>QXDM01000039.1:600000-946754 GCA_003730235.1 Pythium guiyangense
GGTCCTCGGCTACTTCCTCGAGTTCGAGAAGATCTCGGGCCCACACATCGTGCTCGTGCCCAAGTCGACGCTCAGCAACTGGCTCAACGAGTTCCATCGCTGGTGCCCGTCGCTCCGCGCAGTCAAGTTCCACGGCGATAAGACTGAGCGCCAGCGCGTGATCGACGACGTGCTGTGTCCAGGACTCACGGACGCAAAGCGCAAGTTCGATGTCTGCGTCACGACGTTCGAGATGTGCTTGAAAGAGAAGGCGGCGCTCTGCAAGTTCGCGTGGCGCTACCTCATCATCGACGAAGCGCACCGGATCAAGAACGAAGCGTCGCAGTTCTCCACAGTCGTACGTCTCGCGCTTGTGCGACCGCTGCTGCTGCTGTCGCTAGACTCTTGCGGCCGACCGACTAACGCGCCGTTGCCTCGCTAACAATGTTGTGCTAGGTCCGCATGCTCGACACCGAGCACCGGCTGCTGCTCACGGGCACGCCGCTCCAGAACAACCTACACGAGCTCTGGGCGCTGCTCAACTTCCTCCTCCCCGACGTCTTTGCGTCTGCGAGCGAGTTTGACGAGTGGTTCAACTTGGACGTCGACGACGACGAAGCGAAGAAGCAGATGATCGGTCAGCTCCACAAGATCCTACGTCCGTTCATGCTCCGGCGCCTCAAGGCCGACGTCGAGAAGAGCTTGCCACCGAAGAAAGAGACGCTGCTGTTTGTCGGGATGTCCAACATGCAGAAGACGCTGTACAAGTCACTGCTGCTGCGCGATATGAACACGATCACCGGCGGCGCGCAGGGCGTCTCGCGCAGTGCGCTCCAGAACATCGTCATGCAGCTGCGCAAGTGCTGCGGTCACCCGTACTTGTTTGAAGGGCAGGAGGACCGCAACTTGGACCCACTTGGTGAGCACGTGATCGAGAACTGCGGCAAGATGGTGCTCATGGACAAGCTCTTGAAGAAGCTCAAGCAGCGCGGCTCGCGCGTGCTCATCTTCACGCAGATGACGCGCATCTTGGACGTCATGGAGGACTTTTGCCGCATGCGCCAGTACGAGTACTGCCGCATCGACGGTCAGACGTCGTACGAAGACCGCGAGAGCTCGATCGAAGAGTACAACCGACCGAACTCGTCCAAGTTCATCTTCCTCCTCTCGACGCGCGCCGGTGGCTTGGGCATCAACTTGTACACTGCGGACGTTGTGATCCTGTACGACTCGGACTGGAACCCACAGGCGGATCTCCAGGCGCAGGACCGCGCGCATCGCATTGGGCAGAAGAAAGAGGTGAACGTCTACCGCCTCGTGACGGCCGACTCGGTCGAAGAGAAGATCATTGAGCGCGCGCAGCAAAAGCTCAAGCTCGACGCCATGGTCGTGCAGCAAGGGCGCTTGCAGGAGAAGCAGACCAAGCTGAGCAAGAACGACATGCTCGAGATGATCCGGTTCGGCGCTGACCAGGTCTTTCGCGCCACGGACTCGAACATCACGGACGACGACATTGACGCGATCTTGGCCAAGGGCGAGCAGCGCACGGAGGAGATGAAGCAGAAGCTCCAGGCGCACGACAAGGGCGACATGCTCGACTTTAAGCTCGACGGCGGCGGGTGTCAGAACCACGACGGCATTGACTACTCGAACGAGAAGGAGCGGCAAGAGGAGCTCAAGCGCCTCGCCGAGGCCGAGTTTGCCAAGAACTTTGCCGAAGGCATGGGCAAGCGCGAGCGCCGGACTGTCATTCGCCAGACGCACGCGCAAGGCGACGGGAAGCGCAGCGGTGGGACCAAGTCCAAGCAACTGCCAAAGGCGCTGCGCTTGCCGCGCATGGACGAGTGGCAGTTCTACAACCGCAAGCGCTTGATTGAGCTCCACGAGACCGAGTGTAGCAACTACGAGCAAGCGAAGCTCGAGATGGAGAAGCCGCCGCTACCGCCGCATGCGCAGTACTTGACACCGGACGAGCAGGACGAAAAGGAGCGGCTCCTTCGCGACGGCTTTGGCGACTGGAACAAGCCGCAGTTCTTCTTGTTCATCAAGCTCTTGGCGCGCTACGGACGCGCAAACGTCGCTGCCGTGGCGCGCGAGATGGGCAAGCCGCTCGACGAAGTGGCGCGGTACGCCGAGACGTTCCTTACGCGCGGACAGGACGAGCTCGGGGACTGGCCAAAGATCATCAAGTCGATCGAGAAGGGCGAGTCAAAGCTCCTGGAGATCGAGCGCTTGACCGAAGAGACGGCGCGGAAGGTCCGGCGGTACGCGAATCCGTGGGAGGACATGCCGATCAACTACCAGGGCAAAGGCGGGAAGGTCTTCACCGAGGACGAGGACCGCGTGCTCCTCTGTCTCGTCAACAAGTACGGCTACGGGTCGTGGGAGACGATCAAAGAGGAGCTGTGCAACCTCGAGATGTTTGCGTTTGACTACTACTTGCGCTCGCGCACGGCAGCGGAGCTCGGGCGCCGCTGCGACTCGCTCATGCGCATCTGCGAGAAGGACAACGCCGACTTGGAGATCAAGGAGCGCAAGGAGCAGGAGATGCGGCAGCAGCTCCAGCAGCAGCGCGCAAGTCTTGATGCGCGGCTCGCAGCTGCGCGCGAAGAGCTCAAGCAGAACCAGCTCCGCGTCGACGAGCTCATCATGAAAGAGGCAAAGCGCATGCAAGCGCGTCGCGAAGCGAAGCGGTCGATGAAGCGCAAAGAGCGCGACGAGAAGGACGAGGTCGTGGATCGGTACGCGACTGAGCTCGCCGAGTTTGTCGAGCGCGCGACGAGCATGGACATGGCCAAGGTCGCGCTCGAGTTTGCGGCGCGGATCCGCGAGACCAAGGGCGACGAGCTCGAGGCGTCGTACGTGCTCAAGCGCATTCGGCAGATCGCTGAGCCGATCCCGAACGCGTCGAAGGGGATGCTCGCGTGGCAGCTCAAGGTGAGCGCGTCGTCGCCATCGAGCGAGAGCAAAGTGAAGCGCGCCAAGCACGACGTCTCGGTCGCCAGTGAGAGCGTCAAGACAGAGCAACAGGAGCCGCAAGTCAAAGACGCAGTCGAGTCGCCTCGTAGCGGTGCGTCGTCGTCGACGCCAACGCGTTTGCCCAAGTCGCCGTGGTCGCCGAGTGCGATGAAGCAGTCGAAAGCGCCGGTGAAAGTCAAGCGCGAGAGCGGCGCGCCGTCGTCGTCGACTAAGGCGACAGCAAAAGCCAAGGTCTCGGACGTGAAGAAGCCGCGGAGTGCGTACGTGCTCTTTAGCATCGAGAAGCGCAAAGAGGTGCGTGCTGCGCTGCCACCGAGTGCGCAGCTCCTCGAAGTCATGAACAAGCTGTCGGAGATGTGGAAAGACATGAGCGAGGACGCGCGCGAGGAGTGGGTCGAGGCCGCGAAGCAGGACAAGCTGCGCTACGAGCGCGAGATGAACGAGACGGACGCGTGAGGCACCGCCGCAATCAGGACACACGACGCCAGAGGAGACGACGACGAGAGGTGAGCAGGAGCGATAGCAAAGAAGGATGCACCAACACTGTTGAGCTTGATCGTAGACGTCCGATCGCATCGTGTCTATGGCGCTGTCTGGGCGATCGACGGGATGAAGCCGTTCGGGAAGATGTAGTGGAGCATCCAGAGCTCAATTGGGACCTTGAGCGACCGGTTCGCGGCTGTGCCATGGACGATCGCCACGCCGTCGTCTTTGAGGCATCGCGCAACGACTGCAAAGTACTCGTCGAGGTTCTTGTACCCGACAGCCTCGATCATTGCGATCGACACGACGCGGTCGAACTCGCTAGTCATCTCGCGGTAGTCGCGGTACTCGAAGCTCGTGAGGTGCGAGACGCCTTCGTCCTCTGCGCATGAGATGGAGAGCAGTAGCGTGTGCGACTGCAATCGAGTGCACAGGCATGTGCAGCAGTGCTGCTGACCGCGAGCGCGTGATGCATCCAATGATTCACGGCGTACACAGAGCTGACGTCGCGGACGGATGCGGTCCAACTCCAGTAACCCATTGACCCTTGTTGCTGTTGCTGTTGTTGTTGCTGGTCAAGTCGTCGCACGGCGCTGTATTTGGAGCGAGAAATCCTTCTCCCAGTTGAAGCAGAAGAGCAGCATTAGCAAGACGCAAGACGCAAGAGCAGCAGCAGCAGAGGCGACGATGGCCATGCGCGAGCTACGAGTGGCGCGAGCCGCAGTCGTGATACTGGCGCTTGTGCTCATGGCGCTCACTCCGATTGAGAGTGCGCGCATCGACCGACTCGCTGTACCAGCAAACGATCCGCAACAGTCACCACCACCGGCAAACGCATCGTACACGCCGTGCGCAGACCACAAGACGTGCGACGAGTGCCTCGCAGCGAGCTACACGTGCCACTTTTGCGAGTCGGACTTTCAGTGCCACACGATCGGCTCACCGTCTGGCTGTCTCGTTGGCATCTCGAGGTGCCACCACCTCGAAGGTGCGTTCGCTAGACGCGACAACGTGACCACACAAATGTGCACAAGAGACTCACACTGTCTTGCTGCTCGTATATGACGGACGGACTGATGAATGCTGCGGTAGACTGCAAGCGCCCGCAGCCGCAGCACGTTGGCTATGGACCGCCGCCGTCGGTCGTGATTGCAGTGCTCTGCATTGTCGTGACGCTCACGTGCTGCATCTGCGGCATCGCATCGATCTGCTCGGTCTTTCTCGGTCGCAAGAACCGCTCGCAAGCTGCGATTGCAGCGGCGGCAGCTGTAGCAAAGCGCAAGAACGCAAAGAAGAAAGCAGCGCTGCGGTGCGTTACCACTCTCGTCCATGCGCTTGACGAGGTGCTTGACGATGGACTCACTTGTGTGTGTGATGCGAACAACAGGTCGACTGCAAACGATGCGCTCGCGCAGTCACAAGAAGAGCCGCTGCTGTCAGACGCAGACGAACGCGAAGTCCTGTCTTATGAAGAGGATTTGGACAACGCAGCGCTCGATCGACTGAGTGCACGGCGCGCACGGTGCGTTGAACCTGCCAACTCCATCACATGCTCATCCTCTCTCGCGTCCGACGCTCGCAGCACTGACGCAAGACCTGTGTGTGTATGTGCTCAGTGAGTTCACGTGGCGGTCGTTCTTCATCCGCATCACGCTGCTCTCGACACTCATTGGCGTGACAGTCTTCGCGCTCATGTTCTACCCGCGCATGCCGGACTACAACGTGTGCAACCGCGAGTTTGACTGGGAGTCGATCCTCCACAGCATGATGAGCTTGCACCCGAAGATCGAGTACCAAGTGCTCATCAGCGCGATCAATGAGAACCGCTTCGGCTTCCATCTCGAAGAAGGCTACGCTGACATTTACCACAACGGGACGCGCGTGGGGTACTGGAAGCTCGATGCGCCGATCGAAGCGAAAGCGGGCTCGATCACGGACGTGATCGCACCGATCAAGATCGAGCCAGGCTACTCGGAGGCGTACTCGCTCTGGACTGCGTTCAGCAACAACGAGCTCGTGTTTCGCATCAACGCGACGGTCTCGGGGTCGATCACGTACGGCACACACAAGGTACATACACACATTTGCACTCGACATGTGAGGCGCTGGAGACTCACTGCTGTGTGCTCTGTATCACGTCTGCGCTGGCAGATCTACGCGATCTCGACGTCAGTCGACGACATTGAGTTTCTCGTCGGCGCCGAGTACGATCGCGGATTGTGCAAGTGCCCCGAGTACTTGACGTCGCAGTGACGAGATCCCGAGACTCGCTGCTCTTGTCTACAGCGTGTGACTGCATGTGTGTGAGCGCTTCCATTCCACCTACCTGTGCGACTGAACGAATCGACAGGATCCGTTATGAACCGAGTACCTGCTACCGTCTGAGCACAAGACACTTGCTGGTCATACACAGAGAGAGAGACGCGTGGAGCGCGTTGAGATTGCGAGCATACCGATGCGCGTGGCTGCAAGAACGTCTGCAGTCGTACCAAGCGCCGCGCTGTCCTCTCCTCGCTCGCGACGGCTACTACGTACTGTCTTCCTGCTGCCACGTGCTTCGCTTGTCCTCGTCTCCTACCACCTAGCTAACAGGACTCACGATCGCTTGCAGGAGTTCGTCTGCGAGCTTCTTTGTCGAGCTCTTTGTCGACGAGCTCGAGATCGTCCGGAGCTTGTCTGACAGCTCTGGGAACTCGAGTCTGTTGGTCATGACACAAGAGACCGCACGATGCGTCTGTCAGTTCTCACACGACCGACTGACACACACGACCTCACAAGAGCGACACAGGACAGAGGGGACGACGACACGTACGTTGCTCGCAGCGACTCGTCACTTGCAAACGTCTGGATGGCAAAGATTGCAAAGCGCACGATGTCTTCGTCTTGGTCCTGGAGCATCGCGTCGAGGCCCTGGATAAACTGCTCTCGATAGTCTGCAGCGACAGCGGACCGGTTCCGAGGTAACTGGCACAGGTCTTTCAGACTCTTCGCGGCTTCGTAGCGCGTCTCCGGGTGCGACGTCGTGCTGTGGATCTCGTCAAGCAGGAGCTGCAGTACTGCTTCGTTCACAGTCGCCTTGGACGGGAACAGCTCTGCGTGTGGGTCGGACCAGTCCATCATGAAGTCAAAGCTGTCGCGAGCGCGTACAATGAGAGAGAAGCAGAGAGCCTGTCAGTCTCGAGTCGACGCTTGCGGTGCTTTCGTTGTGCAGACGTAGCAGTGGTCGACGTGGCAGCAGTCACGACCGAGCGAGACGCGACAGCAGCAGGCGCCAGAGGCTCGAGCGCATGCACTTGCATCCAGTCGAGACTGCGTCCCCAGTGCGACTATATGTACGACAGCAGCAGCAATAGCAATAGCGAGAGAGAGAGCATGAGCAGATGCGACTGGATGCGGACCTGAGATCTGGCAGGTTCTTCATGTCCTTGTCGATGCTCCGGCACTCGCTCATGATCTTGTCGGCTGTCGACACGAAGAGCATCTCGTTGCCCTGCACATGAGAAGCAGGTAGTGTCGTTAGCAGTGCTTGACAGTCACAAGGCCGCTGACAGCTTTGAGAGTGTCCATGACGCGCTGCTCGAACGTACCCACAAGAGGTTAAAGTCGACGCGAATGACGGTGCGCGACGCGAGGCGGTGGAGCTGGACGCGGAACGACACTTCCTCTGCAGCGACAAGCGCAAACGCTTCGATCTACGGAGGTAAAGAGAGAGAGAGAGGTGGCGCGCGAGAGTGACCGATTGATCCAGTGATCCGAGCGCATGGTCACCATCACGCAGGCACGCGGCGTCGAAGCTCGCAACGTCAGCGCATTGTCGTCGTAGGCACGCTCCGGCAACGTCGTTGAGTCCTGCTCCTTTGGGTTGCTCGCTCGCTCTCGCTTTCGCATTGAGAGACGCAGCGGCAGGAGCAGGAGTCTCGGTTGGCGTGCTGCCATCATCAACAGACTCGCGACGCACGTACGGTCCAGTCAGCGCGGGTCTTTGTCGAGATGTCGTGCTTGTGCAGCGCAGCCAAGAGGACTGTGAAGATCTCTCGTGGCGCGGCGTCCGACTCGAACGACGGGTTCACGCAGTGGTAGCCGACTGCGCGAGCATCTGGGACTTCACCAGTCGGCATCGCGTTCTCATCTGCTTTCGTTGCCGACGCGGCTGGAGGTGCTGCAACTTTCGTGACAGACTTGGGTGCCGCTGACACGAGCGCTGGGCTAAAGATTGCGTCGTCGTCGTCGTCGAGATCACCGACACTGTGCGTCACAGCGGCGAACTGGATCGACGCTTTGCCTTGTGTGACAAACTCAGCTTGGTCCTAGAGCATGCATGAATGTGTGAGCGTGTGAGAGAGCCCGAGAGCGTTAGAGACGATGTGTGTTCGGTACGAGCGTCACAACCAGCTCATAGCAGGTGATGATAAGCTTGTTGTGTGAGCCCAATGGCCACTTGACACTCCAATCTTTGGCGACTGGTGACACACAGTCGATAGCAGACGTGACTCCCATTTGAATGTGTGGAGACGTACCAGAGCTTCGAAACGTGACGTCAAGAAGTTTGTACTAAAGTCTGCGCGCCGGTACGTCACTTCGTGGTCCGAGATCTCGAGA
The DNA here is from genome assembly GCA_003730235.1 of Pythium guiyangense. Classification (NCBI taxonomy): domain Eukaryota; phylum Oomycota; class Peronosporomycetes; order Pythiales; family Pythiaceae; genus Pythium; species Pythium guiyangense. Next base: position 608,041 of record QXDM01000039.1, read on the forward strand.
TCGTCGAGGTCTGGCACACCGGCGACAAAGCCCTAGACGAAAGCATACACATCGATAGACGTAGTACGTTACGACCTGACACACCTCGGTCGATTCGATCACAGCAGTCGCACACTTGATCCACGACACGATCAACAACGATCGACGCATAGAGAGCAAGCACGTTCAGATACGTTAGCGCGTACACAAGCGATATGCGCGCACCTCTGCACCGTGCGTGTCGACATCGCGCATGTAGTCTTCTTCTTCATGGCCGGCCATCGTCAGTCACTCGGTCGATCGTCTGTCGATCGTCTGTCGATCGCTGCCGTCGTTGTCGTCGTTGTCGTCGTTGTCGTTGTCGTCGTTGCCGCACCTCTTTTTGGTTGAGTTGAGCGACGACTCGGTCGTAGTGATAAACACGAGGGGGCCTTTCGCGCGAGCGCCACAATCGAGTGCAGACATGATTTGTGTATCGTATGTGTATGATAGACATGTTTATAATGCATACAGTGTTTGAGTGGCCCACAACACGCACGTGTGGGTCACATTGAATACACGTGGCCCACATCGTTTTTACTCAATGTGGGTTGAATGGTGTGGTCACACAACACAACCATCTGTGCCACACACTGAGCCACACACTGTGCCACACACTGAGCCACACACTGTGCCACACACTACAACACACTGTGCCACATACTGCCACACGAACGCGCCGCTGAATGCAAATTTGTTCTGCCGATCCAGTGTGCAGAAACTGTGCCGTTCTCAGCCCGTCTTCAACATTGCGAGTGAAAACACGGTGCAAGTGGGCGATATGTGCGCCATTTGTGCAATCATTCATTTGATTTTACTATACTGTGGTCTCCATCCACCTTGTTTTGCCACCACGATCTGTTTGACAGTGACCCGCTCAACGTCACTCCAAAGCAGCAAGTAAGGTAAGGTGCTCTTTGCTCTTTGCGGCGCAGTCCTCAAAGCAGCAGCCCTTGCAGTCCTCGCCTTGCAACGCAGATCCGAATTTCCCGCATCACCAACACCAAAGACGCACCGAACGCACCAGCACAAGTAGACGCACACTGAGAACAAGCAGCACACGACACACACGTGGCGGCCATGACTGCGACCGCTGATGCTTCCTCCTCTGCACTCGCATACGACACGACAAGCGTCACAGATGCTTCGAGCGTGCGGCGCGAGCTGCTGCTCTACGTCAACGGCCAGCGCATCGTCGTACCTGAGGCAGACGTACAGCCAGAGCTCACGCTCCTGCAGTTCCTGCGCAACACACTTGGGCTCAAAGGCACAAAGCTCGGCTGCGGCGAAGGTGGCTGCGGCGCGTGCACGGTCATGGTGTCCAAGTACGACCCGATCGCGAAGCAAGTGCGCCACTTGTCGGTCAACTCGTGCTTGGCGCCACTCTGCGCAATGGACACGTGCGCTATCACAACGGTCGAAGGCGTTGGCGCGATCTCGGGCCAAGGCCACGACGCGAAAGGGCTGCACCCGGTGCAGCAAGCACTCGCTGAGTCACACGGCTCGCAGTGCGGCTACTGCACACCGGGTTTCATCATGGCGCTCTACGCGATGGTCAAGCAGCGCGAAACTGGCGTCGAGGTCACGATGGCGGACATTGAGCACGGCTTGGACGGCAACCTGTGTCGCTGCACGGGCTACCGGCCGATCCTCGACGCTGCCAAGAGCTTTGGGAGCGACGCACCGCGTGCGACGTGCAAAGGCGCGTGCGAAGGATGTCCGCGCAAAGGCAGTCCGGACATCGACATCGAAGACCTGCAGCTCGATGACGAGCACGGCGGCGTGAAAGAGGTCGCGAGCTGCTCGACGAGCAAGATCCGGACGCTCGCAAGCAAGTTTGGCCCGACGATGGCGGACGCGACAGCGCATGGTGACGCAAACACGTTCCCAATCGAGCTCGAGGCAAAGGCGCTCGCGCCCGAGTACGTCGAGCTGAGCGGCAAGCGCGTGCAGTGGTTCGCGCCTGTGACGCTGCCGCAGCTCCTGGCGCTCAAGCAGCGGCTCCCAGACGCAAAGATCTCGGTCGGAAACACCGAGATGGGCATCGAGACCAAGTTCAAGAGCCTCACGTACGTCCACTTGATCAACGTGAACCGCGTCCCAGAGCTCGTTGCGATCCGCGACGTCGCGCTAGACGACGCGATCAACATGACGCTCTTTGCTGGCGCTGCGCCGTTCACTGGCGTCGAGCTCGGCGCCGCTGTGACGCTCACCGATGCACAGCAGTACTTTGCACGTCGCGTCACAGAGCTCCCAGTGCATCAGACGCGGTCGTTCCGTGCGATCGTCCAGATGCTCAAGTGGTTCGCGAGCACGCACATCCGGAACGTCGCGTGCTTGGCCGGGAACCTCGTGACAGCGAGTCCGATTTCGGACATGAACCCGCTGCTCGCAGCCGTGAACGCGTACGTCCAAGTCGCGAGCGCGACGCGTTCGCGCTTTGTGCGTGTGCGTGACTTCTTCCTCGCGTACCGCCGCGTCGACCTCGCACCAGACGAAGTGATCACGCACGTGTACGTGCCGTTCACCGCGCCGTTCGAGTTCGTGCTGCCGTTTAAGCAAGCGCGGCGGCGCGAAGACGACATCAGCATTGTCACGTCCGGCATCCGCGTGCGCTTGAGCGCAATGGCAGGGTCCTGGATGATCCAAGACGCGTCGATTGTGTACGGCGGCATGGCGCCAGTGACGAAAGCCGCTGCGGCGACCGAGCAGTTCCTCATCGGCAAGCCGTTCAGCACTGCGACGTTCGATGGCGCGTGCGACGTGCTCCATGGGCAGGACTTTGCGCTCCCAGACGCCGTTCCAGGCGGCATGGCCAAGTACCGCGAGAGTCTCTGCGCGTCGTTCCTGTACAAGTTCTTCGTCGCGACGTCCAAGACGTTGCGCGATGCGATCGACGCCGAGCCGTCTGCGACTGCAGCGTCGTTGCCTGCGCCGCCAGTGATCAGCGCAGAGCTCGAGTCGGCCGGTGAGTCGTTTGTGCACCAGTCGCGCGCGCTCTCGCACGGCTCGCAGGTCTACGGCGTCGAGCGCGGTGGGCTCACAGACTCGAAGCACCAGCCAGTCAAGCACGACTTGGCCGCGCGCGCGCCAGTCGGCGACCCGCTCATGCACAAGTCGGCGTACTTGCAAGTGACTGGCGAAGCACTGTACACGGACGACATCCCAACGACGCCTGACACGCTCCACGGCGCGCTCGTGCTCTCGACGTGCGCGCATGGTATGATCGAGAGCATCGATCCGAGCGCAGCGCTCGCGCTCGACGGTGTCCACGCGTTCTTTGACGCCTCGGTCTTTGACAAAGTGAAGCTCGGGTCAAACAAGATGGGGCCGGTCGTGAAAGACGAAGAGTGCTTTGCCTCAAAGACTGTCTTGTGCGTCGGGCAGCCGATCGGGATCGTCGTCGCCGACTCGCACGACCTCGCGATGGCAGCAGCCGACAAAGTGCGCGTGACGTACAGCGAACTCCCAGCTGTGATCACGATCGCCGACGCGATCCGTGCGCAGTCGTTCATCTTACCAGCGCACACGATCGTCACTGGCGACGTCGCGAAGGGCTTGGCCGAGTCCGACATTGTCCTCGAAGGCGAGGTGCACCTCGGCGGCCAGGAGCAGTTCTACTTCGAGACGAACGTGTCGCTCTGCGTCCCACAAGAGGGCGGTCTCAAGATCATCTCGTCGACGCAAGCAGCGACGAAGACACAAGTCATGGTCTCGCGCGTCCTCGGGATCGACGAGAGCCGCATCGCGTGCTCGACAAAGCGCATCGGCGGCGGCTTTGGCGGCAAAGAGACCCGGAGCGTCTTTGTCGCGTGCGCAGCGTCCGTCGCAGCGTACGTGCTCAAGCGCCCGGTCAAGTGCTTGCTCGAGCGCCACGTCGACATGCTCACGACCGGCGGGCGCCACCCGTTCTACGCCAAGTACAAGGTCGGCGTCATGCGCGACGGCCGCATCCGCGCGCTCGACCTCGACATGTACAACAACGCCGGCTACTCGCTCGACCTCTCGCAAGCTGTGATGGACCGCGCGCTGTTCCACTGCGACAACTCGTACCGGATCCCGCACATGCGCGCGAGCGGCACGGTCTGTCGCACGAACCTCGCAACGAACACGGCGTTCCGCGGCTTTGGCGGTCCGCAGGGCCTGATCATCGCCGAGAGCTACATTGACCACATCGCACGGCGCCTCGCGCTCGCGCCAGAGGACGTCCGCACGCGCAACTTGTACGCACTCGGTGACGTCACGCACTTTGGGCAGCCGCTCGAGGACTTTCACCTCGAGACGCTCTGGCAGCACGCGCTCGCGCGGAGCGACTTTGCTGCAAAGAAGCAAGCGGCCGCGGCGTTCAATGCGCAGCACCGCTGGAAGAAGCGTGGCGTGTCGATCATCCCGTGCAAGTTTGGCATTAGCTTCACGGCCAAGTTCATGAACCAAGGCGGCGCGCTCGTGCACGTGTACGCAGATGGGAGCGTGCTCGTGTCCCACGGTGGCGTCGAGATGGGCCAGGGGCTTCACACAAAGGTCATTCAAGTTGCAGCGCGGGCGTTTGGGATCCCGCACGCCAAGGTCCACATTGAAGAGACGTCGACGACGAAGGTCCCCAACTCGCAGCCATCCGCGGCGTCGATGAGCACGGACCTGTATGGCATGGCGACGCTCGACGCATGCGAGCAGATCCTCGCACGCTTGGCGCCTGTGCGCGCGCGCCTTGGCGGTGCATCTGCGGCGTTCAGCGACGTTGCGCACACGGCGTACATGGAGCGGATCAACTTATCGGCGCAGGGGTTCTACATCGTCCCGACGGACCGATGCGGCTATGACTTTGCCAAGTCTGTGGCCGAGAACGCTGCGCACGGCACAGCGTTCAACTATTTCACAACGGGCGTCGCGTGCACGGAAGTAGAGCTCGACGTGCTCACGGGCGACTTTCACATGACGAGCGCCGACATCTTGATGGACCTCGGCGCGAGCGTGAACCCTGCGATCGACGTTGGACAGATCGAAGGCGCGTTCATGCAGGGCTTTGGGCTCTTTGCGCTCGAGGAGCTCGTGTGGGGCGATGACGCGCACCCGTGGGTCAAGCGTGGCCACTTGTTCACGCGCGGACCGGGTGCGTACAAGATCCCGAGCGCGAACGACGTGCCGCTCAACTTTCGCGTCTGGCTCGAGAGCAACCAGAAGAACAAGCTCGCGGTGCACTCGAGCAAGGCCGTGGGCGAGCCGCCGCTCTTCCTTGGCGCCAGTGCGTTCTTTGCAGTGAAAGACGCGATCTACGCTGCGCGCAGAGACGCTGGCATTGGCGACGACCACTTTGAGCTCCGGAGTCCTGTGACGCCCGAGCGTGCGCGCATGGCGTGCGGCGACGTGATGCTCCAAAAGGTCTTCACTGCGCGTGGCGCAGACATGCTGAGCTACCAGCCCGGCGGGAGCTTCTAACTCGGTTTGTAGGCACAGTGTCGTCGTTAGCGTCGTAGTGAATGCGTATGTGCGTGTGTATGTGAACAAGTAGCGACTTCAAGCGAGCAAATGGATGCAACGATGCGAGTGTGCTTCGGTTGTTTGTGTTTGTTATTGCACGTTGCGCGAGTGCAGGACGCAAATGCGTGTACAAGAAGCTTGTCGACTTGCGTGTGCCGGTAGGCAGGATGCTGCTGGCTGTGTGTGAGCTGCGTGCTGCTCGCACGTCGTGCTGCTGCTGCTAGTGCGTGGACACGAGCGCTGTTGCGACTTCGCGGTAATGTGTGGTGTGTATACAACAAGCGCGCAAGTGCAAGACGACGACGACGGTGAGTCGAGAAGGGCGGCAACAACGACGAGCACGATGATGCTGACGAGCAAAGTGTAGCCATGTGGTGACGCGCCAGGTCAAAGTGCACGGCGCGTCACGATCTGGAGCGGCAAGCACGTCGGCTTTTTGCGTGGATTTTGACGTGCTAGCTGCAATAGTGGCCGCTGCACGTCGCATGCCGCATACAATTTGCAAGTGATTGTGGCATTTTCAGCTGTGTGGCCCACACGGAAATAGCGTGGCCCACGTCAGCACGTCGATTAGCTGCAGATCTGAAGTTGAACGTGCGAAACGACTCCCTCGATTTCATCGCTATTGATGTCCAGGTGTGTGAGATGACGCCAATGCGCTCGTCGTTGAAAAGACTCGAGAGCGAGCGATCACGAGCCATTGAGCATTCTGCGATTGGATCCGTCGGCCGCACGCACACACACTACTCGCGCTTCTTCTCCCGTCACTCGTTCTCAGTACGATGCTCTCCCCGGCGCTCCTCAAGACCGCGTCCAAGCGCTCGGTGCGCGCAATCGCAGCGTCGCAGCAGCTCGCGACGAGCTCGTCGTCGCTCCTGCCGGCGTCGCAGCTCCAGCAGAGCCGCACGTTTGTGTACGGTCCGCTGTACAAGCTCGCGAAGAAGATGATGCCGCGCATGTCGAACACGGAGAAGGCTGCGCTCGAGAGCGGCACGGTCGGCTTTGACCGCGACATCTTCTCGGGCTCGCCGGACCTCAAGACGCTCGACAAGTACTCGGCAAAGCTCTCGGTCGAGGAGCAGCAGTTCATGGACAACGAAGTGCAGCAGCTGTGTGAGATGATCGACGACTACGCCGTGTCGAACGAGCAGGACCTGCCGCTCGAGGTGTGGAAGTTCATCAAGGAGAAGGGCTTCCTCGGCATGATCATCCCGAAGGAGTACGGCGGCAAGCAGTTCTCGGCCCACGGCCACTCGATGGTGATCACGAAGATCGCGTCGCGCAGCCCACCGGCTGCCGTGACGGTCTGCGTCCCGAACTCGCTCGGCCCAGCTGAGCTCCTGCTGCGCTACGGCACGGACGAGCAGAAGAACTACTTCCTCCCGGGCCTTGCGTCGGGCAAGCAGCTCCCGTGCTTTGGTCTCACGGGTCCGTCGTCGGGCTCGGACGCCGCGGCGATGCGCGACACAGGTGTTGTCGTTGAGCAGGACGGTGTCCTCGGTATCCGCGCGACGTTCAACAAGCGCTACATCACGCTCGCGCCAGTTGCGTCGTGCGTCGGTCTCGCGATCGACGTGAAGGACCCGCAGGGCTTGCTCAAGGGTCTCGGCCACGAAGGCATCACGGTCGCACTCCTCGAGCGCGACCACCCGGGTCTTGAGATGGGCCGTCGCCACGACACGCTCTCGGTGCCGTTCATGAACGGCCCAGTTGTCGGCAACGACGTCTTCATCCCGATGGACAAGATCATTGGTGGCCAGACGCGCGTCGGCTACGGCTGGAACATGCTCATGGACTGCCTCGCGGAAGGCCGCTCGATCAGTCTCCCAGCTTCGGCCGCCGCTGGCGCCAAGGTCTCGGTGAACGCCGTCGGTGCGTACGCGCGCATTCGCAAGCAGTTCAAGGTCCCAATCGCGTCGCTCGAAGGCATCCAGGAGCAGCTCGCAGTCATGGGCGGCCAGGCGTTCATCATGCAGTCGGGCCAGCACATGGTCAACGCAATGATCAACCAGCACGAGCAGCCTGCGGTGATCAGCGGTGTGTGCAAGCAGCAGATCACGGCGCGCGGTCGCGACATTGTGAACCGCGGCATGGACGTGCTCGGTGGCGCTGGTATCTGCAAGGGCCCCAACAACTTCCTCTCGAGCATCTACTCGTCGCTCCCAGTCGCGATCACGGTCGAAGGCGCGAACATCCTCACGCGGTCGCTCATTATCTTTGGCCAGGGCCTCACGCGCGCGCACCCGCACCTGTACGAGCTCATCAAGACGATCCAGCACGGCGATGACATTGCTGGCTTCAAGCGCGAAGTGAACAACCTCGTGAAGCACGGCGTGGCGAACACTGCGGGCTCGCTCACGACCGCAGTCACGCGCTCGCGCTCGAAGAGCGACTTGCTCGTGCACTACGAGTCGCAGCTCTCGAAGATCGCCAAGAACTTTGCAGTCTCGGCGGACCTTGCGCTCGTGCTCGGCGGCAAGCTCAAGTTTGCCGAGATGATCTCGGGCCGCTTTGCCGACGTGTTCTCGTCGCTCTACCTCGGCTACTCGGCGTGCTGGTTCTACCAGCAGAACCGCCATGTCGAAGGCATTGACGTGATCTTTGACTACGCGATGACGCAGCTCTGCTACGACGCGCAGCAGGGTCTCGTCGGCATTAGCAAGAACTTCCCAGTCCCAGGCGTCGGTGGCTTGATGCGCGGTCTGTCGTTCCCGTTCGGCCTGCCGTACGACGTGCCGACGGACAAGCAGATCCGCAAGGTCGCGGACTTGCTCTCGACGGACAACCAAGTGCGCGACTTGCTCTCCGAGTCGGTCTTCATCTCGAAGGACGCGAACGACCGCGTTGCGCTTCTGAACGCGACACTCCCGAAGGCGGTCAAGGCCGACGCGATCCTCACGGCGCTCCGGAAGGAGAAGCGCACGGCGACGGCCGAGGAGCAGAAGCTCATTGACGAAGTCGAGGCTGCGCGCGAGATCATCATCCAGGTCGACAGCTTCGAGGGCTTGGGCGCTGAGAAGAGCAAGCCAGCGGGCTACGTGCGTCCGGGCATGATCGGCAGCATCATTGAGGACCGCAAGGCGAAGAACTAGAGCGCGCGAGCGAGTCCGTCGCGACAGCAGCGATTCATATTATAGTATGACTGCGTGCGGATGGCGCTCGACGAGCAAGTCAGGCGCAGTCGCAACAACAACAAACCACATTCCCTTGACAAGTCTTTGCGAGCAGTTGCTAGTTGTGTTTGCTTGTTGCATGAGTTGTTGCCTGGCTGGTTGTTGCTTGTTCTTGTCCGCATGTTGTTGACAGCACTTGTGCATGACGAGATCGCACAAAGACGTATACCACGAGGAGCAAGCGCGTCGAAGACGGTGGACAGACACGACGCGGCTATGGCATTTGTATTGAGTGAAGATGAGAGAGATCGGGACGCACTGCTGTCGCTGCTCTGAATGATTGATCGAGCGACTCGAGTCACACAAACTCGTGCGTGTCCAGGCAGCGGACGCGACGCCTTCGCAGTTTAGCTCTCCTTCACGAATTGCTGGACGATGCAGTCGACAGTCAACGCGCACACGCACGAGCGAGAGCACACGCGTCAATACGATCGCAGTCACCTCTACATAGTGTTGCAGGAACAAACGCACCTCCGTGGTCTGCTGCGAGCACCGGATGAACGCGTCGGCGACCTCCTTGCACTTCAAGATGTCGCTCTGCTTGTCTCTATAGCACTGGAGGCACGCGTCGCGCTCCGGCGCGCACTGCACGTCGTTCAGCGGCGCGCGGTACTTCTTGCGGTTGATCTCCTCCACGAGGCTCTGCACCTTGGCGCTCTCCTTCGCCTCCTGCTCCTTTGCGAGCTGCGCCTGCTTGGCTGGGTCCGCTGCAGCTGGACCTGCCTTTGCTGCCGCCTGCTTCTGCTTCGCCTCAAAGTCCTTGCGGAAGTCCGCAGCGCCCTACGTGGACAATAGCAGGCATCCATCGCCCATCGAGGTGTTCAGTTGTGCCGCAGAAGCACTGCGATTGCTGTTCTCTCGTGTGCGTCTCGCTCGCAATGCACGATGTCGCACGCACCTTCTTGTACGCTTCCTGGAGCTGCTTCTTCACAAACGCCTCCTGTCTGTGGATCGTGCACACGTGCAGCCATGCACGCACGGGCGGCGTTAGTCCACACAGACAACGAGCGTGGACACACCGCTTGTAGCGCTTTCAAGAGAGAGAGAGAGCACGTGTGCTGTGTGCTGGATGACAACGACGTACTCTGGCGAGAGTGCAGGAGCGCCACTCGCGCTCGGCTCCGACTTGTCGTTGATCTGCGCGACGAGCGCAGGCGTGAGGCTGATGGACGCCTGCGTCTCGCCGCTCTGGCGCTCGGCCTGCTGCTTGAGCTCGGTCTCGACGTCCGACGTCTCCACGCGCGACTGCTTGCCTCCCATGATGCGTGTGTGAGTGTTGCGAGATCACGTTTGGCTCGCGGCGGCCACACATGTGTCATGTGGGGCGATGGGTGGGCGTTCGCAAATCTGGGCGGTCAAAACTCGATAAAATAGCTTTTTGCATCTATTTGTGTCGAATTGGGTCGAGTCGATACATTCCTATCCAGAGACCGGGTTTGGAATCAATTCCGCCCGCCTTCTCACACAAATCAATAGGAGGGACCGACTTTGAGGGATCAATTGCGTTAGCCCAAAACAAAAGTGGCTCAAATCTGGGTCAAATCGATTAGACCGAAGTGAATAACGAAACGCCCAAACAGAACTTTCGACGTGAACCCGACGAGAAATTGATTTTGTAAATAGTTACCTTTTGATTGACGAAAGAATAGGCTCGCTTTTTGCATGTGATATATTTTTAAGTAGCTATGGCATTTTTGATACGCTATCATGATACATTGAATGAACCGGTTTGTGTTTAGTCGACAACCGGTACATTCAATATGGATACATGCTCAAACTCCTTGTGCACTTGCGTTCTTACCAGCAAGCGCTCTCGTGAACAGCTAGTCTGTTGTTTGTGATCGTACTCGTAGTTGTGCGTTTTGTTGTACGTATCGATCTAGCTCTCGTGCTATTGAGCACAAGCTCGCAGCATGCATGGCTGGTTGTCGTTGACGTGGTTAGTGATTTACCTTATTTTTATCACGCACAAACCTTCAGATACCGGACGGGTACGAACAGCGATTATTGCGATCGTCGATCGTCAAGCTCGACCTCGAGAAATGGCTGCATGTGATGGTTGGTTGGTTGGCCGCAAGGTGCTGCTGCTGCTGTTGCGTTGGAGCTTGATCGATTGCTCTGTCTTGCTGTGCCACCTGGAGCAGCACCGCCAAGCACCTGCAAATGTGTGTTGCTTCTCAACACACATGTCGTTGTTGTGAGCGTGCGGGAATCGCCGGTGTCCATCTGGGCAACCGAGCATGCTGTAGGGCTGGGACAAACGAGGGAGCGCCTCGATCATCACAAACACAAACAACTTGTGGTTGACGCCGAGGCAGGACGCCAGGACAGATTAGCGAGGGCACAATCTGCGTCTCTGTGAGAGTGTCTGCGTGCGCTGGTGTCCTGTGATTCGCTGTCGATGCGAGTGAGCGGACGCGCTCGGGAGATGGAAAACGATCCATCGACACCAACACGACAAACAACGCACATGCGCGCGCGACTTGGATAGGGGCGTCGATGACAACCAAACGAGCGCACGGTTGTATCGTATTGTATCAGTGCTATTAACAACGCATATCTCTCGAGCAAGTGCGCACTATAGAATTACTACATAAAAAGCGTACTGTGAATGCACAGAACAGTACGCGTTGCCTCGGGAACATCCGCGCGCTCTCTATGGTCCTATTGCCTCTCACCACGTCAGCACTTATAGCCCAGGGTGCGTGGTCCGCGACCGGGCTCTCACATTGGCCACGGACCGCGTGCTCGCCAGCAGCAGGAGCAACGCCAGCACAACGCCAACAACAGAGGGAGCAGCTCACTTTTCAAGTCCCTCGCAAGACGCCAAGCTCCTCCTCCTCTTCGTCTCGCCCCGCCTCGTTCACCACCACCACCACCATTACTACGCTCTCGATGTCGGCTATCAAGCAAAACACCGCGATCGTCGCGGCCTCTGTGGTCGGCGGCGTCGCGCTCGGCTCCGTGCTCCTGCGCGCGGCGCTCCGCCCGGTCCTGCGCTCGCGCGCGACGACGTTCATCACCAAGATGCTCGCTGAGGCCGACATTATCATCGGTCGCGACATTGTCGTGCACGACGAGAGCATCTTCCTCGACTGGGTGAACCGCGGCATGCTCGCGATCGGCGAGTCGTACATGGCGAAGAAGTGGGAGGCGATCACGCCGCTCGACGTCGTGCTCACGCGTCTGCTCTCGCTCCCGGCCGACTCGAAGCGCAAGCTCTTCAAGGCCTGGAACTCGAAGCTCGTTGCGCTCGGCGCGCACGTGTTCAACTACCAGTCGCCGTCGCGCGCCGGTATCGTCGGTGCGCACCACTACGACATTGGCAACGACTTCTTCAAGCTCTGGCTCGACCCGTACATGCAGTACTCGTGTGCGTACTTCAAGGGCGTCGAGGACGAGTTCGACCTCGACAAGGCGCAGCAGAACAAGCTCCACTTGATCGCGCAGAAGCTCAAGCTCGAGCCAGGCATGCGCGTGCTCGAGATCGGCTGCGGCTGGGGCGGCCTCGCGTGCTTCCTTGCCAAGAACTACGGCGTGCACGTCACGGGCATCACGATCTCGAACGAGCAGCTCAAGGGTGCGCGCGAGTGGGCCGCGCGCGAGGGCGTCTCGCACCTCACGAGCTTTGAGTACTGCGACTACCGCAAGATGGACCGCCAGTTCGACCGCGTCGTGTCGATCGCCATGGTCGAAGCCGTCGGGTACAAGAACCTCGACGAGTACTACTCGGTCATCTCGCGCTGCCTCAAGGACGGCGGCCTTGCGGTCGTGCACGGCATTGCGGCGAATCGGTCGCTCAAGGTCCCGAACCAGCTCTGGATCCTCAAGTACATCTTCCCGAACGGCTTCTTGCCGTCCACGGCGCAGGTCCTGCTCTTCGCGGAGCGCAAGATGGTCGTCGAGGACGTGCACAACCTCGGTCCGGACTACGACAAGACGCTCATGTGCTGGAACCAGCGCTTCCAGGAGCACGTCAAGAACGGCACGATCCAGCGCAGCGACGTGTTCAAGCGCATGTGGGAGTACTACCTCATGTACTGCGCTGCGGGCTTCCGCGCGCGCACGATCCAGCTCTGCCAGGTCGTGTACTCGAAGAAGCGCGCGGAGCGCTACGACACGTTCAGATAAGCGCTCGACTGACGATCCGTCCATGCGCGTGCGTGACGGAGCAGAGCGTCTCTTGCCTTGTGGTCACCACCACAACCACCACCACTGTAGAAAGAGAGAGAGAGAGAGAGAGAGAGAGAGAGGAGTTCATGTCCACGCGTGCATTGTGCAGCACTCGGAATCGACGTCTGCAGTTCGCATCGCCATCTTCGTGCAGTCTCTTGTCTCGATGGTCTCACGCGCGTCTCTGTGGCTACACCCTCTCGTCAGATGGTTTCCGCAGGTGCCTGCCTGCTGCCTGGAGCAGACGAACGATCGCGACCAGAGTGAGAGATGCTTGTTCGTTCGTGTGCGTTGGACAGCGCACGCAGCAGTAGAATGACTTTGCGTGGACACACGTTGATCTATTGCTCCTCGTGTTCGTGTCGTCACTGTCCTGACTAGCATCATGGCTACTCGCTGGCGTTGAGCTTACAAGTCGCAGTGCGGCACTACTGACATCAGCTTTGCACCAGTCATGCGCGAGCTCGCAGACTGGAATCGATCGACGCGCTGGTTGAGCGGCATTGCGTCGTGGAGCTCGATCGCGCGCGCGAGGCCGCGCATGTTGCCGGACGAGTACAGCGTGACCTTGTTGAGTCGGTTCGTCAGTCGGTCGTGCAGACTCGATGACACTGGGAGCATGTCTCTGCTAGCATCGCCAACGAGAAAGCGCAGCACCTTGTCGCGCGTGAGAGCAGTCGTCGTCGGGAGCGGCTCGTGTGCGATCGCAGACGGGAACTTGGTCTTGTCACTGGCGCTAGCGCCTGTGCTGCTGCTACCGCTCGCCGGTGGAGTCGCGACCAGGACACTGTTGCTGCCGCCACGGCTTCCTGTCTCGGACCCAGCACTGCGGTCACTCTCTGTAGTAGTAGATCGAGGCGTCGGCGACAGGGGTGTAGTCACCGAGGTCGTTGGGACTGGCGACGGCGACGGTGACGGTGTCGGAGCTTGTGGAGTGGATGGCGCAGACGTCGAAGCTTGTGGAGTGGACGGTACAGTGGTGGTTGACGCTGGTATTGGAGCTGGCACTTGCGCTGGCGCAGTTGTCGGTGTCGAGGGCTTCTGTGTGCTCGAGTCCTCTGGTGCTGGCGCCGTGCACGCGGCGATGAAGTCTCGAATCGCGTCGATGCGAGTGTAGAGTCCAGGGACGCCTGGACGTCCGAGCCGTAGCCAGCGCTCACGAGTCCGACAAAGTCGCAGTGCAACTCCTTGTCGGGGTTCCGGATGACGAGCGGACTGCCCGAGTCGCCGGCGCACGCGTCTTGCTTTGCCATTCCGCCAGCACATAGCACGCTGCTGTCGACGTCTGGGATAGCGGCTTCACACTCGCGCTTCGTCCAGATCGGGAGGTCCGCTGCCGTCACTGTGATGTCGTTGTTCATCAACGAGCCAGCTGCCACCAGCTTTGACTCTCTCCGCTCACTAAAGTTGTTCGAGCCATCGAGTTGGATCGGGGAGTTGTACGCCGCTGTCTTGAGCTCCAGGATCGCCGCGTCGAACGAGCACGCGTTCGGCTTGCCAAAGCTCTTGTGGATCTGAATGCGGTCGGTCAAGACCTCGATCGCTTCGCCCGGCAGCCCCGCGATAAGAGGTCCCATCGTCACCCACCGGACGAGTCCGTCCAAGACGCAGTGCGCTGCCGTGAGCACGAACTGCGGTGCGATGAGCGCTCCGCCACAGAATTGCTTGCCAGTCTTCTTGATGCGCAAGCCGACAACGAAGCTTTGTTCGTTGCTTGGTTCAGTGTCCGACCGGGACGTCGTTCCCCACACGTGGCCGATCGCGTACGCGTTGATGAAGTTGGCGGCTACGAGGACACTGGCGTAGCTGTCGGCGCGAACGCTGTCGTCCGAATCGACTTGGAGACCGACAAGCACCAGCGAGCCGTTGAACCTACCAAGAAGCGCTGCACTCGATGACGATGTCGTGTTGCTCACGGAGAAGTTGTCATCGCCTGCACAGATCGTACCGCTTGACCACGTTGTGTCCGGAACCAGAGTGCTCGAACCGCAGTTGCCACTTGGCAGGATATGACAATGTGCGGTCCGAGTCTTGTTGCCCAGATCCACACGGACGACGTCGCTGCCAGCGCCGAGACGAAGTGGAGCGAGCGCGACAAGAGACACCGCGTCAACGAACGACGCGAGCTCCACGATCGCGAGGTCGTACTGGAGCGAGCGCTTGTCGCCACTCTTGAACAACGGATGCACTTCGATTGCGTCTTGAAGCACGCCGATGAGCGCAGAGCTGCTGCCGTGTCCGTAACGTACGCCAGTGACGTTGTGCGCCAGTACACACGACGCTGACGTCAGCACATATGACGGAGCGATCAACATGCCGCCGCACTCGACAACGCTGCCGGACGCGACCAAACGAACGGCGGCGCCAGAGTACGCTTCGTCTTCGGGCGAGAGGCCATCATCACCGCTTTGGTTCCATGCGCTGACAGTCGTGTCGATGAACGCCCGTCGTGGCTCAAAGTCGAAGCGAGCGAACGGTCTCGCAGTTGCCAAGAGCGCCGATGTCATCGTCACTCCAACTGGGACGCCGCCGTCGAATGCAAAGCCCATGCGCACTGGTCTATGGTGGACAAGTGGTATTTTATATATTTTATTAGACCTGGTATTATATATATTTTATTAGAAAAATTGCGGTGAGAGCGTTGCGAGTCTTGTAGACTACACTGCATACGTTTCCTCCGTTGTTGCATAAAACCTTTCTTTTCGCATACGAACATGGGTGGTCCACTCAACTTCGGATTTTTTTACTCATCCGAACTTGGGTGGCCCACTCGAGTTCGGATGCTATAAGACAGGTTTTTGTATGCAATTTATCGTGCTTGACAGGTCCATCCAACTGTACACCAGCTGATCAACATCTGTGACCTTTGTCAACAGAGTCAGGGCGCGACTGGACCATCCTTGTGCATTGCTGCCCGCTGCCGGTGCTCGCTTGTTGTTGTTGTGTGCGCGCTCGACGGCGGCGACTCATTCAGTTTTCTCGCCACGACACGCGCTCGATCGCTCGCTCGGCGCTCATGCGAGCGTGCACGTGCTGGCTCGCGCTCGTCGCAGCGATTGCGGCGCTCGCGCGCGTAGACGCAGATGCCTCGGTCGATGTCGTGCGGTTCCGCGGCGGCAAGCTCAGCCGCGAGCGCTGTGCCGGTGTGCTCGTCGCGCCAGCGATCGTGCTCACAACTGCGCATTGCGCAGCGACAGTAGACCGCGCTACTGTTGAGGTCGCTCGCGCACAACTTGCTGTCAAGCACACGCACATTCACCCGCGCTATGGCGTCGCGCGTCCATTTGCAAACAACGTCGCGCTGCTTGTTCTCCACGAAGACAGCGACCACAGCAGCAACGCGCGTCACTCAGCGCCAACACAAGCCTCACGACGAAGCGCTCGTCTCGCCGCGCTGCCAGCAAGCAGCAGCAGCAGTTCCCCTACATCAGACAATGGCTTTGACGAGATCCAAGTGCGAGCAGCGAGCGAAACCCGAGCGTCTCTCGTCGACTTCTCGTCGCAGTCCTGCGCCAGCTCGCTCGCTTTCCGCGACGATGCGAGCGTCTGGTGCTCGGCCGTCAACACTGTGGCGAACGCGTCAATGGGCTCACAAGCGCGCGCGGTCGAGTGCAGTGGCGCTACTGATCCAGCACTAGGAAGCCCCGTAGTCGACCAGACACGAGACAGCAGCGGGAGTGAGCAGCCAGTCGTCGTTGGACTTCGACTGACCGAGTCGTGCGAGAGCGAGCAGGCGTTCGTGTACATCCCGCGCGTCCTCGACTTTGTGCGTCCGCTACTTGCGTCGCCGCCTGCGACGAGCTCTCCGACGAGCGTCGGCTTTGGGTTTAACCGCTCGTTCGCAGCAGCGCCAGGAGGAGCGAGCAGTCTACCAAGCAGTGCGTCGTCCGACAGCGACCTCCCAGCGACGGTCGCAGCAAGTGCGTTGTTGCGACCAACAGCCTCTCCAGCCAGCTCGTCCGTCCCTCAGTCGACCTCGGCCGCTCCGCGAGTGCCGTCACTAACGCCTGGTGCTCCCACTTCGCCTCCTCCAACGTCTCGAACGCCATCGCCTTCCTCATCGCCGTCAAGGACATCGTCATCATCGCCTTCGTCCTCATCTTCCGGCTCTCGACACGCTGATGACGACGACATTGTCGTCCCAGTGTCGTCGCTTCGCGGCTCGCAGTCGTCGTCCAGCGATACGGACGTCGACATCTCGACCTCGTCGCTCGGCTCTTCATCGTCCTCTGGAAGCCGCGAGAGCAGCGCTCCAGGCATGCTCGGCGGATGGACCGAGCTCCCGACGCTTGGCGCGTACAGCTCGTTTGCGGCACTGCTCGTGCAGAACTCGTCCGAAGTGCTCGGTGAGCTCGCTGGCTGCCTCGCGATCCTCATTGCGCCACGGTTCTTCATTGCCGACGGTCAGTGCGCTAGCGGCCTGGTCGACCCGCAAGTTGTCGTCTCGCCACTACCGCTCAACAACACGTCGCAGCTGCTCAACGCATCGCGCGTGACGATGCTCTACGAGAGCACCGCGGCGCTCGCAGTCATTGAGCTCCCGCACGCAGTCGCAGGCATGACGCCGATCACACTCTCGAGGAGCTTGTCACGCGAGTTTGACGTCACAGACGCGGCCTGGGAGCTCGTGTCGATGGACAACGTCTTTGCGTCGCAGCGTCAGGACCAGTCCGTAGTCGTGAAGCAGCGCCTCGTGCGCGTCCCATCGACGAGCTGCAGCGTCTACTTGTACGAGCCCGTGCCGCTCACGCTCTGCTTCACGCTCGGAGCCGAAGCAGACCGCGCAGACGTCATGGGCTTCTCGCAAGGCATGGTGCTCCACAACAAGCGCCTCGTCGCGCTCCCGCAGTGCTACTCGGCCATTTGCATGGGCGGTCTCTTCCACGACGCGACGTTCCTCGCCGCGAAAGAGGACTGGATCCGCAACCAGACAGACGACACTGCGCTCTGGGACGCGACGCCGCTCGACCGCACGAGCATCAGCCGCGACGCAGTCGTCGAGAACGACTACATCGTCACACCGTCGGCTGCGACGTACGCGGAGCTCCTGAGCCACGCAGACGCAGCCGTCGCGCTCTGCGCTGGCGTGCTCATTGCGCCGACGTTTGTGCTCACCGCAGCGTCGTGCGTCGCGAACGCAACGGTCTCGCACGTTCGCCTTGGACTCGACCAGCGCGTGTCTGCGACTCGAGCGCACGACGTCCAGAGCGTGCGTCGCGTGTACATCCACCCGGCGTTCGGTCGCGCGAGCGCTCGCGAATCAAACGACCTCGCGCTGCTCGAACTCAGCGGCATGTCGTACTTCCTCCCCGTTCTGCTCGCAGCAGACGACACACTCGAGACGGAGCGAGCACCAGCTCCGCTCCGTGCGTCGATGAGCAGCAGCAGCGAATCCGTCGACTCGACCATCGATAGCGACGACACGATCACGCTGCCGCTCACTACAGCAGCAGCAGCAGCAACAACAACGACGTACTCGTGGGCGATGGCAGTGTCTCGGTCCGATGCGTCGCTCTTGTGTGCGCGCGCTCCAGTGCCGCAGAACGCGACGAGTAGCTCGACGACGCTGCGCGCAATGTCCAGCAGCGGCAGCAGCGATGCGCCAAGCGACGATGTCGTCGCGTGCTCGTTGATCGAGACGCTCTCAAAACGCGCAGTGCCTGGCACGGGCCTCCTCGCTGTGTTTCCAGAGGGCGACACTGTGCTCGGCATCGCAACGAGCGCGTGCTCGACTCGCACTGGCGACACGTGCGCGCGTGATAGCAACGCGTGCTTTGCACGCGTTGGGACGCCGAGTGCGCGTGCGTTCATCGACAGCATCAGCACAGAGCACGCGTGGCGACGCGACTGGAGCGCGAGCGCAATGGAGTTTGGGATCGCGTCGAGCAAGAAGATCGCGTCGCAGAGCGCGCTCGTGAGCACGAAGAAAGCTGTGAGCGTGCTGCCAGCAGACGACGACCCGGGCTACACGGGGAGCCTCCACTTTGACTCGATGCCCGCCGACGCGCAAGTGGGCTTTGTCGTCGGGCTCCGGAAGGACAAGTCGAGCCAGAACTTCTGCGGCGGGAGCCTCATTGCGCCGAGCTACGTACTCACGGCGGCGCACTGCGTCGCGAGTGGCGACGCACGTTACGTCTCGGTTGGCTCGCGCGAGTCGGCCGGGACTGCGTCGGAGCTGATTGCGATCAAGAAGAACAAGGTCATCACGCACCCGCTGTACGCCAAGCAGTCGAGCATCTCGTACGACGTTGCGATCGTCGAGCTCGAGGCGCAAGCGTACCCGGCGCCGATCGTGCTCGACAACGCCCTCGCGTTCGACGCCTCAACGGTGTTCACGCTCTTTGGGTACGGCGCGAACAGCGCTCGGAGCGCCGCGCTGTCGCCCGTCATGCGGTCCGTCGAGCTGCCGTTCTACAACCGCGAGTCGTGCCAGAAGTTCTTCCCAGAGCTCGATGCGAGCATGCTCTGCGCCGGCGGTCAGCCAGCGCGCGACGCGTGCACGGGCGACTCGGGCAGTCCGCTCGTGCACTACGTCAACGGCGAGCCGATCCTCGTCGGTGTTGTCAGCACGGGCCGCAACGGCTGCGGCACGCCAGGCGTCCCAGGGATCTACGCCTACGTCTCGACGATGCAGCCGTTCATCAACAGCTACGTCGCTGGGTGCGAGTGGCGCGACGAAGACAAAGTCGTGAGTCCGCTGCTCACGACGACGATCGAAGCCACGACGCGCTCGCAGTCGAGTGGTCCAGCGCCGGCGACGACGCTGTCTCCAACTGGAATGCGCACGTCGCTCACCGACACGACCACGACTGGCGACGTGCCGTTCGAGATCATCCACACTGCAACGGGCAACGACGAGCACCAGCTCTCGGTCGTGAAGCTCGTGTCCGATACGCCCGAGCTGCTCCAGGACGCGATCAAAGCGTACTTGCTCGGCGGCTACGCGATGCTCGGCGGCGTGTGGCAGCGCAAGAGCGACGCGATCCGAGACGCGCGCACGCACGTCACGTTCTTTTCGTCCGGCGACATGACTGCGCTCATGACTACGATCGCCGAGCACCGCGCCAAGCCGCTGTACGAGCGCACGTCGCGCTTTGGCAAGCGAGTCGATGCCTCGGAGCTGCGCTCTGCGTGCTGCACTCGAGTCGCGTAGTAGTGTATGTGGAGCTCGTGTCGTACGCAGTGATAGTGCGTGAGTGTGGATGGGTGTCAATGTAGACGAGTGAGTAGATCGACCGTACTCAGAAGCACCAAGACGATTCTGTATGAACGCAGTGGTGACCAACAAGTGGAAGACTAGTACGAGGACGCATAGAGCGAGCGCGTGCAGGCTCATGAAGCGCGCTGTTGATGACTGTGGTGATACACAGCGAGTTTGTCAACACGCACCACCGAATCGCTCATGAACGAGGTCACCATCGAGACCTCGCGCTCGCGAGCAGCAAGTCGAGGCTCGCGACAACAAGCGTGGATCTGTACGACTATCGCGCGAGGGTCCTTTGTGCGCTCGCTCGCGACCGCGTCCGCAGTGACGTCAGTCGGTCTGATCCACGATGATCCAGCTGTTCCTGCATCATCATCAGCGGGAAGCGGTCGACTGATCGAGAGCGAGCCGCGCATCAGCTCATACCGTGTATCGTGTGCTCGAGTGACCACAAGACGCGAGCTGCGCCAGCGATGCACGAGCGCTCGCCTCACAAGAGCTTTGCACACAGCAACAGCACATGACGTCGATGGCTCGCACGAGCAGCACGCGAGCGCGCAAGCTGCGGCGTCGCGTCGCACTCGCTGTGCTGAGCGCTGCTACAGTACTCACTGGTCATGCGAGTCACGCACTCGCTGTCGGCACTCAGCTCGCCCCTGCGAGCCAAACAGCACAACTGCAAGTGGCAGCACTCGACGTTACGGCATCGCCTGAGAGCACAACAGCACGCTCGTCGCTGTGTCTCGGGTTCCTGCTGCCAGATGAGCGCTCTGTCGTCACGAGCGCCGACTGCGCGCAGGACACACGCGAGGCCACCGTCACTTCCCCAGGCACACAACGCCAGAGCGTCGTGCTCGTCGGTGCAGACCACCACGCGATCATCGCAGCTGTCAGCACACGCCAGTCGCCTGTGCAGCACACACAGGTGAATGCGTCCGCAAAGTCGCGTGCTCGCCTCGCAGTTGGCTCGCTCGCACCGGCAGCGAGCGCCAAGTCGCCGATCGTGTTCAGCCATCCCAAGGCGAATCCTCGTGGCTATCAACCGCAGCGTGTGGTGCGCTACGACGTGCGCACAAGCAGCGACTTCGCGACGCACTCTGAGCACGCACTCGCACTCTCACAGACGGCAGTTCAGATCGTAGCGAGCAGCGAGTGTGTCGAGGCGATCCAGGACGAAGACGTGCACCTGTTGCTTGGTAGCGACGCACTGTGCGGCAAAAGCGAGTGGCCGAGCGCCGATGCGTGTTGCGAAGCGATAGGCAGCACTACTACAAGGACGCTGGACACCAGCACACCTGTCGGTCAGCTCGTCACGATCGAGCAAGACGGCGTCGAGTACGCACTCGGCTTTGTTGCTGCGAGCTCTCGGTGCAGCGCGAGCGCCAATGGCACCAGTACCAGCGTGTTTCTCGTGACGCCAGTCATGGACCTTGTGCTCGGTACGTAGCCGAGCACGCCGACCGCGTGGCGTCCAGCGCTCGTCGTAATCTGGCGTTGAGACTGACCTCTCTCTCCATCGCTCTCCGTCGTGTCGATGAACGTTGCTCTCTGCAGCGTTCCAGGCAAAGCACACAGGACCAAGCGCTGCTCACAACAGCAGTTCGTCCGACTCGCCACCGCTACTCAGTGCACCAAGTCAAGTGGCATCTGCAGCGCCATTGCCACCAGCAAACGCAACACCGCCGTCAGTGACAGCGCCATCGCAAACGACATCGCCAGTGTTGAGCGCTGTACCAACTCCACACAGTCAACCAGCATCGGCACCTTCGTCTGGTAGTGGAGACCATGGCAAGAGCGAAGCAACAAGCAACACAGTGGTACGGACAAGCGCCGGTGACGACTCTGGCAGTGACGACAGCAGTAACAACAACACCGACAACGCCACGGTAGTCCCAGACGCAGTCGTCGCCGCGTCGGTGCAGCACCCGTTCGCGTACCTCTCGCGCAGTCGCAACGTGACGCTGTCGTCTGTGGCGGCGTACCAGATCACGCCGACGTTCCTCGTGACGAGTGGCGAGTGGCTGGCTGCCGTGCGTCATAGCAAGAGCAAGAGCAAGAGCGACAGCGATAGCAACGACAGTGGTGGCGATGGTGACGGTGGTGCTGCCACTGGTCACGACCACAACAGCGAGTTCAAGTTCGTGGTGTTTGGCGACGACAAGATCGCGGTGAAGAAGCTCTGGCTCGCGAATGAGACGCCGTTGATGACTCCTGGCGCGCCGCACTTCTTGGTGCTGATCGAGCTTGAGCGAGCGTACAAACACGGCGGCGGGAAGGTGCTGAAGACGGCGCTTGATGTTGCTGAGGTCGACTCCGCTGCTATTCGGCTACAGTTCCTCGACCCCGCTGTTGTCCTCCGCGGCGGCGACGCGTCCGGTGAAGCGAGCGTGCAGCTGAGCGCAAGCGCCGAATGTGGACTCGCCGACATGGCGGCAGCGCAAGAAGGACTCGCGTGTCTCCAGCCCGAACGAGGGCAAGGCGACGCTGACGGCTCAAACCGCGCAAGCATGGGGTTTGTCACGTACAACGGCGAGCTCGCTGGCGTGACGCTCGGGTCTGCGTCACAGGCTGGCGCGGCTACAAGCGTGGCGTTCGTGAACTTGTCATCGGAGTTGCACCGCATGTTCATTCTCATGACGTTCATCACGCAGACCGAGTTTGTCGCGTACTCGCCGGAGGAGACCAAGTACCGCGCCAGCACGGCTCGACTCTTTGGCGATCTGATCCCCGTCGGGTGCGGCGGCGTGCTCGTGGCGCCAAAAGTGATCCTCACAACCGCATCCTGCGTGCTGGACCACGACGTCGTGAACGACATCTTTGACCGCGGCTCGAAGCACCGAGGAGGCCAGATCACCAGCACAGTGCTCCACCCGCTCTACGACCGCCGCGTCGGGAGTCTGTCGCGGTACAACTTTGCGATCCTGACGCTTCAAGACGCAGTCAAAGGCGTTGATGCTGTCGCACTGGCGCCACCAGCGTCTTCGTCGTCGCCATCGTCGCCGTTTCCAGTCGGTAGTGGTGTCGTTCGTCTGGATCTGAGCAGCGTGTCCGGCATTGACTCGTACGCAGTACTCGAGAGTGCGGCGTGCAACGAAGCGTGGAGTACCACGTCATCGCAGGCGCTGTCAGCAGCATTGTCGCTGGACGCCACCGACCCGGTCAAGTTCATCTGTGCAGGCCCCAGCGCGCCTGGTGCAACGAATCGGACGCAGACAAGCAGCGCCGCGCTGTTTGGTGACTACAACGGCGACATTGTCTTGCTCGGACTCCAAGTGAGCCAGAGCAACAGCGCCGGTACAAGGGGCTCAAGTGACCAGACGTCGTCTGGTAGCGTGTTTGCCAGTATCGAGGACGCGCGTGCATTCATTGCCGCAATGGTACACGATTTCACGACTCCGCCACCAAGCGCCGGTGACGACTCTGGCAGTGACGACAGCAGTAACAACAACACCGACAACGCCACGGTAGTCCCAGACGCAGTCGTCGCCGCGTCGGTGCAGCACCCGTTCGCGTACCTCTCGCGCAGTCGCAACGTGACGCTGTCGTCTGTGGCGGCGTACCAGATCACGCCGACGTTCCTCGTGACGAGTGGCGAGTGGCTGGCTGCCGTGCGTCATAGCAAGAGCAAGAGCAAGAGCGACAGCGATAGCAACGACAGTGGTGGCGATGGTGACGGTGGTGCTGCCACTGGTCACGACCACAACAGCGAGTTCAAGTTCGTGGTGTTTGGCGACGACAAGATCGCGGTGAAGAAGCTCTGGCTCGAGACCGACTGCCGGTCCGTCTCGTCGGCCTTTGTCCTGATCGAGTTGGAGCGACCGTATCGAAGCTCCAGTGCGCGCCCGCCATCGACGCCACACAGCGACAGCGCGTTTCAGCTTTCCTACCACGATCCAGTGCTGTTGCTCGACAATGTTGCTCGTATTAGCTACGAAGCGCATCAGGTGGCAGTCGAAGTCTGCAGTCTGAGCGCCAACGATGCGTTGACGGAAGGACTCGCGTGCTATGAAGCGGCAAGATCCGGTCCAACAAACGCAGAGCAGCACTCTCAAGCGATGCGCATGGCGTTCGTCTTCGAGGATGGCGAGTTGGTCGGGCTTGGATCCGGCGGCCACGCGCTCAACGGTGACGGGATCGCGACGCGTGCGCTCGTGTTCTCTGCGCCAGCTCGCCAGCAGTGTGTGTACGCGATCTACTCGAGTGCCGCCACTTTGATCGCGCACTCGGACGACGACTACGCGTACCACGAAGGCACAGTACAGTTCTTCGTCGGCATGTCTGCGCTTCCGTGCGGTGGCGTCCTCATTGCTCCGAGCGCAGTGCTCACGACCGCGTCCTGCGTCGCTGGGAAGAACATCTCGAAGGTCTCGTGGCGAGGCTACGGCGGTCTCGTTCCAGAACTCGCGGATCCAGGCAGCGTGGCGTACCAAGTCGACCCAGCTGTGAACAACGCGATCAAGTCCCTTGAAGGCTTTGCGATCGTCAAGCTGCGCTCCTTCATTCCGCCGATGATGACAGTGTCGTTGGTATCCGTGCAGCTTCCAGTCGGCGAAGAAGTTGTCCGAGCTGACTTGAGCATCGAGTCTGGCATCGATGCATACGCTGTGCTCGACGACGCAGCGTGTACCGAGTCGTGGAGCGCCAACGCATCTTCACTCTCAAGCCGCTCGATCTGTGCTGGGACTTCAAGCGCCGCGATTGCAAGGTCCTCGAGTGCTGCGCTGTTCTGGGTCGCTGACGGCTTGCTGAGTCTCGTCGGACTCCAAGACGCTCGCGACGACAGCAAGCCGAACGTAGACAGCTACATGAACGTACTGGGAGCAGTCGAGTTCATCAACGCCCATGCGTTCGGCCGCAGATGGGGCAATGAACCATCGGAGGCCGGCGACGTCTCGAGCCAAGACCTCCGAGCCGCGATTGCGTACCCGTTTGCGTACCTCTCGTCGAGTCCAGGCGTCGCAGCGACGGACACGGTCGCTGTTGTGCACATCGCACCGC
Organism: Pythium guiyangense; assembly: GCA_003730235.1. Lineage (NCBI taxonomy): Eukaryota > Oomycota > Peronosporomycetes > Pythiales > Pythiaceae > Pythium > Pythium guiyangense. Next base: position 633,085 of record QXDM01000039.1, read on the forward strand.
GCGTCGTCGTGACGAATGCCAACTGGTTCGACGAAAGGTTGACGGTGCCGACGTACGTCGTGTTCAGCGACGACGCGATCCCAGTCGAAGCGATTCAGTTTGAGCGTCAGCACCGCGACGCATTGAGCTTGTCGCCGGCAACGGCATCAGCGAGCGACTTGATGGTGATCAAGCTCGCGCGTGCGTACGTCCCGAGTGACTCAAGCACTGACGCCAGCAGCGCTGGCCCGTTCGCAGCATCTAGACTAGTCCCGTCGTCACCGTTGCCGCTGCCCGCACGCTCGACGGTCAAGCCATTCGAGATGAAGTTCCTGGATCCGGTCCTGCTCTGGCGCGGACTCGTAGTGGATCGCTCGTCGTACGTCGACTCGAGCAGCGCGTGCTCACTGAGTGACACCGCCGCGTTTGCTGACGGCATTGACTGCTTCCACACGACGCTGCAGAGCGTGAACGCTCTGGCTCGCGGCACAACGCTTCGTATGGCAGTCGCACTGCGTGACGGCGCAGTGTTTGGCTTTGGCATCGGCTCGCAGCCGTTGGCAGACCAAGTGCACGTGTCAGTCGCTCGACTCGACTTTGCGCCGCGACAAGCGTTCGTCCGCGACATGGTCCGGCAGTGGAGCGAAGACACCGACACTTCGGATGACGATGCAGAGCTCTACCACCACGCAGCCGCTCGTTTCGTTGCAAGCGGCAAGATCCTCGACTGCGGCGGCATGCTCATTGCGCCGCAGTACGTGCTCACGACAGCGTCGTGCGTCGAGCAGCCACGACTTGGCGGCAGCGCGATCTCGGATGCGCTCATTGGACCCGAGAGCAACGCGACGCACGTCAGTGTCCTGGCGAATGAGACAGCGATCCATCCGCTGTATGAGCGCAACAACGCTGCTACGCTGCGGTACAACTTTGCGATCGTGAAGCTGTCAGCGCCAGTCACTGCAGTGCCGATTGCGCTCGCAGCGTTCGACGTCCCATTCGGAGCTGGCGCGACACGCGTCGATCTGAGTGGCGCCTCGCAGGTTACACTCGGAAGCATCCTTGCGAGCAACAGTTGCAACAACAGTGCGTCAACGTGGCCGCCTGAAGCGCTCCAGACCGACCTCATCTGCGCTGGCAACGCGAGCGTCTCGATCGCGCACACTGGCTCTGCGAGTGCAGCGCTGCTGATCCCATTCAAGAGCGGACTCGTGCTCGCTGGTCTCCAAGTCGGTCTCGACACTGACGCGCATGCGGACAGCTACGCCAGCGTCTTGGGTGTCGCCGACTTCATTGACGCACACTCCCAAGGACATACGCGGTACAACTTCCCATGGGGGAACCGAGAGCCGGCTAAGGGCGACTTCAGCTACGTCGTGAAGCTCCGCCTGAAGAAGACTGGGCAGATCTTCTGCGGCGGCGTCCTCATTGCGCCGCAGTTTGTGCTCACGGCAGCGCACTGCGTGTCGGACGGACTCGTCAAGTGGGCGTCCATCGGCTACAGCTCTGCGACAAAAGAGTCGAGCGAAGACATCGCTGTGCTCACGGATCGCATTCGCGTGCATCCGCAGTTTGGAGTCCCGAACGTCTACTCGAACGACGTCGCAATCGTGGAGCTCGCTGCACCAGCGTACAGTCGTCCGATCGGCGTCGAGACCGCGACGCAGCTGAAGAGCTACGACGAGTCGAGCGTGCTCTCGTTCTTCAGTGATGCGACTGCTATGGGCGCCCCAGAGCTCACGAGCCTCCAGCTCCCTGTGTGGTCACAACGAAAGTGCGAGTCGGTGATCGCTGACGTCGACAACAGCGCCATGTGCGCTGGTGGTAACGCTGGCAAAGATGCCTGTGCAGGCGACTCGGGCAGTCCGCTCATCGTGACAGAAGACGGCGTGAGCTACGTCGTCGGACTCGTCAGCGCTGGCTACGGCTGCGGACGCGTCGGTATGCCAGGACTGTACACGCGCGTGGCAGCAGCTCGAGACTTCATCGTCGCCAACACAGTCTCTTCGTCGATCCGGACGACGCCGCCGATCGAGGTGGCGCCAGCACCAACGTCTGCATCGCCCACAGCGCCACCATCGACAACATCGCCGTTGTCACCGTCAGAAGTGGAAGGCGGCGCTGGTTCCAAGTCCAATGGCGACGGCACCGTCACGAGACCGTCCACTCCCAGTGTGACCAACCAACCTGTGAGCAGCCCGCGCTTGAGTTCAACCGAGTTCCCATCCGCGATCGTCGCGCAGCCATTGCAAGTCTCGAGTGGCAGCACGCGCGACAAGGTGCTGGCGTTCGTGCTCGGAGACGACACGCCACTTGTGTTGTCGAGCGGACTGCGAAGTCGCCTCATGAGCCGCGCCGCTGATGTCGTGCTGTACTCGAGCGGCGACTTGAGCGGCGTGTTGCGCGTGATCGCAGCGCACGACGCATTGCCTCTGAACCAGCGATCGGACCGCTTTGGGTCAGTGAGTATGCGCGCAACTGGGAAGGAGGAACTCGTAGTGGCAGCGACCGACGTATGTCGAACTAGCAGTCGATAGTGATGATCCATGGTGCCAGGTAGACATCGTAGAGGGCTCGTGAAGACATCACCGATAGACGACAGTCATCAACAGCGCGCTTCATGAGCCTGCACGCGCTCGCTCTATGCGTCCTCGTACTAGTCTTCCACTTGTTGGTCACCACTGCGTTCATACAGAATCGTCTTGGTGCTTCTGAGTACGGTCGATCTACTCACTCGTCTACATTGACACCCATCCACACTCACGCACTATCACTGCGTACGACACGAGCTCCACATACACTACTACGCGACTCGAGTGCAGCACGCAGAGCGCAGCTCCGAGGCATCGACTCGCTTGCCAAAGCGCGACGTGCGCTCGTACAGCGGCTTGGCGCGGTGCTCGGCGATCGTAGTCATGAGCGCAGTCATGTCGCCGGACGAAAAGAACGTGACGTGCGTGCGCGCGTCTCGGATCGCGTCGCTCTTGCGCTGCCACACGCCGCCGAGCATCGCGTAGCCGCCGAGCAAGTACGCTTTGATCGCGTCCTGGAGCAGCTCGGGCGTATCAGACACGAGCTTCACGACCGAGAGCTGGTGCTCGTCGTTGCCTGCGGCGTATCATGCACAGGAGGACGATCACGAGTGATGCTGCATGGTCTCACTTGTTGTACGTACACAGTGATCGCTCAAGCGCGTCCTGACTTGTCTGCTTGTCAGCTCGTACGCGTCTGTATGATCACTGGAAGTGTGCGAGTTGAGGCTGCGTCTTCCATTCGGCGACACTCACATGCTTCGATCCATTCGTCGACGGTCTTCGTGACGTGTTCTGAACGAACGAGCCGCGCACACATGCCGACATCGTGAAGATCTCGAGCTCTGCGTGTTCGTTGCTGTCCGGCGTCTGAAGCCAAGCGAGCGACGCAGAGAGAACAGGACACACACATGCACACACACACACATGCGTGTGAGTGAATGGGCGAGCGAGTGAGCAAGCGACGGCGTTGGCTTCCAGGAGACGAGCGCGAGTACGCTCGACATCCGACGCCCAGAATTGCGATGCGGCTCGACGACGCGCTCGTTCGAATCTATACGGTCATTTCTACTAACAGATTCGAATGGGATCCGCTCTGGGGATATGGACAAGGCATTCGGTTCGATATTATTCGACGCGAGGGAAGGACGAGGAGGTCGTGACGACGGCGATGACCGCTGCTTGACAGCTTTCGTCGACTGCGCGCGCGCGCAGCACCTGCGCACTCTCGCATCATCGCGCGAGGAGAGACCGAGGCGAGCACCAGCAGCGCACGGATCGAGTGGCAGCGACGTCGTGCCGGCGCGCCATTCGGTCGACATCCCCACGCTCTCGCAGTCACACACATCTACGACGTGTAGTATTCAACGCACACACGCCATGGCGCGCACTGTCGCGAGCGTCGTCAGCGCGCTCTTGCTGCTCGCTGCAGCGCCGCCGAGCGCGCACGGCGCGATCTACCGAGCAGGTCACACGCTCGCCGCATCGATGGCACAAACGCCGCGGTTGCGCACAAGCAGCGGATCCAGCAGTAGCAGTAGCAGCAGCGATCATGACGATACTGTCACTACTGCGCTCCCGTCGCCCGTCGTCACGACCCCAACACCAACACCAACACCAACACACTCGACCAGCGCACCGGCGGAATGGCTCGTTGAGATCAGCAGCACGTGCGCAGGCGTGCTCATTGCGCCGACAGCGGTGCTCACGACCGCGACGTGCGCGACGCAAGTGTTCGAAACGAGCATCCAGACCGTCCACGTGTGGCAGCCTGCGGACTCGCACACGCCGCTCGTTCCCGTCCCGATCGCACACAACAAGGACGCAGCGCTGCACGAGAAGTTCGCGCGTGGAAACGCCAAGTTCGACTTTGCAGTCATCCAGCTCGCGCGCGCAGCTCCTGGTCACCCGCTGCTGCTGTTCTCGTCGGCCTGGAGCGGCCAGATCGGCAATGGCCACTCGTGGCAGAGTCCGCTCCAGGTCCATGGCACGCGAGACGTCCGGAGTGGCGAGAGCAAGCAGGTCGCGTTCAACGCCAGCAGCGCGACCGATGTGTGGCTAAAGCTGCCGCCGCAGCAAACGCGTCCAGCTCCTTTGGTGCGCGTGACTGTGAACGAGTCGTGCGCAACGGTGCACCCACTGAGTACTGAAGCTGGCAAAGGCGCAGGACCGACGTTCCTCGTCGCTCATGCGCGCGGCAACCAGCTCGCTGGGCTCGTCGGCTTTGCCTCTGGTCACGAGCGTGGGTGCCGAGACGTGAACGGTCGGCGTGCATCGCAGAACACGTTCGTTCGCACCTCAATGCTCCAGAAGTTCATCGACGCGAGCTCCAGCGGCCACCACTGGTTCCCAGCTGCGAGCAACGTGATTCGCAAGAGCAGCAGCGGCTCGAGCGCAGGCGGCACCGGCAGTAGCTCGAGTGCAAACGCCACGGACGACCGAGGCGCCAACAGCTCCAACAACAGCAGCAGCGGAAGTCGGTCGGATGCTGGCGACGACATCCAAGTCCCAGAGGACCCAAACCGACAAAGTCCACCCATCCAACCGAAGACAATGGGTCCCATCGGCGCGATGAGTGTCGAAGACGACATGGGTGGTCGCTTCGGTCCGCCGATCGTGCTGATTGCTCCGACGTTTGCGCTCACGCGTGCGCTCTGGATCAACGAGACGCGCGTGTTTGAAGGCGGCAACGGCACGAACGCGACGACGTTTGCGCTGCTAGACGGCGAGCAGATCCCAGTCAAGCAGCTCATCTACGAACGCGAGCCTGAAGGCGCTCGTGTCGACGCCGACAGCGGCGACTTGGTCGTGCTCGAGCTCGCGTCTGCAGCGTCAGTGGCGCCGGCGTTGCTCTTCGGCTCAGTGGAGGTGCTGAACGTAGCGTTCACGCGCATGACCCTCGAGATCTTTGACTCGCTCGTTGGACCGGATGACTCTACGGACGTGGTCGACACGCTCCGCCACTTGCCACTATCGAAGTGCAACGCAACTCGAAAGCTGTCGCCTGACACGATCTGCGTCAACGTCCCGCGCGTCAGACCGTTCGCGCCAACATCTCGACTCTTGGCGTTGAGCCAAGGCATGGTGTTCATTGACGGACTCCTCGTTGGCTTCTCAGGCACGAACGAGAGCGTGGCGTCAAGCGAGCTCTACGACCAGTTCGAAGTCTTTGATCTCGCAGACGCGGGCCGCGAGAAGTTCCTCTTCGACGCGACCCGCTCGACGTGTTCGTGGTCCAGCGCAAACGCCGCGAGCGCGGACGGCGACGTCAGCACTGCTGCCGCTGGTGACGGTGGTGATGGCTCAAACGCCGCGAGTGCTGGCGACGACGCCAGCACTACACCCGTTACTGGCGATGAAGACGACTCAGGCGACGCGCAGCCGTACATCGTGTCGTTCCTGACGCCTGAGAACGAAGACGTCCCCGACTGCCAAGGCATCCTCGTCGCACCAAAGTTCGTCCTCACGACTGCGTCGTGCGCGCAAGAGAACAACATCGCAGCTATCAGCTTCTCGGCGCTCAGTCCCTTTGGCATCGTCGCTCCGTACTCGCCGAATGCAACAATCATCCACCCGCGCTACAACAAGAGCGCGCCGCCGTCGAATCGCTTTGACGTCGCGATCTTGCCGCTTGCGTTTGCGACAGACGTCACGCCTGCGAAGCTCAGCCTCGGTGGCGCGAACCAGGACGACTCGCTGCTCGCGTTCTCAAAAGCAGCATCACGCAACTACTTCATTGCTGGGGGGCTACAAGCACCTGTTCCACTTCACCAGACAGCCAACTGCTCAGCAACACACCAACACCAACACGGCAACGTAACGCACCCGCTCTTCCAGACGTCGCTGTGTCTCAAGCCCGCACCGACAACAGGCGATGTTGTGATGCCAGAAGATGGGCTAGTTGGCGCTCTCAAACGGAAGAAAGGATCCCGAACTAGTGGGGGGAGCCCCCTCGACAAGTCGGTCGTCGGGCGTGCGCTCAAAGGCAACAGCAGCAGCAGCAACAGTCGTCGCGGCTACTCGGTCGTTGGCTTTGCGTTCGCGGATTCGGCAGGCGACGGCAGCGAGGTGTACTCGGTCTCGATGCTCGCGGACGCCGCAGTCTTCATCAACGCGTACGTCACTGGATCGTCATGGGAAGCTGGCGGCAAGCCGGTGAACGGACCTGCGCAGATTGCCAAGCGCTTCATCGTTGGTCTGCGTGTGGGGCAAGAGAGCCAGAGCTTTTGCGGCGGCAGTTTGATCGCGCCGACGTACGTGCTCACGGCAGCACACTGCGTTTTGGACGGACTCGCGAACTGGGTCTCGATCGGCGCGAAGCTCTCGAGCGGCGCGGCGCCAGAGGCGATCCAAGTCGTCAAGCGCTCGGTCGTGATCCACAAGAACTACGGCAACCCGTCCAAGTTCTCATTTGACGCCGCGATCTTTGAGATCTCGTCCGCAGCGTACGCGGAGCCCGTGATCCTCGACCAGTCGCCAGACTTCACGTCAGGCGAGATGGCGACGATGTATGGCTACGGCGTGACGACGACCAGTCTGTCGACACGGTCTGCATCGGGCGGCTATTCGATGAGTTCGGTCAACAAGGAGCTGTCGACGGAGATCCGCGCCGTGGACCTGTCGCTGATGTCGCAAGAGCAGTGCACGCAGACGCTCCCAGAGATCGACCGGAGCATGCTCTGCGCAGTCGGTAAGAACGGCGCCGATGCGTGTCAAGGTGACTCGGGCGGTCCGCTTGTGCTCCCAGACCAGGGCGATGGCGGCGGCAAAGACGTGCTCGTCGGCTTTGTGAGCGCTGGCTACGAGTGCGGACTCAAGAACGTCCCAGGCATCTACATGCGCGTGAGTTCGCTCACGAGTTTTATCAAGGACAACACTGCCGGCGCGCAGTGGAGCTCGTCGATCGCATCGTCGCCACCTCCGCGTCCACCACCGTCTCCAGCAACGTCACCGAGCAACCCGTCGCCGACGATCGCCAACCCAGAGCTCCGAGACTTGGACAGCTTGACGCCGCGCGAGTCAGTGCCGTCGACCGCAAAGAATGGCGACGCGCGCTCAACGGCAGCGCCAACTGACGTGAATGTGCCGACCAGCAAAGCGCCGATTCGCTCCACGGACCTCCCGAGCAGCGTGAACTCGCAAGTGCGCGACGCACTGCTGCTGTTCCTGCTCGGCGTCTCGGACATGCGCAACATCTCGCTCGAGCTGCTCGAGCGCCTCACGTCCAATTCGAACACGGTCCGGTTCTTCTCGACTGAAGACCTCTCGGCGCTCTTTGCAACGATCAAGCGCCACAGCGACAAGCCGCTGTACGCGCGCACGGATCGCTTCGGACGCCGCAAGAACGCGCAGGCGCTCCAGTCAGCAGACGCCATGATCTCGAACGTGTGCGCCGTGTAGCGACCGTATGCATCTTGTCTGTATTTATGCTGTCATCGTCTTGTATGCACGGGCGCTGAAGTCGTCGATCGTTCCGCTGTGCTCGCTTTTGATCTGCGTCTCAATCGTATGTGCGTTGCTCCACTTGTGCATCTTGACTCTCTCATCTGGTAGCGAGCATTGCCACTCGCTTGCTCTGTGCCTCGTGATAGAATAGTCAACAACAAGAGAGAGAGAGAGAGAGTCCTCGCAGCGCCATGACGCCGATACTAACGACGCTCTCGGCTGCTATGCTGATGATCCGATAGCGCTCAAGTACCTCGAGAACCTGATGCAGCAGCCGCAAGACGATCGCGTGAAGAAGATCCTCGCAACGAACGCGTTCTTCACAAAGCACATAGGAGCGCTCGGTGATGCGTCGTGCCGTGCGTTCATGCGCTGGTGCGGCTTTGCGCCTCTGGACGCAAGTGGCGAGGGCGCGGATGCAGCGACGGACAAGACGTACTTTGTGCTCATGGAGAGCATCGACGCAGCGAGAGCGAGTGGTGACATCCGAAGCAGCTTGGACCGCGCAGCCAAGGCGACCGAGCAGCTCGTGGCGGAGACAGCGCGTCGGATGCACTTGCTCAAGCGCTGGAGTCAGATGTGAGTGAGTGAGTGAGTGACTTGTGTCGAGGAGAAGACAACCAACACTGTGTGTCCAAATGACTGGAAGGAAGGAATGAAATGCAGCTGCACGCGTCGCACGGGACAGATCGTTGTCATCGAAAAACGGGATATGGCTACACTTTGGACCATCCAGCGCACTCCATAGACACTGTTCATACCAGCGGTCATCGTTCTCGTCGTCGCGTTGCCTCTGTTTGACAACGTTGCTGGCTGTGAGCAGTGCGCACAAGTAGCGTCATGTGCACATTGTTGCATGAATACACTTGTGTGAGCGTGCGTCTGTCTTCATACACTCCGAGCTCTTGCTGCTGTTGCTGATGTCGACGAAGGCATCGCGACAGCTCCTCGACACGAGCGATCGACACTGTCAAACCTCACATGCGCATCGAACTGACACATCCAGTCGCCAACTGGGAACGGCGCAGTCCCAACGCCAGTTCCTGCTGACATGGTGTTTGCTCCGCCACCCATGCTCGCAGAGACAGCAAACGATAACTCGAGAGCTGCGATCTCCCGGAGCGAGTGTTCAATGCGCTCTTTGCACTCGCGCTGCGACGCGAGCGGGATGAACTCGAGCGGACCGTCGACTGCGCTCGCGCCACTGGCATTCGAGTTCTCGAGTTGTTGTTGTCACGAGCGCAAGTCGATCGAGAGAAGCACCTCATTATGAGCAAGCGACTCAGAGTGTTCATGTGGCGAAGAGGTGTGAGAGACAAATGTCAGCCGAAGAAATGGGTCGCTCACGATTTCCCACAACCACAATTGATGGGTCAAATGATCTCAGCTTAAAATGTTCAATTGCCCCAAGTATGAAAGCTTCAAAAGAAGTTGAACTATATACTCCTAAATGTATGGAGTCTTCGCTTTTGTATGCAATATCCGACTGGTTTAGCCCATCTGTTGAAACAAAAATTGGGGTCTATCGATTATTGCTCATGTCGTAGCAAAATACTAATCTCTGTGGTCCACGTTTGTATCGATTCCATCGTGATTTTACAAACGATTTTGCCGACAATTGACCAGCCGATATGTTGAGCAGCACGAGCAGATCCGCTGTCGGCGGCAGCAGCAGCAACACCTCGCGATCAAGTCGAGGTGCGGCTGTGGTTGCACGTTCGTGTACACGTTGCAACACACAAAGGCATCCACGTGGTGCACGCGGCACTGCGCTGATGGTACTCGAACCTCTGCTGCTGCTGCTGCTGCTGCTGCTGCTGTCATTGCTGTTGTGCAGCTGACGCCTTCTCGTCCAGCGCACTCGCATCGGTGCGTTATGTGTCTCTCTCATTGTCTTTGTGTGAATGTGCGCAAGCGCACACGTACAAGCAATCGCAGTCACACATGAACTCACAAGACTTGCGTGTGCTGCTGCAGACGATTGCGCCGACTGTGCCGCTCTCGAAAGACCTCGAGGCGCTCTATGACGTCTTGCTGCACCAGAAGCCGACAGCGACGCACAGCACAAGCGGCCGCGAGCTCCACGGTGCGTCGCGCATATGCACCGCATGCGCTTGTGCGTGTACCAGCCACTCAACTGCAGGCTCTACTGTGTATCGTGCCTCGTGCCTCGTGTGAAAGAGCTGATGCAGCTGAGCCCAAAGGAGCTCGATGCGAAGATCCGCGAGCTCGAGAACTGGAACTTTCGCCTGAACCTGGACGAGTGTGCGTGCTCACTTGTTTGCTGCTGGGTGTGTCAGTCTGAGCGTCTCTATGGGTCTGATCGGCTTGAGCTGGACCACCCGAATCCCTTCTCACTCTCAACGCTCTCACTGTCGACGCTCGCTCACGTTCGTGTGATCATCATCTTCCTCACCATCATCATCAGCGAAGGAGCTCAGCGAAAGCGTCGCGCTCGGGATCCTCACGCCAGCACAGACGACGCCATCGACCGCTCGTAGTGCAGACGTCGAGCACTGAGTCCTGGAACAGAGCGACGTCTTGATGTCTCTCTCGACGTCGCGAGCTCGCGCGCCGTCACTCGCAGGCAGTAACACGCTCGGTCATTCAACAACAGCCGCAATTATTGAATCCGCACCAGCTCCGTCACGCCTCTTGCTGCTCCAGCGCCAGCACCAAACTCTTGCTGCTCTTGCTCGTGTGCACACACACACTCGAACGCACGATCTACACAACAGAAGCTCGTGCGATGGAGATCGTGGCAGTAGCAGCATCCACGACGCCTCGCCGCGTGCGCAAGCCGTGCTTGGCGGAGGACTGTGTCAAAGTGGACGCTGGCGGTGGCTTCTGCGTCAGCCACGGCGGCGGCAAGAAGTGCGCGTTCCCAGGGTGCGAGAAAGGGTACCAGACCGGCGGCTTTTGCCGCAAGCACGGCGGCGGCGCGCGGTGCCAAGTGCCTGGGTGCGGCAAAGTCGACGCTGGCAAAGGGCTCTGTCGCGGCCATGGCGGCGGCAAGCGCTGTCAGGCGCCAGACTGCCACAAAGCAGACGTTGGCGGTGGTCTGTGCACTGCGCACGGCGGCGGCAAGCGCTGCGCCGAGCCAGGGTGTACGAAGATCGACCAAGGCGGCGGCAAGTGCCGCGCACACGGCGGCGCCAAGCGCTGTCGCCACGCAGATGGCTGCAACCAGACTGCGCGCGGCGCGTCTGGGTTCTGTCCAGACCACGGCGGCGCCAAGACCTGCTCAGTCGCAAACTGCCGACGTCTCGCGCGCACGAGTGCCGATGGCACAGACAGGACGCTGTGCTCGACGTGCGCAAAGGACCGTCGCATGTCCGGCTGCAGTGCAATGCAGACCGGTAGTCGTCTGGAGAACTCAACTCAGCAGATCGTGGCTGCGTCGCTCGCAGGTCTCGCAAAGCTCGCTGTGTCGCCGCCGATGAGCGCGCTCGACTTTTGCTCGTCCAGCGACTTTGACGGTCGAGCGTCTTCAGTGACCACGGCACTTGCACAGAGTGCGCGAGGCAGCGGGACGACACCGACGCGCAGTGGCAACGGATGCGGTGGAAGCCTCGTCAGCGGCGGAGGCTGCAGCTGCTCAGACGACTGCCACTGCTATCGCTCGAGTTCTGCTGCAGCTGCACTTGCACGCAGTCTTACTAGCTCGCCTGACAAGAGCGCAGCAGAGCTGGCGCTCCAGCGATACGTCGTCGCGATCGAGCTCCCGAGCGAGACGCTGTCGTGGCTCCGCTCGGACGCCATTGTGGCGCTGTTACACGCTGCCGACGGCGTTCGGAGCGTCCACGACACCTCAGCGTCTGCGTTTGCACCAGCACTAGCAGTTCCAGCTCCAGTCGAGTTGATTGACTCCAGCAGCGATGCGACAGCACCAGCGACAGCACTTCGACACGGGCTACACGAGTCGCTCGCGTCTTCTCGTCAGCTATCGCGCAGTGTCACTGTGATCCTCTGGAGCGACATAGCGCTGGACCTCTCGCTTGTCGTGGCGCCGCTCGAGCACGTTGGCGCACTCTGGTGCGTCCTGGAGCAGACCGAGCGCGTCTGGACGCAAAAAGAAGTCGTGCTGCACGTGCCCGAGATGATGTGTCCCGGCAACTGCGGCAACACGGTCGTGACAGCCGTGCGCACTGTCGTGGGCGTCGAGACTGCAGCGCTCGCGTTTGGTGCGCGGCGCATCGTCGTGCGCGGCCACATGAGTCCAACAGAGCTGTGTGACGCAGTCAACGCCGTTGGCTTTGCGCCGCATGTCGTGGCAGTGACGCCGTTGCCAAAGCGCTTTCGCTTTCGCGTGCCAGAGCTCGTGAGCGTCGCGCTCGCTGACAAGAAGATCGAGCGCGTGCTGCAACAGGTCGACGGCGTCGAACGCGTCGTCGTACACGTCAAAGTGGCAGAAGTACTCGTGATCGCGATGCTCGAAGACGCCTCCACGCTGCAACGCGCGGCGCTCGAGCACGGTCTCGCGATGGTCGACGTGTCCGCGACACAGAGCGTGCGCGCGCGTCGACGCCGCTCCGTTGATCCGTCGTTGACGCTGCAAGCGCTGCTGCTCGACGACAGCGACGACGCGAGCAGCCACGTGTGCGACATCACGGTCTGTCCACGCAACGACTGCGAGCAGTACCGCGCGACTGTTGCGCACACTGCGGCGCTCGCGATCGGCTGGTCGGTCCCCGGCTGCGCGATGACGTGGGGCGGCGAGTGCACCTGCGGCGAGCTGTGCAAGTGCAAAGGGTGTCCGACGCACAATCCCGAGACGTAGTAGTGCAGTAGTAGAGACTGTCGTGAGGCAAGTACCGAGACGCAAGGCGCGAGTCCACAACACGCGAGCAGATCGCTCGAGTGCTGTTTGTTCAAGAATCAAGACGTGAATCAAAGTGGAAATCAAGTATCAAGCAATAATAATCACGTGATTGTTTGATCATTCCATTCAATACAACAGGAAGTGACGTCTAGCCTCCCAGGTTGTGTGGTATCCTCGCATGCGCACTCACACTCACGCTCAGGCGGTGCGCGGGATGAAGAGCGAGACGGGCGTGTTGCTCTTCGCGGACTTGCCGGTGTGCGTGAGCGTGCCGTTTGCGTTGCGCCAGAAGACTTCGATGCTGTCGCTGTTCTGGTTCGCGACGATGAGGAAGCGCTTGATGAGCACGAAGCTCCGCGGGATCGACCCGCGCGTCGGCTCGTTTCCGATCCACTCGAGCGCGCCGGTCGTCTGCGACGTGACGCGGAAGATCGCGATGCTGTCGTGGCCACGGTTCGACGAGTACACGAACTGACCGTCGTCCGAGACGTGGATGTCGGCGCTCGCAGACGCACCGGTGAAGCCGGCTGGGAGCGTCGAGATGTTCTGGATCGCAGTGTCCGGGAGCGACTTGTCGTTCGCGCGCAGCGGGAACACGCCGATCGTGTTCGAGAGCTCGTCGACGACGTACGCGATCTTGCCGGACGGGTGCAGCGCCATGTGGCGCGGTCCCGAGCCTGGCGGTCGCTTGACAATCGGCAGCGACGCAGCGTCGAGCTTCTTCGCGGCCGTCGCGAGCTTGAACTGCACGATCTGGTCGTTCCCGAGGTCCGCGGCAAAGACGTTGCGCGTGCCAGGGACCCACGTCGTGCTGTGCAAGTGCGCCGCCGTCTGCGAGGGCTTCACGTTGCTGCCGTTCGTGTAAAAGTGCGCGTCCGAGATCGGCGCGAGCGAGCCGTTCGCTTGGTGCACTGGGTAGAGCACGACACCGCCGACGCCAGCGCCGTACATCGACGCCGCGACGAAGTCTTCGTTCGGACTCACTGAGATGTGCGTCGGCGCAATGCCGTGTGTCTCGAGGCGGTTCAGGACCTTGAGCTGTCCTTTGCCTTGGACTTGGATCGCCACGGCGTAGCCCGTCAGCGTGCCGGGAATGTCGACCGAGAGGTCGTAGCACTCGTTTACGGCGTACAGGAACTGCTTCTTGCCCTTGCGCACAGCCGTGCCGCGGATGAACGTCGGGTTGATCCCAACCTCGGTCTCGCTCACAAACGTCAGCGCGCCAGTGCGCGTGTTGAGCGAGAACGTCCGAATGCCCTTCGCCGTGCCGTTCACCCAGCCTTCGTCGCGCGTGTACGCACCGACGTACATGAGCACATTGCTCTCACCGCTGCTCTCGATGCTTGCGCTCTCGGTGTCAGTGTACGCGTTGTTCTCGGCCGTGAGACTCTCGATGGCGCCACCGCTGTTGCTGCTGGTGCTAGTGCTGTTGCTCAGTGCCAGGTTCGCAGTGTCAACTTGAGCGCTCGCACCGTGGGCGGCGATCGCAGCCGCGAGCAGCACGAGGGTCTGGACGATGCGCATGGTCGAGAATCAGGTAGTGGTGAAGCTGACGAGGAGGTGAAGCTGGTATCGGCGAGCTGTCAGAGCAGACAGCGGCAGATTCGGAAGTGCGCGGTCGAGAGCGATGACATTGCCGGAGCCTGTGCTCGGCGCCAGGAAGTTTGAGACGCCGTGCCTGCTTGCTTGTCGACGCTTGCGCACCTCCGACCTTGAACTGGCTCGCGTTGGCACTAAGCATGTGCTCTTGAGCGCTCGACAATGAGCGGTCATTTGGGCCAGACGTGTGGACGACGTTGCTTACAGACCGCGGGAGGCAGCGGGATCTTGAGGCAAATCGTTCAGGCAGCACGCACGCGAGAGCGACAAACGAGTGCGCCAGCCATCCATGTGGTCGACCTCCGTTTCACATCGAGGAGCGAGCGCGTCAGGGGCACATGCCGGCTGGATGGCCGCGGTCGAGTCGGGTCGATCTGCTCGATCCGCGCGTGCAACAATGGCGAGCTTCAACAGACGCGAGTGTACGAGCGAATGGGAAAGCCGAGGGCATTGCCGTGTCTGAGTGTGCGTGCGACTGAGTCGCTGTTGCTGCTCCTAGTGCTAGTGCTAGTGCTAGTGCTAGTGCTGTCGAGTTGTGCGAGCGAGCGCTCTTGCTGGTCGAGAAGACGACTCACCCATGTGCAAGTTGTGAGAACACGTGACTTCTTCGACTTCGAGTTCGAGTTGAGCTGTGATTGTCGCCGAAACTGAGTCGGGGCAACCAAACAACAGTTTCTCAGGCATCCATACACCACTCGATACAAATGGAGCGAAAGCGGACGGCAAGCAAGTGCTTCCAACGAACTGCTACACAGCTCCAACTTCGAGTCGTTGTTTCACACACATTTAGACGAGTCTTCGTCAGGCGGCACTTGTTGTCAAGGCTTGCTGCGTCGCGACGATGAAGACACCGCGTGGTTGTGAAGGCGTCAATGCCGCGCTTGTTTGCGAGTGCTCGCATGCTCCGCGCAGACCGCAAACCACAGACAGCAGACAGCACGCACCATTGCGAACGCAAGAGGAGCGTCGCGACGCACGGTCAGCGCTTGAAGTCTTTGACGCCGGCAATGACGAGAGAGCGAACGCGTCGAGCCTCTCCATCCGGCGCTTGCTTAGTGCTCCACCTGTTTGGACGGAAGAGCGAGCCACGTGGTTTCACCAAGCGAGCGCGTTTGATGCGTGCTCGGCTTGCTGGCAGGTCTTTCACGTAGCACTCGACGACGCCATCGGTCGTGCTTACCGCCTGCGGATGCACTTCGACACTGTCCATGTTGCAGAGCCTTATAAGACAAAGCGAACAAGCAAACAGCGACCATGATCGATCGATCGATCTCACTGTTCGGACAATCGGTGTGTCATGTCAGCAAAGACAACAACAACAACAACAACAACAACAGCCAGCAAAGCAAAGCAAAGCAGGAGGATGTCAATGTTGGTTCAATGAGCGAGAGACAATCACTTTTTCGAAGCACATCACTTGCGCCTCGTTTTTGTATAGCGTAAATCAGTTTACAAACAACTTGGAATTGGTAAGTGGCATACAGCAAACAAGTCAAATTCGCATGAAGCGTGTGTTCGGATCGTGTCATGCTTGTCAAGGTCATCATGGCAGCTCGAGTGGCGACGGTGATGGCGTGGATGCTCGACACTCGACACTCGCGGTCGTGCAAGGAGTCAGCGCTGCGCTGCACGACCGCATTCGCGCTCTCGCGACGCCAGCGCCACCTTCTCCGAGACGCGGGCGACGGCGATGACCAGAACAGCAGTCATGGTGCCGACGTCCAAAGGCGGCAACCTTGTCGACTTCAACCCGTTCGACTCGCCGAGCATGCTGCCGCACCACTTGCAACAACAGCAGCAACAACAACAGCAACAACAACAACAGCCTCACAGCCACCGCCACAACAGCAGAGACCACGCCGGCGCGCGCAGCAGCGACAAGCTCCCGATGGGCACAGCAGCGCTCGACATGAGCGAGTCGCGCTTCGTCGCCGGCAACCAGTTCTACAACCACGAAATGTACGGCAGTCTCCGCAAAGGCGGCGAGGTGCAGCTCTTCTCAAAACAGTACATCGGTCTCGTCGCCGCGATCTTCTCGTCCGTCGTGTCGTACTCGGCGCTCCAGGGCTGTCTCAAGCCGCTCATGTCGTACCAGCTCGACCTCACGGCTGCAGAGGTGACGGCAGTGCAGCGCCTCGTGGAGCTCCCGATGCTCTTGAGTCTCGCCGTCGGCCTCGTGTCGGACTGCTACCCGATCCGCGGCACGCGGCGCAAGTCGTACCTGATCATTGGCGTGCTCGTGAACGCGTTCGGCGTGCTCGGGCTCGCGGCGCTGAGCGCGCACTTTGAGCGCCTCGAGGTGCGCGCGCGCAACCACGTGCTCGTGGTGTGTGCGATCGTGATGATCACCGTCGCGAGCTTCGGGTGCCTCATGACGTACCTCTGCGTGCACACGCGCACGATCGAGCTGTCGCAGCAAGAGTCGCTGCGGCGCCGCGGCGCGATCCAGGCGTCGTACTTGATCGTGCGGCGCCTCGCGGGGTACATCGCGACGCTGTACACAACGCTCGTGATCGGCGACGACGCCAAGCACCCGAAGCTCGCGGTCTCCACCGCTATGCTCGTGCTCGTGGCCGCGTGCGTGCTGCCGCTGCCGCTCATTGTGCGCTACTGGTACGAGGAGACGTACTCGCTCGCGACGACGCTCGGCACGCGCGCGCGTATCTTCTGGAAGGTCCTGCAGCAAAAGGCCGTGTGGCGCACGCTCGCGTTCATCTGCTTCTTCTCGCTCTTCCTCGCGATCAAGTTTTTCGACTCGGCCGCGCAGGTCAAGCGCTGGTCCGGCATCACGACCGAGAGCGCCATCGGCGTGCGCGCCGTGCAGGAGACCGTCATCTTCCTCGTGATCCTCGTCTGGCGCTACGTGTTCATGAACCGGCCGTGGCGCCAGTTCTTCGCCGGCGCGCCGCTCTTCCTCATCCTCCCGTGGCTCCTGCTCGCGGTCCTCACGTGCCTCGACGTCGTCCGGAGCCGCGCGCTGTACCGCGCCATGACGACGCTCGCGTTCGTGGGCGACGGCGTGAACACGTTCGTGAACCTCGTGCCGCTCACCGAGATCATCCAAGAGGGCTCCGAGGGCGTGACCGTCGGCCTCGTGCTCACGCTCCAGCGCGTGATCGGCATCTTCGTGAGCACGAACTCGCGCGGGCTCTTCCGCGGCGACAACTTCTATTCGGCTGCAGACGTCGAGCGCGACACGCGCGATGCGCGCTGGGACGTCCTGCTCTCGCTCCTGCTCAGCTTTGGGCTCCAGGCGCTCGCAGTCGTCGGCCTCGCGTTCCTGCCGAACCAGAAGCTCGACGCGCAGCAGCTCCGGATGTACGGCGGCTTCACGAAAGGCGCAACCGTGCTCCTCATCGTGTTCGTCGCCGCCTTCGTCCTCTACTCGCTCGCGGTCAACATCATGCTCGTGAACTCGGCGTGGTCGTGCTACCGCATCGCCGGCGGCTCGGGCTGCAAGTGACGGCGGCGACGGTAGCGACACGTGAGAGAGCGAGCGAAGCGCTGGCAGTGGTGCCGAGCAGCAGCAGCAGCAGGAGCTCGCAAAGACACGAGAGCGAGACCTGCATGGGGTCGTCACGCTCGTCTTGTCACTTGCCAATGGTCGTCACATCCGGTAAGCTGGGACCCCGACAGTCTGCGACGATCTGCGAGGTCTGCGAGGGCGTCCATGCGTGAGGCGGGGTTGCTGCGGCCGCATGAACGCTCCAGCGCTCGGTCCTCGCTGTGGCGCTTGCTCTGCGTACGTTCACCCTCTGCACGCTCGGCTACGTACGTTCGCGCCGTGTCGCTTCGCGCTGTTGCTGAGTCGCTCGCACGTCGCGTACGTGGTGTAGTCACTTGGTGCACGAGCCAAGTCAACTCGCTCGCCCGCGTAGGTCGCGCAAGTTCGTTCGTGCATGTAGTCGGGCCATTCATTGTACTAGTGCTAGCACCGGGAATTGAGCGGCGTCTGATGTGCGCGTGCGGTGGGTGGTGCTTGCGTGCTGCAGTCGTGCTGGCCGCCGCTGTGTGTTGGATCGGTTGCGTGACGCCTGCGCTGCTCCGCGCCGTGTCGGCGGTGGTGCGTCGCGTGCGTGACACTAGCGAATCACGAACATACACGCGCGCTTGCTGTGCACGTGCAGACGAACGAGCGCGATCGGTCGGTCGTTCGCGCGATCTGAAGCGCGCGACAAGCAATCGGCGCTGCGGCGTGAAACAAATCGGTGCGCGCGTCGTGCCAAATCGACTTTCTTGTGACAGTCGCTCGCGCTCGGTCTGAGTGCGCTGTCCAGCATGTGCAGTGGTGGCGGTGGCGGCGGTGGAGAGGTTGCTGTCTGTTGGTCTGAGATGGCGAGATGGCTACGATCGAGGGCAACGGCGCTCCCCTGTCTCTGGCTCCTGGGCATCTGGGCACCTGGACACTCGCGCGCGCGCAGACAGCGAGTGCAATCGCGCCGGTTGTGACCGCCGTGTCGGCTCCCGTGATTTGCGCGCTGCTGCCGCGTTGCTTGGACAGCGCGCCGTGTTGCTGCGATCGCGATCGCCGCTGGGCCGTGATCATAGGGCGTCACGTTTCATCGTCACGGCGGCAGCCGAAGAGGTCTTGTAAACAGAATGCCATTCGCCATCTGCTGCGATGTCGCTTTGGTCAATCCAAATTGTTTTCAGATTGTAGATGTTTAGAAGTTTGAAAGACGATCTGGACGCAATTGTCCACGTTACAGTATTGTTGACCACATTTTGTAATGCTATAAATCGGGAATCAAACTACTTGGATAAAGCATTCATCGAGCACATCATGCATGCTATCTTGATAGTGAAAACAGCTATGCTTTTGTAGACGAAATGATCGCTGTTCACTGCATAGTTTACTCAAGAAAGTCCGTTCCTACATATTCCAACCCACTGGTGACAAATGCTAAATGGCACACAAATGTGGTGTGCTCTAGAAACGTGTACACGCACAAATGCGCAGAGCTGCCTTGGTGGAGCACTTTGCCAATCGCAGTTCAGCTTCTTGCGAAGAGTGAAGAGCGCCTGTCGACACTCACGCGCGCGACGTTTGCGTACATGTGTGCTGAGCACGACGGCGGCTGCTACATCGCTGCTGGTTTCGCGGCGACGCGCTGCTCAGCGCTCAGCGCTCAGCGCGCTCGACGCTCGCCTGTCCGTTGTCCATCCAAATCACAAGCGTAGGCGAGGTTTGCTTGACGACCTTGGTCTTCTCGCCGCGAGTCGGATCGAGAGACGCGCGCACACGCTTCTCCTTCTGCTTCTGCTTCGCTCGCACTCGAAAGAGAACTCTGGGCAGTCGCACGCACCAACGACGTCGTCCTGTTGCTGCGCGCACGCGCGATCGACCGAGTTCACCCACTTGGCCGCGTGAGCCGTTCGCGTCGGCCGCGCCAGTCGCCTCCCAGTGTCTACGCGCACTCGCACTCGCACTCTTGTGCTCGCTCGGACGCTTGGACGCTTGGACGCCGCCGCACAAGGACCACATTTCAAAAGCACTCGTTGAGGAGAGAGCTGACTCGCAATACACAACGACGACGACCCGCACACGATAGCATGCGATCGCCGAGCTCTGACCTTCCACCCGATCTCACCGCTGCGATCGTCGATCTCGTCGTGCCGCTCCACTCGGACGCTGGACGCAGCGACTCGGAAGCCGCGCGCTCCACATCGTCGCGCAGCACAGATGACGCAAACGACGCATGCACGTCGCCAGCAATGGACGATCCGGCAGCTCGTGGCGCCGCCGCGTCTTCGCGACCTCGAGCGCGCCGTCGACGCAATGACGACCGTCGTCGCGAGCAGAACCGCTTGACTGTCCAGCGCTTCTACTACCGCCGGAAGGTGCGTCCACTGTCACTCACGCCGCTCTCAATCACGCTCACACTCATTGCGCTTGCTCAACGAACGGCTCACTCACATAACATCGTTTGCACTACATACAGCAAACGCTCGAGCGTCTGCGCGAAGAGGAGGCAAAGCTCGCAGAGGAGTTCAGCCAGCTGAGCCAGCGCGTGCGCGAGACGACCGTCGTGGATCAGCAGAGCGAGTTCACGCAGCTCGTCTTGCTTCGCGAGACGCTGCAGCACCAGAACGCGCTGTTACAGCGCATGGTCGGGTCGCAGAGCAAGCTCTTTGAGGACTTTGGCCGGCGCTTCCACTCCAAAGTCCAGGTGCGTCTCTTGCTTGTTTCGCTCTATCAGCGGTATGAGACTCTGTGCGAGCGTGCTCACGTACTACGTGCGACGCGTATCTCTCGATCGACTCGCGCTCGTGACAACAGCAACTCGAGAACTCGAACGCCAGTGGCGCGAGCCCAGTCGACGGTCCGCTCGAGTTCATCCCGCTCGCGTCGCAGCGCGAGTGCAAAGAGCGCATTGAGCACTCGCTCCAGGAGATCGCAGCTCTTGAGTCCGCGTTTTCTGCCTCTGTGAGCATGGGCGGCGGAACAAACTCAACACCAGCAGGAACAGGCGTTGGGACTGCGCCGTTCCCAGTTGGCGACTGGATGTGTCAGTTCGATGCGCATGCGAGCGTCGACAGCATGAACCTGTCTTCGTCGTGGGGCAAGTCCAGTCCAGCGTTCATCACCTCGAAGCACCTCGATCCGCTCTGCGGCGGAGATCCGCTCGTACTGGCACAACGAACGCTGGCGCTCTGGGCAGCTTCGAGCGGCACAACCGGCGCTGCGACTGCTAGTCCCGTCGCAACCAATGCGGACGCGAGACAGAGCGCGCTGCATGCGCAGCTATTCCCGAACAACATGTCGTCGCGTCTCCGTGTGCTCCAGCGCGTCGATGAGACGACGTGGATCGTCCTGCAGACCATCGAGCGCGAGCAAACAAGCGAGCAGTCCGCGTCGTTTGAGAATGCAGTCGACCCGATGAGCCATGGCGTGGCTATGCTGCCTCCGACGCCGACAACGAGCATCGTGCAAGCGATCCTGCAAGTCTCGCTCGTCTTGCCTGGCGAGAGTGGCAAGTACGTCGTGGTGATCCGAAGCATCCCGCACGAACACTACGAGCTCGAGTCGCGGAGCACGACACCTCCGCAATGGATCGATGTCTTCAACTGGTGCACGATCTCGTATGGTGCTGCCAGTAGCTCCAACAGTGGCAGCAGTGGCAGTCGCTGTGGCGTCAGCGATATCGACGGCATCGACAGTGTCGTGTCGGTGACGTGGGGCGGTCGCATGGCGAGTCCGTCGCTCGCCCAACAGTCACAACAACAACAGCAGCAACAAGCGAGCGGACTCGTGCACACCAGTGCGTTCGAGTGGCTCATCTACGAGCTCGCACGCGCGCATCGGTGGGAGACTGTCCTCGCCGCACTCGCGATGGAGAACACGAGCGACGAAGACGACGGCGAAGTGTCTGATAGTGATGACATCGGCGAGCGAGATACGCGCAATTGAAGTCCAAGTGGGAGCAGCAAGTGAAGCCTGCGAGCACAGAAGAGAGAGAGCGTACGACGACGATTAGACTGGTAGTAGATGAACGAGCGAGTATGAGCGTGACGCATAGACAGATACAGGAACTGAAAGTGGATGGATTCAGCAAGTCGTTGACAGTGCCGATCGCTCATGTCAAGGAGCTCTAAGTGTGTGTGTATGAAGACAGACGCACGCTCACACAAGTGTATTCATGCAACAATGTGCACATGACGCTACTTGTGCGCACTGCTCACAGCCAGCAACGTTGTCAAACAGAGGCAACGCGACGACGAGAACGATGACCGCTGGTATGAACAGTGTCTATGGAGTGCGCTGGATGGTCCAAAGTGTAGCCATATCCCGTTTTTCGATGACAACGATCTGTCCCGTGCGACGCGTGCAGCTGCATTTCATTCCTTCCTTCCAGTCATTTGGACACACAGTGTTGGTTGTCTTCTCCTCGACACAAGTCACTCACTCACTCACTCACATCTGACTCCAGCGCTTGAGCAAGTGCATCCGACGCGCTGTCTCCGCCACGAGCTGCTCGGTCGCCTTGGCTGCGCGGTCCAAGCTGCTTCGGATGTCACCACTCGCTCTCGCTGCGTCGATGCTCTCCATGAGCACAAAGTACGTCTTGTCCGTCGCTGCATCCGCGCCCTCGCCACTTGCGTCCAGAGGCGCAAAGCCGCACCAGCGCATGAACGCACGGCACGACGCATCACCGAGCGCTCCTATGTGCTTTGTGAAGAACGCGTTCGTTGCGAGGATCTTCTTCACGCGATCGTCTTGCGGCTGCTGCATCAGGTTCTCGAGGTACTTGAGCGCTATCGGATCATCAGCATAGCAGCCGAGAGCGTCGTTAGTATCGGCGTCATGGCGCTGCGAGGACTCTCTCTCTCTCTCTCTTGTTGTTGACTATTCTATCACGAGGCACAGAGCAAGCGAGTGGCAATGCTCGCTACCAGATGAGAGAGTCAAGATGCACAAGTGGAGCAACGCACATACGATTGAGACGCAGATCAAAAGCGAGCACAGCGGAACGATCGACGACTTCAGCGCCCGTGCATACAAGACGATGACAGCATAAATACAGACAAGATGCATACGGTCGCTACACGGCGCACACGTTCGAGATCATGGCGTCTGCTGACTGGAGCGCCTGCGCGTTCTTGCGGCGTCCGAAGCGATCCGTGCGCGCGTACAGCGGCTTGTCGCTGTGGCGCTTGATCGTTGCAAAGAGCGCCGAGAGGTCTTCAGTCGAGAAGAACCGGACCGTGTTCGAATTGGACGTGAGGCGCTCGAGCAGCTCGAGCGAGATGTTGCGCATGTCCGAGACGCCGAGCAGGAACAGCAGCAGTGCGTCGCGCACTTGCGAGTTCACGCTGCTCGGGAGGTCCGTGGAGCGAATCGGCGCTTTGCTGGTCGGCACATTCACGTCAGTTGGCGCTGCCGTTGAGCGCGCGTCGCCATTCTTTGCGGTCGACGGCACTGACTCGCGCGGCGTCAAGCTGTCCAAGTCTCGGAGCTCTGGGTTGGCGATCGTCGGCGACGGGTTGCTCGGTGACGTTGCTGGAGACGGTGGTGGACGCGGAGGTGGCGACGATGCGATCGACGAGCTCCACTGCGCGCCGGCAGTGTTGTCCTTGATAAAACTCGTGAGCGAACTCACGCACATGTAGATACCGAGTTTCTTATGGGCCCTTTGCACTCGCGCTGCGACGCGAGCGGGATGAACTCGAGCGGACCGTCGACTGGGCTCGCGCCACTGGCGTTCGAGTTCTCGAGTTGCTGTTGTCACGAGCGCGAGTCGATCGAGAGATACGCGTCGCACGTAGTACGTGAGCACGCTCGCACAGAGTCTCATACCGCTGATAGAGCGAAACAAGCAAGAGACGCACCTGGACTTTGGAGTGGAAGCGCCGGCCAAAGTCCTCAAAGAGCTTGCTCTGCGACCCGACCATGCGCTGTAACAGCGCGTTCTGGTGCTGCAGCGTCTCGCGAAGCAAGACGAGCTGCGTGAACTCGCTCTGCTGATCCACGACGGTCGTCTCGCGCACGCGCTGGCTCAGCTGGCTGAACTCCTCTGCGAGCTTTGCCTCCTCTTCGCGCAGACGCTCGAGCGTTTGCTGTATGTAGTGCAAACGATGTTATGTGAGTGAGCCGTTCGTTGAGCAAGCGCAATGAGTGTGAGCGTGATTGAGAGCGGCGTGAGTGACAGTGGACGCACCTTCCGGCGGTAGTAGAAGCGCTGGACAGTCAAGCGGTTCTGCTCGCGACGACGGTCGTCATTGCGTCGACGGCGCGCTCGAGGTCGCGAAGACGCGGCGGCGCCACGAGCTGCCGGATCGTCCATTGCTGGCGACGTGCATGCGTCGTTTGCGTCATCTGTGCTGCGCGACGATGTGGAGCGCGCGGCTTCCGAGTCGCTGCGTCCAGCGTCCGAGTGGAGCGGCACGACGAGATCGACGATCGCAGCGGTGAGATCGGGTGGAAGGTCAGAGCTCGGCGATCGCATGCTATCGTGTGCGGGTCGTCGTCGTTGTGTATTGCGAGTCAGCTCTCTCCTCAACGAGTGCTTTTGAAATGTGGTCCTTGTGCGGCGGCGTCCAAGCGTCCGAGCGAGCACAAGAGTGCGAGTGCGAGTGCGCGTAGACACTGGGAGGCGACTGGCGCGGCCGACGCGAACGGCTCACGCGGCCAAGTGGGTGAACTCGGTCGATCGCGCGTGCGCGCAGCAACAGGACGACGTCGTTGGTGCGTGCGACTGCCCAGAGTTCTCTTTCGAGTGCGAGCGAAGCAGAAGCAGAAGGAGAAGCGTGTGCGCGCGTCTCTCGATCCGACTCGCGGCGAGAAGACCAAGGTCGTCAAGCAAACCTCGCCTACGCTTGTGATTTGGATGGACAACGGACAGGCGAGCGTCGAGCGCGCTGAGCGCTGAGCGCTGAGCAGCGCGTCGCCGCGAAACCAGCAGCGATGTAGCAGCCGCCATCGTGCTCAGCACACATGTACGCAAACGTCGCGCGCGTGAGTGTCGACAGGCGCTCTTCACTCTTCGCAAGAAGCTGAACTGCGATTGGCAAAGTGCTCCACCAAGGCAGCTCTGCGCATTTGTGCGTGTACACGTTTCTAGAGCACACCACATTTGTGTGCCATTTAGCATTTGTCACCAGTGGGTTGGAATATGTAGGAACGGACTTTCTTGAGTAAACTATGCAGTGAACAGCGATCATTTCGTCTACAAAAGCATAGCTGTTTTCACTATCAAGATAGCATGCATGATGTGCTCGATGAATGCTTTATCCAAGTAGTTTGATTCCCGATTTATAGCATTACAAAATGTGGTCAACAATACTGTAACGTGGACAATTGCGTCCAGATCGTCTTTCAAACTTCTAAACATCTACAATCTGAAAACAATTTGGATTGACCAAAGCGACATCGCAGCAGATGGCGAATGGCATTCTGTTTACAAGACCTCTTCGGCTGCCGCCGTGACGATGAAACGTGACGCCCTATGATCACGGCCCAGCGGCGATCGCGATCGCAGCAACACGGCGCGCTGTCCAAGCAACGCGGCAGCAGCGCGCAAATCACGGGAGCCGACACGGCGGTCACAACCGGCGCGATTGCACTCGCTGTCTGCGCGCGCGCGAGTGTCCAGGTGCCCAGATGCCCAGGAGCCAGAGACAGGGGAGCGCCGTTGCCCTCGATCGTAGCCATCTCGCCATCTCAGACCAACAGACAGCAACCTCTCCACCGCCGCCACCGCCACCACTGCACATGCTGGACAGCGCACTCAGACCGAGCGCGAGCGACTGTCACAAGAAAGTCGATTTGGCACGACGCGCGCACCGATTTGTTTCACGCCGCAGCGCCGATTGCTTGTCGCGCGCTTCAGATCGCGCGAACGACCGACCGATCGCGCTCGTTCGTCTGCACGTGCACAGCAAGCGCGCGTGTATGTTCGTGATTCGCTAGTGTCACGCACGCGACGCACCACCGCCGACACGGCGCGGAGCAGCGCAGGCGTCACGCAACCGATCCAACACACAGCGGCGGCCAGCACGACTGCAGCACGCAAGCACCACCCACCGCACGCGCACATCAGACGCCGCTCAATTCCCGGTGCTAGCACTAGTACAATGAATGGCCCGACTACATGCACGAACGAACTTGCGCGACCTACGCGGGCGAGCGAGTTGACTTGGCTCGTGCACCAAGTGACTACACCACGTACGCGACGTGCGAGCGACTCAGCAACAGCGCGAAGCGACACGGCGCGAACGTACGTAGCCGAGCGTGCAGAGGGTGAACGTACGCAGAGCAAGCGCCACAGCGAGGACCGAGCGCTGGAGCGTTCATGCGGCCGCAGCAACCCCGCCTCACGCATGGACGCCCTCGCAGACCTCGCAGATCGTCGCAGACTGTCGGGGTCCCAGCTTACCGGATGTGACGACCATTGGCAAGTGACAAGACGAGCGTGACGACCCCATGCAGGTCTCGCTCTCGTGTCTTTGCGAGCTCCTGCTGCTGCTGCTGCTCGGCACCACTGCCAGCGCTTCGCTCGCTCTCTCACGTGTCGCTACCGTCGCCGCCGTCACTTGCAGCCCGAGCCGCCGGCGATGCGGTAGCACGACCACGCCGAGTTCACGAGCATGATGTTGACCGCGAGCGAGTAGAGGACGAAGGCGGCGACGAACACGATGAGGAGCACGGTTGCGCCTTTCGTGAAGCCGCCGTACATCCGGAGCTGCTGCGCGTCGAGCTTCTGGTTCGGCAGGAACGCGAGGCCGACGACTGCGAGCGCCTGGAGCCCAAAGCTGAGCAGGAGCGAGAGCAGGACGTCCCAGCGCGCATCGCGCGTGTCGCGCTCGACGTCTGCAGCCGAATAGAAGTTGTCGCCGCGGAAGAGCCCGCGCGAGTTCGTGCTCACGAAGATGCCGATCACGCGCTGGAGCGTGAGCACGAGGCCGACGGTCACGCCCTCGGAGCCCTCTTGGATGATCTCGGTGAGCGGCACGAGGTTCACGAACGTGTTCACGCCGTCGCCCACGAACGCGAGCGTCGTCATGGCGCGGTACAGCGCGCGGCTCCGGACGACGTCGAGGCACGTGAGGACCGCGAGCAGGAGCCACGGGAGGATGAGGAAGAGCGGCGCGCCGGCGAAGAACTGGCGCCACGGCCGGTTCATGAACACGTAGCGCCAGACGAGGATCACGAGGAAGATGACGGTCTCCTGCACGGCGCGCACGCCGATGGCGCTCTCGGTCGTGATGCCGGACCAGCGCTTGACCTGCGCGGCCGAGTCGAAAAACTTGATCGCGAGGAAGAGCGAGAAGAAGCAGATGAACGCGAGCGTGCGCCACACGGCCTTTTGCTGCAGGACCTTCCAGAAGATACGCGCGCGCGTGCCGAGCGTCGTCGCGAGCGAGTACGTCTCCTCGTACCAGTAGCGCACAATGAGCGGCAGCGGCAGCACGCACGCGGCCACGAGCACGAGCATAGCGGTGGAGACCGCGAGCTTCGGGTGCTTGGCGTCGTCGCCGATCACGAGCGTTGTGTACAGCGTCGCGATGTACCCCGCGAGGCGCCGCACGATCAAGTACGACGCCTGGATCGCGCCGCGGCGCCGCAGCGACTCTTGCTGCGACAGCTCGATCGTGCGCGTGTGCACGCAGAGGTACGTCATGAGGCACCCGAAGCTCGCGACGGTGATCATCACGATCGCACACACCACGAGCACGTGGTTGCGCGCGCGCACCTCGAGGCGCTCAAAGTGCGCGCTCAGCGCCGCGAGCCCGAGCACGCCGAACGCGTTCACGAGCACGCCAATGATCAGGTACGACTTGCGCCGCGTGCCGCGGATCGGGTAGCAGTCCGACACGAGGCCGACGGCGAGACTCAAGAGCATCGGGAGCTCCACGAGGCGCTGCACTGCCGTCACCTCTGCAGCCGTGAGGTCGAGCTGGTACGACATGAGCGGCTTGAGACAGCCCTGGAGCGCCGAGTACGACACGACGGACGAGAAGATCGCGGCGACGAGACCGATGTACTGTTTTGAGAAGAGCTGCACCTCGCCGCCTTTGCGGAGACTGCCGTACATTTCGTGGTTGTAGAACTGGTTGCCGGCGACGAAGCGCGACTCGCTCATGTCGAGCGCTGCTGTGCCCATCGGGAGCTTGTCGCTGCTGCGCGCGCCGGCGTGGTCTCTGCTGTTGTGGCGGTGGCTGTGAGGCTGTTGTTGTTGTTGCTGTTGTTGTTGCTGCTGTTGTTGCAAGTGGTGCGGCAGCATGCTCGGCGAGTCGAACGGGTTGAAGTCGACAAGGTTGCCGCCTTTGGACGTCGGCACCATGACTGCTGTTCTGGTCATCGCCGTCGCCCGCGTCTCGGAGAAGGTGGCGCTGGCGTCGCGAGAGCGCGAATGCGGTCGTGCAGCGCAGCGCTGACTCCTTGCACGACCGCGAGTGTCGAGTGTCGAGCATCCACGCCATCACCGTCGCCACTCGAGCTGCCATGATGACCTTGACAAGCATGACACGATCCGAACACACGCTTCATGCGAATTTGACTTGTTTGCTGTATGCCACTTACCAATTCCAAGTTGTTTGTAAACTGATTTACGCTATACAAAAACGAGGCGCAAGTGATGTGCTTCGAAAAAGTGATTGTCTCTCGCTCATTGAACCAACATTGACATCCTCCTGCTTTGCTTTGCTTTGCTGGCTGTTGTTGTTGTTGTTGTTGTTGTTGTCTTTGCTGACATGACACACCGATTGTCCGAACAGTGAGATCGATCGATCGATCATGGTCGCTGTTTGCTTGTTCGCTTTGTCTTATAAGGCTCTGCAACATGGACAGTGTCGAAGTGCATCCGCAGGCGGTAAGCACGACCGATGGCGTCGTCGAGTGCTACGTGAAAGACCTGCCAGCAAGCCGAGCACGCATCAAACGCGCTCGCTTGGTGAAACCACGTGGCTCGCTCTTCCGTCCAAACAGGTGGAGCACTAAGCAAGCGCCGGATGGAGAGGCTCGACGCGTTCGCTCTCTCGTCATTGCCGGCGTCAAAGACTTCAAGCGCTGACCGTGCGTCGCGACGCTCCTCTTGCGTTCGCAATGGTGCGTGCTGTCTGCTGTCTGCTGTCTGCTGTCTGTGGTTTGCGGTCTGCGCGGAGCATGCGAGCACTCGCAAACAAGCGCGGCATTGACGCCTTCACAACCACGCGGTGTCTTCATCGTCGCGACGCAGCAAGCCTTGACAACAAGTGCCGCCTGACGAAGACTCGTCTAAATGTGTGTGAAACAACGACTCGAAGTTGGAGCTGTGTAGCAGTTCGTTGGAAGCACTTGCTTGCCGTCCGCTTTCGCTCCATTTGTATCGAGTGGTGTATGGATGCCTGAGAAACTGTTGTTTGGTTGCCCCGACTCAGTTTCGGCGACAATCACAGCTCAACTCGAACTCGAAGTCGAAGAAGTCACGTGTTCTCACAACTTGCACATGGGTGAGTCGTCTTCTCGACCAGCAAGAGCGCTCGCTCGCACAACTCGACAGCACTAGCACTAGCACTAGCACTAGCACTAGGAGCAGCAACAGCGACTCAGTCGCACGCACACTCAGACACGGCAATGCCCTCGGCTTTCCCATTCGCTCGTACACTCGCGTCTGTTGAAGCTCGCCATTGTTGCACGCGCGGATCGAGCAGATCGACCCGACTCGACCGCGGCCATCCAGCCGGCATGTGCCCCTGACGCGCTCGCTCCTCGATGTGAAACGGAGGTCGACCACATGGATGGCTGGCGCACTCGTTTGTCGCTCTCGCGTGCGTGCTGCCTGAACGATTTGCCTCAAGATCCCGCTGCCTCCCGCGGTCTGTAAGCAACGTCGTCCACACGTCTGGCCCAAATGACCGCTCATTGTCGAGCGCTCAAGAGCACATGCTTAGTGCCAACGCGAGCCAGTTCAAGGTCGGAGGTGCGCAAGCGTCGACAAGCAAGCAGGCACGGCGTCTCAAACTTCCTGGCGCCGAGCACAGGCTCCGGCAATGTCATCGCTCTCGACCGCGCACTTCCGAATCTGCCGCTGTCTGCTCTGACAGCTCGCCGATACCAGCTTCACCTCCTCGTCAGCTTCACCACTACCTGATTCTCGACCATGCGCATCGTCCAGACCCTCGTGCTGCTCGCGGCTGCGATCGCCG
Source organism: Pythium guiyangense (assembly GCA_003730235.1). Classification (NCBI taxonomy): domain Eukaryota; phylum Oomycota; class Peronosporomycetes; order Pythiales; family Pythiaceae; genus Pythium; species Pythium guiyangense. Next base: position 663,085 of record QXDM01000039.1, read on the forward strand.
CCCACGGCGCGAGCGCTCAAGTTGACACTGCGAACCTGGCACTGAGCAACAGCACTAGCACCAGCAGCAACAGCGGTGGCGCCATCGAGAGTCTCACGGCCGAGAACAACGCGTACACTGACACCGAGAGCGCAAGCATCGAGAGCAGCGGTGAGAGCAATGTGCTCATGTACGTCGGTGCGTACACGCGCGACGAAGGCTGGGTGAACGGCACGGCGAAGGGCATTCGGACGTTCTCGCTCAACACGCGCACTGGCGCGCTGACGTTTGTGAGCGAGACCGAGGTTGGGATCAACCCGACGTTCATCCGCGGCACGGCTGTGCGCAAGGGCAAGAAGCAGTTCCTGTACGCCGTAAACGAGTGCTACGACCTCTCGGTCGACATTCCCGGCACGCTGACGGGCTACGCCGTGGCGATCCAAGTCCAAGGCAAAGGACAGCTCAAGGTCCTGAACCGCCTCGAGACACACGGCATTGCGCCGACGCACATCTCAGTGAGTCCGAACGAAGACTTCGTCGCGGCGTCGATGTACGGCGCTGGCGTCGGCGGTGTCGTGCTCTACCCAGTGCACCAAGCGAACGGCTCGCTCGCGCCGATCTCGGACGCGCACTTTTACACGAACGGCAGCAACGTGAAGCCCTCGCAGACGGCGGCGCACTTGCACAGCACGACGTGGGTCCCTGGCACGCGCAACGTCTTTGCCGCGGACCTCGGGAACGACCAGATCGTGCAGTTCAAGCTCGCGACGGCCGCGAAGAAGCTCGACGCTGCGTCGCTGCCGATTGTCAAGCGACCGCCAGGCTCGGGACCGCGCCACATGGCGCTGCACCCGTCCGGCAAGATCGCGTACGTCGTCGACGAGCTCTCGAACACGATCGGCGTGTTCCCGCTGCGCGCGAACGACAAGTCGCTCCCGGACACTGCGATCCAGAACATCTCGACGCTCCCAGCCGGCTTCACCGGTGCGTCTGCGAGCGCCGACATCCACGTCTCGGACGACGGTCAGTTCGTGTACTCGTCGAACCGTGGCCACGACAGCATCGCGATCTTCCGCGTCACGTCGCAGACGACCGGCGCGCTCGAGTGGATCGGAAACGAGCCGACGCGCGGGTCGATCCCGCGGAGCTTCGTGCTCATCAAGCGCTTCCTCATCGTCGCGAACCAGAACAGCGACAGCATCGAAGTCTTCTGGCGCAACGCAAACGGCACGCTCACGCACACCGGCAAGTCCGCGAAGAGCAACACGCCCGTCTCGCTCTTCATCCCGCGCACCGCCTGAGCGTGAGTGTGAGTGCGCATGCGAGGATACCACACAACCTGGGAGGCTAGACGTCACTTCCTGTTGTATTGAATGGAATGATCAAACAATCACGTGATTATTATTGCTTGATACTTGATTTCCACTTTGATTCACGTCTTGATTCTTGAACAAACAGCACTCGAGCGATCTGCTCGCGTGTTGTGGACTCGCGCCTTGCGTCTCGGTACTTGCCTCACGACAGTCTCTACTACTGCACTACTACGTCTCGGGATTGTGCGTCGGACACCCTTTGCACTTGCACAGCTCGCCGCAGGTGCACTCGCCGCCCCACGTCATCGCGCAGCCGGGGACCGACCAGCCGATCGCGAGCGCCGCAGTGTGCGCAACAGTCGCGCGGTACTGCTCGCAGTCGTTGCGTGGACAGACCGTGATGTCGCACACGTGGCTGCTCGCGTCGTCGCTGTCGTCGAGCAGCAGCGCTTGCAGCGTCAACGACGGATCAACGGAGCGGCGTCGACGCGCGCGCACGCTCTGTGTCGCGGACACGTCGACCATCGCGAGACCGTGCTCGAGCGCCGCGCGTTGCAGCGTGGAGGCGTCTTCGAGCATCGCGATCACGAGTACTTCTGCCACTTTGACGTGTACGACGACGCGTTCGACGCCGTCGACCTGTTGCAGCACGCGCTCGATCTTCTTGTCAGCGAGCGCGACGCTCACGAGCTCTGGCACGCGAAAGCGAAAGCGCTTTGGCAACGGCGTCACTGCCACGACATGCGGCGCAAAGCCAACGGCGTTGACTGCGTCACACAGCTCTGTTGGACTCATGTGGCCGCGCACGACGATGCGCCGCGCACCAAACGCGAGCGCTGCAGTCTCGACGCCCACGACAGTGCGCACGGCTGTCACGACCGTGTTGCCGCAGTTGCCGGGACACATCATCTCGGGCACGTGCAGCACGACTTCTTTTTGCGTCCAGACGCGCTCGGTCTGCTCCAGGACGCACCAGAGTGCGCCAACGTGCTCGAGCGGCGCCACGACAAGCGAGAGGTCCAGCGCTATGTCGCTCCAGAGGATCACAGTGACACTGCGCGATAGCTGACGAGAAGACGCGAGCGACTCGTGTAGCCCGTGTCGAAGTGCTGTCGCTGGTGCTGTCGCATCGCTGCTGGAGTCAATCAACTCGACTGGAGCTGGAACTGCTAGTGCTGGTGCAAACGCAGACGCTGAGGTGTCGTGGACGCTCCGAACGCCGTCGGCAGCGTGTAACAGCGCCACAATGGCGTCCGAGCGGAGCCACGACAGCGTCTCGCTCGGGAGCTCGATCGCGACGACGTATCGCTGGAGCGCCAGCTCTGCTGCGCTCTTGTCAGGCGAGCTAGTAAGACTGCGTGCAAGTGCAGCTGCAGCAGAACTCGAGCGATAGCAGTGGCAGTCGTCTGAGCAGCTGCAGCCTCCGCCGCTGACGAGGCTTCCACCGCATCCGTTGCCACTGCGCGTCGGTGTCGTCCCGCTGCCTCGCGCACTCTGTGCAAGTGCCGTGGTCACTGAAGACGCTCGACCGTCAAAGTCGCTGGACGAGCAAAAGTCGAGCGCGCTCATCGGCGGCGACACAGCGAGCTTTGCGAGACCTGCGAGCGACGCAGCCACGATCTGCTGAGTTGAGTTCTCCAGACGACTACCGGTCTGCATTGCACTGCAGCCGGACATGCGACGGTCCTTTGCGCACGTCGAGCACAGCGTCCTGTCTGTGCCATCGGCACTCGTGCGCGCGAGACGTCGGCAGTTTGCGACTGAGCAGGTCTTGGCGCCGCCGTGGTCTGGACAGAACCCAGACGCGCCGCGCGCAGTCTGGTTGCAGCCATCTGCGTGGCGACAGCGCTTGGCGCCGCCGTGTGCGCGGCACTTGCCGCCGCCTTGGTCGATCTTCGTACACCCTGGCTCGGCGCAGCGCTTGCCGCCGCCGTGCGCAGTGCACAGACCACCGCCAACGTCTGCTTTGTGGCAGTCTGGCGCCTGACAGCGCTTGCCGCCGCCATGGCCGCGACAGAGCCCTTTGCCAGCGTCGACTTTGCCGCACCCAGGCACTTGGCACCGCGCGCCGCCGCCGTGCTTGCGGCAAAAGCCGCCGGTCTGGTACCCTTTCTCGCACCCTGGGAACGCGCACTTCTTGCCGCCGCCGTGGCTGACGCAGAAGCCACCGCCAGCGTCCACTTTGACACAGTCCTCCGCCAAGCACGGCTTGCGCACGCGGCGAGGCGTCGTGGATGCTGCTACTGCCACGATCTCCATCGCACGAGCTTCTGTTGTGTAGATCGTGCGTTCGAGTGTGTGTGTGCACACGAGCAAGAGCAGCAAGAGTTTGGTGCTGGCGCTGGAGCAGCAAGAGGCGTGACGGAGCTGGTGCGGATTCAATAATTGCGGCTGTTGTTGAATGACCGAGCGTGTTACTGCCTGCGAGTGACGGCGCGCGAGCTCGCGACGTCGAGAGAGACATCAAGACGTCGCTCTGTTCCAGGACTCAGTGCTCGACGTCTGCACTACGAGCGGTCGATGGCGTCGTCTGTGCTGGCGTGAGGATCCCGAGCGCGACGCTTTCGCTGAGCTCCTTCGCTGATGATGATGGTGAGGAAGATGATGATCACACGAACGTGAGCGAGCGTCGACAGTGAGAGCGTTGAGAGTGAGAAGGGATTCGGGTGGTCCAGCTCAAGCCGATCAGACCCATAGAGACGCTCAGACTGACACACCCAGCAGCAAACAAGTGAGCACGCACACTCGTCCAGGTTCAGGCGAAAGTTCCAGTTCTCGAGCTCGCGGATCTTCGCATCGAGCTCCTTTGGGCTCAGCTGCATCAGCTCTTTCACACGAGGCACGAGGCACGATACACAGTAGAGCCTGCAGTTGAGTGGCTGGTACACGCACAAGCGCATGCGGTGCATATGCGCGACGCACCGTGGAGCTCGCGGCCGCTTGTGCTGTGCGTCGCTGTCGGCTTCTGGTGCAGCAAGACGTCATAGAGCGCCTCGAGGTCTTTCGAGAGCGGCACAGTCGGCGCAATCGTCTGCAGCAGCACACGCAAGTCTTGTGAGTTCATGTGTGACTGCGATTGCTTGTACGTGTGCGCTTGCGCACATTCACACAAAGACAATGAGAGAGACACATAACGCACCGATGCGAGTGCGCTGGACGAGAAGGCGTCAGCTGCACAACAGCAATGACAGCAGCAGCAGCAGCAGCAGCAGCAGCAGAGGTTCGAGTACCATCAGCGCAGTGCCGCGTGCACCACGTGGATGCCTTTGTGTGTTGCAACGTGTACACGAACGTGCAACCACAGCCGCACCTCGACTTGATCGCGAGGTGTTGCTGCTGCTGCCGCCGACAGCGGATCTGCTCGTGCTGCTCAACATATCGGCTGGTCAATTGTCGGCAAAATCGTTTGTAAAATCACGATGGAATCGATACAAACGTGGACCACAGAGATTAGTATTTTGCTACGACATGAGCAATAATCGATAGACCCCAATTTTTGTTTCAACAGATGGGCTAAACCAGTCGGATATTGCATACAAAAGCGAAGACTCCATACATTTAGGAGTATATAGTTCAACTTCTTTTGAAGCTTTCATACTTGGGGCAATTGAACATTTTAAGCTGAGATCATTTGACCCATCAATTGTGGTTGTGGGAAATCGTGAGCGACCCATTTCTTCGGCTGACATTTGTCTCTCACACCTCTTCGCCACATGAACACTCTGAGTCGCTTGCTCATAATGAGGTGCTTCTCTCGATCGACTTGCGCTCGTGACAACAACAACTCGAGAACTCGAATGCCAGTGGCGCGAGCGCAGTCGACGGTCCGCTCGAGTTCATCCCGCTCGCGTCGCAGCGCGAGTGCAAAGAGCGCATTGAACACTCGCTCCGGGAGATCGCAGCTCTCGAGTTATCGTTTGCTGTCTCTGCGAGCATGGGTGGCGGAACAAACTCAACACCAGCAGGAACTGGCGTTGGGACTGCGCCGTTCCCAGTTGGCGACTGGATGTGTCAGTTCGATGCGCATGTGAGGTTTGACAGTGTCGATCGCTCGTGTCGAGGAGCTGTCGCGATGCCTTCGTCGACATCAGCAACAGCAGCAAGAGCTCGGAGTGTATGAAGACAGACGCACGCTCACACAAGTGTATTCATGCAACAATGTGCACATGACGCTACTTGTGCGCACTGCTCACAGCCAGCAACGTTGTCAAACAGAGGCAACGCGACGACGAGAACGATGACCGCTGGTATGAACAGTGTCTATGGAGTGCGCTGGATGGTCCAAAGTGTAGCCATATCCCGTTTTTCGATGACAACGATCTGTCCCGTGCGACGCGTGCAGCTGCATTTCATTCCTTCCTTCCAGTCATTTGGACACACAGTGTTGGTTGTCTTCTCCTCGACACAAGTCACTCACTCACTCACATCTGACTCCAGCGCTTGAGCAAGTGCATCCGACGCGCTGTCTCCGCCACGAGCTGCTCGGTCGCCTTGGCTGCGCGGTCCAAGCTGCTTCGGATGTCACCACTCGCTCTCGCTGCGTCGATGCTCTCCATGAGCACAAAGTACGTCTTGTCCGTCGCTGCATCCGCGCCCTCGCCACTTGCGTCCAGAGGCGCAAAGCCGCACCAGCGCATGAACGCACGGCACGACGCATCACCGAGCGCTCCTATGTGCTTTGTGAAGAACGCGTTCGTTGCGAGGATCTTCTTCACGCGATCGTCTTGCGGCTGCTGCATCAGGTTCTCGAGGTACTTGAGCGCTATCGGATCATCAGCATAGCAGCCGAGAGCGTCGTTAGTATCGGCGTCATGGCGCTGCAAGGATGGTCTATTGACCGGTGTATTGCGAGACATACAACAAGGCCACGTACCTGCTGCGATCGCATTGCGACGCTGTGTCGCGTCAGCGTCCTTGAGAGCGTCCTGCAGTTGCTCGAGCTCTTCACTGCTCTCACCAACATCCACAACATCTTTAGCTGTACGTCAAGACCACGCGAGTCAATCAGACAAGCGAACAAGCTCACGTACGTCTCGCGTGCCTCGCGAGCTGCAGCAGTCGCGTCGCCGACAAAAGCGATCGGGTCGACCAAGTGGTCGCCAACTGCAAACGCCATGGCGCGCACTTCGCTTCCACGCGGCAGCGTCACATCGAACGCGCTGCCGCCTCTTCCACCACACGTGACTGATCGACCGCAGTTCGTCTCGAGCGTGAGACTGTCTGTCCACGCGCCTTTGCGGCCGTGCATGCCCGTCACGACTTCGCCGCGTGCGAGCGTGAGTGTTGTAGTCGGCGTCGCTGCAGCCTCCTGTGCGAGGGCGTTCCCAACGAGCGGACCCGCGACGACCGTGTGTGGATCGAACGCATTCCTGTGCTCGAGCGCTTCGTACTCGAACTGGATGCCATCAAAGAACTCGCGGCCCCACACTATGCGATCAAGACACAGAGAGAGAGCGATCGTCAGTCAGCATGCGGCCACGAGTGCGTACGAATGAGCACAGACAGCACGTACGTTTGATGCGCGCGACGCGGTACTGGAGCTGCGCGTTCGCAGCGTCAACGTCGCAGCGCTTGTCTGCGCACGCGCCGTCGGCGCTGAACGCCAACAGCGGCGCAGTCGTCACGAAGCGCTGCTTCATCATGGCGCAGAGCGCCGCAAAGTCCGGGCCGTTCGTGTCGAAGGCGCCTTCGTCAAAGACTGCGAGGTAGCTGATCACTGGTGTCACAGGTGCTTCGATGCGCTCACTCGTGTCACTGCGCTCAGGACCGCACACTTCGAGTGCCAATGTGCCGTCAGTCGCAGCCGTGGCAACCGCACACGTGGCCGAGACGACCTTGACCGCGTTCACATACAGCGCCACGGAGTCAAGAGAGCGCACGAGTCCAATGTGCGCGTACGCTCCGAGCGCGAGCAGCGCTTTCGGGATCTTCGCTGCTGCCAACTGTGTCGGCGATGCGTCAGCCGCTTGTACGCGGCACAACACGTCATGGTCGCGCGTCCCAGAGGTTGCGAGCGAGACGACTGTGCGTCCGCCATCGAGAACAAGCCGCAGGATGTCGACGAGTTCGCTGCGAGCAGCGGCGTCAGCGCTCATCGCGTCGATGCGCGCAAGGAACGACAGCGCGTACGCGCCAGTGCTGGACGCTGGCACCGCAAATGCCACTTGGAGCAACTGTCCTGGCAGCAGCTGCACACCACACGACAGCTTCGAAGTTTCTTTCGAGCGCGTGCGAGACTGCGGGATCGCAAACGGCTTGCGCACTGGACAGCGCGATGCATTCTGCACGTGGCGCTCATGGCCCGAGGTGTCGATGAGCCAGCACGCGCTGGTGCTGCTCGCGTCGGCGTCGGCGTCCTGAAGTGGCAGATAGAGCACGGGGTTGCGCGTGAGGACGCACCACGACAGCGAAGACTCGCTGAACGGACAGAGCAACGTTGCGAGGCTCTCGGGTGAGAACCCGCGCTGGTTGAACGACGCGACAACCTGGAGCGCACGCGCGGCGCGGTCATTCATGTCGGGTATCGCATCGTGCGCCTCCTGCTGCGGCTGGCGCTGGCGCTGGCCATCGATGCAGTACGGATTCGGACATGCGGACGACCCGCAGCCAAGCACCAGCGCCTTACAGAGCTGCTGCGAGCGCTCGACGGTCAGCGCTGCTCTGTCCACTACCGCTGCTGGCGAAGACGCACGCGCACCAGTCGCCGCACTTGGCGCTTGGCGCTGATGTCCATCTTCGCTTCGCTGGCTCTTCCACTCGGCTGAGCCTGAGACGCGGCCCTGAACCTCGCCTGCTTGGACTGCGCGGCCGCGAGTGAGCTCGTCGCGCTCTGAGATTGCCCGTGTACACACGGTTGCGATACGCGCCGGCGACAGCGTGCGCTGGAGCCGTGCATTCATCGCCTCGATCGTCGCTGCGAGCCAGCGCTCGCTCACGTCCTGACGCCGCGCGCGCATGGCGTCAAAGTCCTGCGTGTACCGCCGCGCCACGTCGACGACTTCTTCGCGCGAGACCGCAAAGATGTACGAGAGCTGCTTGCCCCAGCCGACTTCGTACGTCAGTGGACAGTCGACTTGGTCTTCGCACGCGTCGCAGTGGAGCCACCGCTGTGCCGCGCGCGAGTACACTTCAGTCCAGACGTGGTCGGTCACGTCGAGGACGTACCGCGCGTCAAAGCCCATGGCGCGGCAGCACAGCGTGAAGCAGTTGGCCCACTCGCCGCAGCGACCAGTGCGCGTGCACAGGAGCGTGAGCGGGTTGTTGTACCGCGGGAAGCGTGTCGTGGCGCGGCACTGGCGACACGTGTACACTTCAACGCGTCCCGCTTCGCCTTGGACTTCCTCTGGCAACTGCGGTCCATCGGTCTGCACGAGCTGCGTGTCTGCCGCGCGGCACATCGAGCACGCCGGCGCGTTCGTCCACGTGAAGAACTCGCGCTTGAACCAGTGCACGAGCTGCCGCAGCAGTTCGTCGTCGTACTCGGGTGACGCGGGCACGAGCGCAGCAGACTCGGCGCGGACGCGGTCGTGGAGCGTCGACACCGGGATGCACTGGAGCGCCGCGTCCTGCAACTCTTTGCGCTCGTACGCATGCACGCGCGTGAGCGTGCCTTCAAGACGGTCAATCATTGTACGCTCGCCGCGCTTGTACACGGTCGCGAGCATCGCATTGTCGTGCGCAATGCGCGTCGCAGCGACGGTCGCGGCTGCATGCGCTCTTGCAGCGTCAACAGCGCTGAGTGACGCGTGGCGTAGCGCAAAGAGGCACTCGCTAGCGCCGCTGTGGCCGCCGCTGCGCCCATCGCAGACAAAGCCACCGAGTGGTGCGAGCGCGTACCAGACGTGCACTGGCGGCACACCGGCGCCTCCAAAGTTCACTGGGAGCTGAACGTGTCGCGGCGACGGCGCAGACTGCGCAGCGCCAATCACGACGCGAACGTCTGTGACTGCGAGTGTCGTGAGCGCCTCGACGCTCTTGCGGTAGACCGACCCGGTCGTCAAGACGACGCGGTCCGCGACGTGCGGCGACGCAGCAGCACTGGCGTCTTGGAGACGAATCGACACGTGCGTGATCGCACGTGCGCTGCTGCTGCTACTGCGCTTCACGCACAGGAACACGTGGTCGCCTGACGCGCCGTACGCGAGGTCGCCAGGGACGCGAACGAACCCTCGCGGCGGAGCGACGTCGCGCGCGCCAGTGACGACGCAGATGTCGGCGATGAACTGCTCGCTGATCGCGTCAGAGCTGAACCAGTCGAGCGGCGAGAGCGGCTGCGCAGCTACAGCGATCAAGAGGTAGCACGTTAGGTTGGACTGTGGGTTCATACATAGTACAGTTGGACAGCGAGTGAAGGTTGCTCGTACCTGTCGTGCACGTTGTGGCACAGGCGTGACAGAGGAGACTGCTGTCGCTGCTGCTGCCGACGACTTTGAACGCTCGCTGCACGACTGGCACACTGCCAAACACATTCGCGGAGCAGATCTGCTGCCAGTCCGATGGTAGCGGCGCACTCGTGGCGTCGTGTGCAAGCAGGAACAGCCGCAGACGACTGCCATCCTGGATATGAACGGCGAGCTGCTTCTCCGACGCTGCAGTGCCCGACACGATCACGCCGCCGTGTGCGGAGAGGAGTGTCTGGCCGTCTGGTGCGACGCCCACGAGCGAAAACAGTTGGAACTGCAAGAGCTCGAGCGAGAGCGATGCAGTTGATGCATTCGCGCCGTGACTCTCGGCCATTGCGTCGATGTAGAACCTTGTAATGAGCAACAAAAGGGCATTATGAGAGGTAGAGAGACGTGAGTCGTGAGCCGTGTGTAGCAGCAGCAGCAGAGGTAGGCGCTTGACGCACTCGCGCTGGTCGTAGACGACAGCGACCTCCATCGTTGTCGTCTCCATGTGAGTCTCAGTCTTTGCCGCTTGATGTGGATCTGTGTTGGTGAGGTCAATGAGTTGCTCGATTCTCACTATAATCTTGCTGTTTGTATGCAACATGCGATCAAAGAACTTGTTCATACTAAAATCAAGAGGTCGTGCCATTATCGCGTTTTTTCACTATCAACCTCAACAATAGTCAACCCGTTGTCATACAAAAACCAAGTTTATTCTACTCTACACTCAGTTTCAGCACTACTACAAACTATATTGGTTCAATCACATACAAAAACAAAGTTCATTTTAGTCCGAACCGATCATCTACAACTTGACAGTGAAGCGCTAAAAGCGACCAACTTGCTCATGACCGCGAAGATGGCAGCAACACTAGCGAGCGATGCGCTTGCGTGCGACCCGATCGCAATGCAGCAGCAGCTCGCAGCATTTGTGCGTGACGGCGTGCTCGCGTCAGCGCAGCTCCTCGGTGAGCTCCTGCTCGCGCTCGCAGCAGCGCCGCCAACCGACGCGCTTCGGACGCACATTGCAGCACACTACAGCAGCAAAGAGCAGCTCGGAGCTGGCGACAAGAGCCGCAATCACTCAACCGACGCAAGCGACGTCGTGCGCGCGTTCCATGCGCAGACGCACTTGCTCTTCGCTGATCTCTTGGTCGCAAAGCGCGAGTTCAAGCGCGCGATCGTACGTGTCACTGCGACTAGCGACGCATGTGCTCGACAGAGACGCTCCGGAGCTCACTGCGCTTGGCGTTTGAATGTGCATCTAGCAATACTACAAGCGCCACTGGAAGCTCCTTGCTGGCTCCACCAGCACCAGCACTAGCAGCAGTGACGTCGTGACGCCAGCGATTGTCGCTGTCAAGACCAAGATCGCGCAGTGCTGGCTCGAGCTCGAGACGCCGCACCACGCACTCGAGATTGTACGTTCAGCCATCGCTCTTGTCTGTACTTGGCACATTCACTCACAGTCTTTCTATCGCGCATGTAGCTCAACTCGATCCCGACGCACGCGCGAACGCTGCGCGTGCACTTGCTCCTGGGCAAAGTCTATCGCGACGAAGGCGTGCTGAGCCAAGCCGAAGAGTGCTATACGCTCGCACTACGGTGCGTCACTCGTCGTCCGGTACATTCACTCTTTCTATTGCGTGGCTCACACAAGTCGACCGAACTATATGAACAGTCTCAATCCGTACGCTCTCGAAGCAGCCGTCGCGCTTGCAGAGCTCAGTGTCTCGAAAGACGCGAGCACCCACACTCACGACTCAAACAGCACTGCTCGACCACGCGAGATCGAGACGTTCTACAGCGCTCTAGCAACACAGCAGCAGCAGCATCAACCATCACTCGCAGTCGCGCCAACTGACACCACGTGGATGCACTTGCTCATGCGCGCACATGTCCACTCCGCGCGCGGCCGGTACCGCGGTACGTCAATGTGCGTCTGTGAGTGATGTTCATCTACACACACACTCTAACCCGCTTGACCTCCTTTCCAGCATCGCTTGATGCGTTCGATGCGCTCGAGCGCGTGTTCCCAGCGAATCTCCACTGCTTCCTGTCAAAGGCGCAGGTCGAGATGGCGCACGAGTTCTACCACCAAGCGCACGTGCAGTTCCACCGCGCGCGGCAAGTGGATGACCAGAGCCTCGCGCTCATGGATCGCCACGCCGACTGCCTCCGCAAGAGCAACGCGCGCACGCAGCTCAGTGCGCTCGTGCACGACCTCTTTGACACGAGCGATGCACATGCCGAGGTGTGGCTCGCAGCGGCGTACTACAGTGACTTGAAAGGCGAGCACGAGACAGCGCTGCAGTTCTGCGAGCGCGCGATCGGCTTGGACCGGCGCCACGCAGCGGCGCACCTCTTCCGCGGCGCGCTCTTGCTCACGCTCCAGCGCCCCGAGCACGCGCTCGTGGCGTTCACGACATCGTGCAAGCTCGCGCAGTCGCTCGACGCGTACGCCGGCATGATCTCGAGCTACTGCGACCTCTGTGCAAAAGGCAGCGTGGGCAAGTACAAGGACGCCGTGGCGACGGCGAAAGCGGTCGTGAAGCGCTATCCGCACAAGGCGCAGAGCTTCACGCTCCTCGGGAGCGTCTTTGCGCTCCGGCCCGAGAACAAGGAGCACGCGCGCAAGGCGTTCCAGCGCGCGCTCACGCTCGAGCCGCGCAAGCTCGCGGCGATCTTCGGACTCGTCGACTTGCTCGTGCACGAAGGCAACTTCTCGGCTGCGATCGACAAGCTCGTCGGGCTCTCGGAGCAGTTTGCGCGCGAAGAGGTCTTCACGAAGCTCGGAGACCTCTACGCCCTCACCAAGCAGTTTGGCGACGCCATGGCGCAGTACCATCGGTCGCTGAGTCTCAACCCAGCGAGCGCCGACGCCTTGCGCGGTCTCGATCGCCTCGAGAAGCTCATGCGCGGCGAAGACCCGGACGAGCTCAACTCGACGATGGACCACTTGGACCCCGACGACGGCGACGACAGCATGGAGGCAGGCGAGTACGTCAACGCATGAGCAGCACCACAGACAGACAAACAGACGTCTATTCGTACAACGTACTACTACTACTACACATACAGAGAGAGACGGAGACGGATGCTCGTGGCGTCTGCAGTCACCAGTTCTGCTTGACGACCATGTAGTCGGCGCCAAAGACGTGGTCGAGGTACTGCGGCGTCTGCGCTGGGCAGAGCGCGATCGTCGAGCCAAAGTCGCACGGCGTGAGCGGGAAGACCCAGTCCTTTGGGATCGTGAACGCCCATCCGTCGGCGACGCGCGGGCAGTGGACGCAGTTGGCAAAGCGCGCCGAGTGGATCGGTCCAAAGAGCGGCGTTCGGTGGTCACTGTTCTGGCGTCTAGTGTCTGTGTCATTGGTTGCTGTCTCGCTCGGGTCGCTCTTGTCGTCTTCGTCGAGGAAGACAAAGATGTTAGTGTAGAGCCCTGACGTCTGGTGGATAAAGCGCGCGGGGATGCCCGGCGTGCGCGTCCCTGGCTGGTGGTACTTGCCTGCGAGGACCTGGAGGTCGTACGCGTGGTCAAAGACAAACTTGCCGTCGCGAAGCGCCTCGTACCCCGCACGCGTGACGGCGATGTCTGCGTCGACGTCATGCGGAATGACCGTCTTGTGGCGGTACGAGCCGAGGAGCGTGCCGCCGTGGAGCCAGTACGGGATCTCGTGGCGATGCAAGAGGTCCGAGACGTTCCCGACGAGGTCGACCATGATCTGCTGCACGTCGTCGCGCGAGAAGCACCGCTTTGGCTGGAAGTACGCCATCTCGAGGTGCCGCGGCGAGAACCGCTCGCAGCGCTTGCCATTCACGTACCGCACGGAGAAGAACTCGTGCACAGACTGGCACGCGTGGTGGATGCCAAACACGAGCGCGATCGTCGCGAGAACGACGCGATAGAGGCGCTGGCGACCGACGCAGCGCATGGCTCGGTACAGCGCGTTGCTCTTGCTCTTGTTGTTGGTGGCACTTGCATCCGAGTGGTGCCATGTCGGTGCTGACTTGGCTGGCGACGTGGACGACGATGACGAGAAGAGCAGCGCCATGGTTGCGGTCAAGAGCGGCGACGCGAATGGCACGACGACAACGGCTCAGATGTGCGTGCAAGTGAGCAAGTGCGCGAGTGACTGCGTGAACGACGCGTGAGTGCTGGCGCGATGCATGCGAGCATGATTGCGCTCATGAAGTTGATGTCGAGTCAAGTTGACGCAGCTCGGAGTGGGAATTGACACTACAGAAATCACGGCGTGATTCTCGCTGTCGCAGATGCTACGACCATCGGCACCAGCTGGCAAGGTCAAGGTCAGCAAAGCCGTGAGCTCGTGCGCTTGCTCCTGCGTGTCGTTAGTCTCTGAGAGAGCGAGTTGTGTGGGTGGAACACCTGGGCCTCGCAGCGGCGTAATCGCTCGCTCTCGACATCATCACGCTCGCAGCGCGCACTGTCAAGACGGTCGTTGGCAGGACGGACCTCTCAAGCACGAGGTTGGCGCGATGCACGAGCATCAAGCGTCAAGCGCACGAGTTGGTGAAGCGCCAGACATGACGCTAGCTGCAGCAGACTCCTTTTGCCCGGAGCAGGAGCGATCGAGTCTTGGTCGCACCAGGACTCTGCACACAACGCCGTCAGCGACATCGGTGCGTCGTCGCTCCAGCAGACATCGCGACTGCGAGACGATGACAACCGGCTATCGCGTTTCACATGATCTGCCCGCGCGAGCGGCTGCACGAGTGGGTAAGCGCATGCACGAGTGACTGGATGGGAGTGTCGACGTGAACGAGTGCCAGTGGTCGCCCTCCTGCGCGATCGAGTGGGAGAGTGCAATGGCGCACCCGTGGCAGCGCGAGTGCTCGCGGATGCATTTGCGAACTCGAGTGGCGCTGGTGCGCGCGCTCGCTTTCATGAGGACCGAGTGGGCAAGCAACGCGCAGACGTATTGCACTATCGACGCTGTTGACCTTGATCTCACGTCGAGAGCGCTTGCTTGGAGCGTGCAGTTCGCTAAGGTGAATGTGCGTATGGGTGGTGGCGATCCGAGCGCGACCTCGGTACGTTGTCATGCGCACTGTGGCCACTGAGCCTGACAGCATCCGCAAGAACGCCAACCTTGCGCACAAGACCCTGGTAGATCTCGACGTCGTGCTCTCTCGCGAGAGAGGCAAGTGCAAGTGCAAGTGCGGACAGCCGAAGCCAAAGCGCGCGAGTCGCCACGATCGAAACGGATCGCGACAGGTTGAAGTGCTTGCGCCTCTTCGATCGCGCTGGTGCAGCTCCGAGGTCTCAACGAGCCTCACTGCGAACTATATCAGCGAAAGCGAGTGTGTGTGTTTGAGAGAGCGCTCACTTCTCTGAGAGCGCTCCTCTCACTCGCCTTGAACGACATGCAGTCGCAGCAAAGGCACTCGACTTCAAATGAGCGAGTAGCACTCGCTTGCTCGATCTCGTGAAGCAATGGAAGTGTCGTCGTCCTAGTGAGCGTCCTTGCGATCATGATCGCCCCTGAGCTCTAAGCATTCGCCACTCGCACTCGCATCAGGACACACCAAGTGCTATCGAGTCAGCACAAGCGAACGAACGAGTGAGTCTATGCGTCGATGACTCGCTACTGACTGCCTGAAGACGCAGCGCATGACCGCACGCGCGTGCTGCTGCTCGTTGGTGAGCACGCCAAGAGGCAACGTGGTCAAGTTCGCAGCAAAGACACGCAGCATTGACACCCGTCCGCTGTTTTGACAACTCGGATCCGGTCGTCTACGAAGTGGCCGCGTTCCAATGCGATGTGCGTGCGATGATGCCGACTCGGTTTGCGTCTCCAGTTCCAGTTTGCGTCCTTCGACACCAGGCAGCGCGAGAACCTGCAGACCTTGTGAGATGTAGTCGCAACCTCGCCGTCCTTGAGTGCTCTTGCGTGCTCTTGAGCGCTCGAGTCTCGGTTCAGGCTCTGAGCGCCGAGCTCGGACCTCAAAGCGTGAAGCGCCAGGAAGGCGAGAGAAGACAGAGGCACTAAGCAAAACGGATCGGTCCATGCCGTCCTTGGCGGTGCCAGTATGCACCAAGGACGTGTTTGATTGCTTTCGGAGGCACGCGCTCGCCAGCGACACTTTGAGCTCACTCGGGACGAGCGAGTTCGTTGCGATGGGGCAGCAGCGACAGCTCCAGCATGCATGTGTGCTGTTCACGAGTCGAGCCGAGTCGAGTCGAGTCGGAGGTTTCACGTGGCCGCTTTGCTTTGCTTTGCTTTGCTGTCGAAGCGAGGCGTTGTTGCTATCGTTGTTGTTGTTGTTGTTGGAGCGTAGCTCCATGTGCAGCGCACGACGACAACCAAGACGACCAATAGCACAACCAACACACGCACGAGCTACAGATGGCGGAAGCCCATTGCGTTCGGCTCGCACAAAATGGATCGGATCGGAGCCTCGGATACAACAACCAAGTGTGGCGCTGACTTGCCGCGCCACGACCAAGTCGGTCGGAGCACAACAACAACAACAACAACAACAACAACAACAACGAGTGCATCGCGATGTGCGTTGTGTGTGGGAACGTGAGGTCGAGAAGCGCTCTCAACCAGTCATTCGAGCCGCGAGCGCGCTTGCAAAGGAGGATGCGCAGTCGGTGCGGCCGACTCGCGTGTGTGCGTTTTGTGCACGGCTTGTGTGTGTGTGTTGTCGCGAGTGAACGGACGACGCGCCGAGAGGGGGCAACACGCCGAACGAACCGGGTGCCCCCATGTGCGCGCCGCACCGACCCGCAACGACCGAAAGTAGAAACCCCAGCGCCCCATGGTTGTCGTCGCTGCAGCACCAGGAGCGCCGCACTTGGTGCTGCTGCTGCTGACGCTGCTTCTGAAGCTGTAGCTCGAGCCTGGTTGGCACGTCGCAGCCCCGTTTCTTTCGCTCGCTCCGCGATCAGCACCAGGAGCAGCTCACACAACAACACCACCACCAACACACTATCGTTTTGGGCACCAGCACTCGGCCGTTGTCGTTGTTGTCGTCGTCGTTGACCGAGCGAGTGAGTGAGTTGGTGGCGTGGTTGTCCTTGGCCACACAGTGCGCCGCCGCCACCACCGCCTCTGATCTGCTGCACGAGCGCCATCATTTTTCGATTGGACGCCTCGCAGTGAAGACGCCCTCGCCTGCCAGCCAGCACCGACCGCGACACCACTTCGCGCGCGCGTCTGCTCTGCTCTGGTCGACTGCCATCGCTGCTCGTGCTCCACGACCACCTCGTGCGCACACAGCTTCGCTTCGCTTCCCTTCTTCTTCGCGCGCGCGCTCTCTTGCACGCGCGACTCGTCACGGCAAAACCGGCGCCTCTTGAGTCGGGTACGTCGTGTGTGCATCGCGTCCCTCGTGCAGTGCTGCGCGCCGCCTGCCACGCACACGCATAGCACACCACAGCACGCTGCTCGCGCGCCCACAATCCGAATCCCCACGCCTCTCACGCCTGCATCTCTGTGCGTCGTCTTCCCTCTCAACTACCACCACTAACAGCAGCAGCAGACCACACCGCCGTCGTCGTCGCCGCTTCTCGCCACTGAACTCGCCCATGAGTTTCTTATTCCGCAGCACGTCGCGCTCGCGCAACTTCGCGCTGTTCAAGAACGCCGCGCGTCCGTCGCCGCGTTTAGCCAGTAGATTCGGCCACGAGCGATGCGCGTTCGCCACGGCTGCACCGACGGCGCCAGACGAACGCTGCACGGTGCTCTCGCCAGACGCGATCACCGGTCGCGGCTCGGACGACCTCGCAAAGCTCCAGCTCAGCACCGGCATCTTTGCGCAGATCCAGCAGCAGATCCAAGCTGGCGAGCAGAACGCGTTCTACGTCGTCGACACGGCGGCCGTGGAGGAGAGATATAAGTTATGGCACGACTACTTGCCGCACGTGCGGCCGTACTACGCAGTCAAGTGCAACCCGGACGCGCACCTCTTGAGCGCACTCGCGCGCCTCGGCGCCGGCTTTGACTGCGCGAGTCTCGCAGAGATCAACGCTGTGCTGAGCCACGGCGTCGCGCCGACCGACGTGATCTACGCGAACCCGTGCAAGCAGCCGTCGCACATTGCGTTCGCCGCGTCGCACGGCGTCGACACGATGACGTTCGACTCGCAGGACGAGCTCACGAAGATCAAAGCGATCAACCCGCACGCAAAGCTCGTGCTCCGGCTGTACGTCGACGACACGAAGGCGATCTGCCGTCTTGGGACCAAGTTTGGCGCGATGGTGCACGACGTCCCAGCGATCTTGGAGCACGCAAAGAACCTCGAGCTCGACGTCGTCGGCGTGAGCTTCCACGTCGGGAGCGGCTGTTTCAGCGTGAGCGCGTACTCGGACGCGGTCCAGCGCGCGCGCAAGGCGTTTGACATTGGCCAGTCGCTCGGCTTTGACTTCAGCTTGCTCGACATTGGCGGTGGCTTCCCAGGCACCGAGGGCGGTCCGATTAGCTTCCAAGAGTGCGCGATGGAGCTCAAGACGTCGCTCGCGCAGCACTTCCCCGAGTCGAGCGGCGTGCGCATCATCTCGGAGCCCGGCCGGTTCTTCGCGGCGTCGACGCACACGCTCGCAGTGAACGTGATTGGCCGCAAGGTCGCGCCGACGTTCGACATCCCGGGCACTGGCCCGAGCGCTGCGGCGTCGAGCGACAGTAGTGCACCGAACTACATGTACTTTGTCAACGACGGTCTCTACGGCTCGTTCAACTGCCTCGTGTACGACCACCCGACGATCCAGCCAGTCGTTGTGACGGACGCCGTGACGCCGGAGCGCATCGACGCGGACTTGCACACTGCGAGCATCTGGGGCCCGACGTGCGACGGCATGGACTGCATCATGAAAGAGGTCAAGATGCCGCTCATGGAGATCGGACAGTGGATCTGCTTCCCGAGCATGGGCGCGTACACGTGCGCCGCGGGCTCGGACTTTAACGGCTTTGCGCCGCCGCAGAAGATCTACTTTGACAGCAGCGCGGATGACAAGCAGGAGGCGCAGTTTGTGCACTAGCACGTGAACGACTCAGCTCCGCCAGCGATCGCACGCACACTCACACACACACACACATACGACAGCACGCGTCCTGTCGAGACCGACCGAGATCAGCCACGATATCAACCAGCCAGCCATCATGACAGACAGACAGACAGACTGGTGTGGGTGGGAGGCACCGCAGGGTCGGCGTCGGTCGCAGTCACGTTCCTTTGCTTGGACTTTAGCTCCCGCACACACACGGGCGAGCGAGAGCTCTAATCGAGGAATAGACTGCGATTGAGACTGCTCACTCTGCGACGCACTCGCTCACTACCTGCTCGCTCGCTCCGCTGCTGCTGCGAGGACACGCTCGTGCTCTGCTTTGCTCTCACATGCTCACGCTTGTCTTTCTACCACCACCACCACCTCACTACACTACACTACGCTACGCGCTGTACGACTAACGAATGCCAACGATCGACTATTTACCATCCTTCTACATACACACACTGTCGTCATGTGCTCCTGCTCTTGTTCATGCTCGCACTCCACCGTCATGGTCATCGTCATGGTCACTCGATCCATCGACCACGACCTCTCACGTCCTGGAACGCAGAGACAATGAGGCAATGGAAAAAGAATCCAGCTCTGCAGTGAGTATGGTCGTCATGAAGCGACACGAAGAAGCTCGCGCGATCTTTCGACGTCGCACTCATACAGCAGCAGCAGCAACAGGCGGTGGCGCACTGCCATCTGCGACGAACACCTGCTCGAGCGCCAAGAGCTCCAAGACTCTTGGAGCTCCAGATCCCAGGTGGTGTGTGTGGTCCACACCACCAAGAGCTCTCTGACTCATCCAAACTTGCCGTTTGGATACGCTGGTCATCGCCAAGACCATCTTGTCTTGACAGCCGATCGACGACGAAGAGCTCTTGCCTCTCGACGACGCACTTGAGCATTTGCTCTACACTACTACAAGCACAAGTACGAGCGTTGAGATGGTGCGCACGACCGAGGAAGCGCTCAACGAGAGCGTCGCGACGACTGCGATCGTACTCAGCAGCGATCGCGTCAGCGACGCCTTACAGTATCCGCCACCACTGCGCCGCATGGACGTGACTCCAGCAGCGCTACACAAAGTCCAAGAGCACAGCGCAAGCGCGTCAGATGCGTTCTTTGTCGTCGACCTGGACGCTGTCGCTGCACGTGTCCAACTCTGGACGTCGCTCCTGCCGCAGGTCGAGCCGTTCTACGCTGTCAAGTGCAATCCAGACATGAAGATCCTCGAGCTCCTCACACAGCTTGGCTGCGGCTTTGACTGCGCGAGTCGCACCGAGATTGACGACGCTCTGCGCGCCGGTGCTATGTCCGGCAAGATCATCTACGCGAACCCGTGCAAACAGGCGTCGCACATTGCGTTCGCCGCGGCAAACGACGTGCACTTGATGACGTTCGACTCGATCGACGAGCTCGACAAGATCCAGCACATCGCGCCACAGACACAAGCGGTTCTGCGTCTGTACGTCGACGACTCACAATCAGTCATGCGTCTCGGCGCCAAGTTTGGCGCGCTCATCGACGACGCTCCAGCACTGCTTGCGCACGCCAAGGTACTCGGCGTCGCGGTCGCTGGCGTGAGCTTCCACGTCGGCAGTGGCTGCTTCAGTGGCGCAGCGTACACAGACGCAGTGCTCCATGCGCGTCAAGTGTTTGACATGGGCACTGCACTCGGCATGCGCATGAACGTCCTGGACGTCGGCGGCGGCTTCCCGAGCGTCGACGGCGACCCGATCTGGTTCCGCGACTGCGCACAGGCGCTCACAGCAGCACTCCAAGAGCACTTTCCAGCGTCGAGCGGCGTGCGCGTGATCGCCGAGCCCGGTCGGTTCTTCGTCGCATCGAGCCATACGCTCGCAGTGAACGTCATTGGCCGCAAGCGCGCACCGTCCGGAGCTCCCATGTACTTTGTCAACGACGGGCTCTACGGCTCGTTCAACGGCCTCGTGTACGACCACCCAGACATCCAGCCAGTCGTGCTCTCGAGTGCTTCCGACGAGCAGGCTCCGTTAGAGCACGCGAGCATCTGGGGACCGACGTGCGACGGCTCGGACTGCGTCCTCAAAGACGCGCAGCTCCCAGCGTTGAGCGTCGGCGATTGGATCGTGTTCCCAGCCATGGGCGCCTACAGCTGCGCCGCGAGCTCGCACTTTAACGGCTTTGCGCCGCCTGCAAAGGTGTATCTCGCGCGCCAGTGACCTCGCTCAAGGTCATCTGATAGAGCGAGCGCTACCTCATGCGCATACATACACATACACATACACACTGGATGCATGCTCTCTCACCATCGGATACCTGTACTGTCAGTCTGTTTGTCTGTCTGTCTAAGTGAGGCGCACGCGCGTGGCGTCCTAGAGGATGTGCTGGTCGTCGAACTGCACCGACATGGACTTTTTCCGGCGCACGGCGTTCGCGGCGGCGCTCAAGCCACCGGCAATGTCGAGCGCAAGATCCGCCGACCCAAGCGCTGGTCGCGCACCTGGACCTGGTCCAGCGCTACTACTGCTCATCGAGCCACTCGTTCCCCGCTGCTGTCGCTTGCGGTGGGCGTTCCACTTCCAGAGCCCGCCGAGCGTCACGATCGCACCGCAGAGCACGAGCGAGTACCACGTCTGATCGGCCTGTGTGCGGTACGCGCGCGCAGCTTCTGCCTCGGCGGCTTGCTTGCTCAAGACCTTCTCTTCGATCGCAGCGATCTCGGCTTCTTCAGTCTTTGTGAGGAGACTCCGACCTTCGATCGAGAAGTGGATCGCTTGCTTCTCCACTTGCGGGTACTTTGTGCCGTCGAGGCTTTTGATGAGCAAGGGCGTGACGCCGCCGTCGATCGTTCGTGGGTTGATCCGGAAGCAGACGTACTGTCCGAGGCGCCGGACTTTGCACTGGATGCGGTACTTGGCGAGGTCGCGCGGGAGCGACGACGCGTCGCCGTCGCCGCCAGTGAACTTTTGAAAGTGCGTCATGAGCACGCGCTGGTCCCGTCGGCCGCTCAGCTTCTCTTGGTTCCGATGGAGGAACACGATGTCGCCCTGCGGATCGCGCTGGATCATCGCAACGCCGCAGAAAAAGTCCTCGGTCTTGTCGTATAGACCGCCGAGCGCAAGCACATGCTGGACAAAGTGGAACGGCGTCGACGTGTTGAGCCACGCGAGACGGAAGAGGTCCTTGTCGCCGTACACGAGCTCCCAGTCCGTGAGCAGGCGCGGGACGTTTGCAGAGTAGAACATGAGCTTGTGCATCGCTGCGGCGCTCGCGGTCTTGTTGATCAGCACTTGACCGCTCTCCTGTTCAAACATGTCGATGAACGGCATGTCGAGGAGCTGCCAGAGCGCGCTCTGCGGCTGTACGTTGAACGCCGTGTCGAGACTCGGGCGCCAAAAGTCGGGCCAGAACATCGCGCCCGTGCGCGTGAACTCGGGCATCTCAAAGAGGTACGTCGGGTCGCGCACGGGGATGTTGTCCGAGTCGAGGAACAGCACGCTCTCGAAGCGACTGTGGTAGATCGCGTACGGCTTGGCGTGGAACTTGCTTGCGCTCGGGTCGTCGATGAGTCGCAGTGACACGTCGTGGTTCGTCACGAGCTCCATGAGGATCGAGTGCGACGGTCGCATCTCGCTTGGGTCGATCCAGACTTCGACTGGAAGTGCGCAGCCGAGGTACCGCAAGAGCCGCACGATCGCGTAGACGCCAGCGATCGCTTTCGGGAACGCAATGAGCGCAATGCCGCGCGCATACGACACTGGCGCGCGCGTTGATGTGAGCGCAACAGCAGTCGCTGGTGGTTGCTTCTCGACATCGTTGTCTCTGGGTTTTTTCGTTTTCGACTTGGGTTTTGCAGCAGCTATCGCGGGTTTTATACGGTCGTCCGACACACCGAGCGACGGCGTGTGCGTGTAGTCGACTGCGCGGATGCTAAAGTCCGTGAAGTACCGCGCGTCGCGGCACGTGAGCGACTTGACGAGCCACCAGCGCCAGGACTTGCACGTCGCGAGCATGACGTGGAAAATCTCGCCAGACGTCGCATTGCGCACTTCGCAGTAGCCGCTCACGCGCGGCATGGGCTCGTCACACGTGCGGTCGCGACTGCGGTCGCGCGCACCGAACGGGTCGCACCCGAACGTCGCGCGCCAGCCGAGGCACTCGAACTCGTCGTCGCGCCAGATCGCACGCGGTCGGTGGCCGCGCAAGTCGAGTGCGTCAAGTGCAGGCGCGTCGACGACCCATTGATGCGGCCAGCCGCCGTCTGTGAGCTCGTACACGACTGCTGCAATGATCGATGCGCTCACGACGAACGCTACGAGCGCTGGGTGGCGCCTGACAAAGCGCAGTATGCGCTGTTTGATCGCGTCCATTGCGACGCGAGTGGACTCTGTGGCGTACGACGGCGCGTTGGCTTGCAGTGCGAGTCTTCACGCGCTTTCTGGTGTGCGCGTGAAAACAGAGAGCGCACTTGTGTATGTGTGTGTGATAAGCGAGCGCCTGGAGCTTCGTCTGCAGTCGCAGTGACGGTCGCGTGTTGCTCGTCGTCGTCGTCGTCGCGGAGTTGAGTTGAGCCGCGTGCTTGTTGCTTTGATCGTATCGATGAGAGATCACTGTCTGTAGTCAAGTCAGCATAGCCTCTGTAACATACATACAGCTCGACAATAAACGTCGAATGTGGTATATTATACTAGTATAGTAAATCCACTTTGGACCCTTTTGACTTACAGTATAACCTCTACATGTCTGCTTCAAACGCTTCATAATGCAATAGCAGTAGCAACAACAAGTACAACTGCAATATCTCGACTTGCATTAAGAAGCACATTTATTAGAGCGTGACAAAAACAAGGGTGCGACCCACCGGACGTTCACCACTCAAATCGACGAGCGCCGCCCAATCCGCAAAACTAAAGCTCGCCACTGGAGACTCGGAGCGCTCACGTGCGTCTGCGTGTGTGTGTGCGTGCCTCTCTTCTCTCTCTGCGTCGTCCTGCCATGTCTGCGTACCGCTCCGTCGTGCGCATCGCCGCAAAGAAGGCGCTCGCGCAGCAGGCCCCGCGCGCTGCGACTGCGCTGTGTATGGCGCGTCCAGCGCTCCAGCACGCCGTTGCGACGCCGTTCGCGCGCGTGCACGTGCGCCAGTGCTCGTCGTCGCGCTTCTTGAGCCTCGCAGACGACGATAGCGACGACAAGAAGTCGTCGAAACGCTCGGGCGACGATGGCGACGACGACGAGAGCGACGACGTGACGGACGCTGTCGAGGGCGACGAAGCGCGCGAAGAGGAGGACGGCGACCTGAAGCTCGACGAAGAAGCCGACATTAACGAAGGCGGCGTGGACATTGACGAAGAGCTCGACGAGCAGGTGATGGCGCTGTTTATGGAGAACCCGGCGAAGTGGACGTCCGAGAAGCTCGCGCGCAAGTTCCACCTCACGAAGCCGCGCGTCGAAGCGATCATCTACCTCAAGGGCGAGGAGGCTGGCTTAACGCCAAGCGAGTTTGCGCTCAAGGTCAAGGCCGCAAAGGAGGCGGCGCAGGCGCGCATGGACGAAGAGGCTGCTGCGCTCGCGCGTGCGCAGGCTGCTGGCGACGAGAAGGAGGTGCGCCGTCTCGAGAAGCGCGCGCGCCAGTCGCTCGACCAAGAGGAGAGCGAGTCGCTGAGTGCGCACGACGAGGCGCTGCTGCTCGGCATTGACGAGGACGCATACCGGAACCCGGACTTTTTCTTCCTGAACGACGAGTTCGACGGTCTCCCGCCACTCGTGCGACGACTCGGGAAGCACGGGTCGACCGACAAGCTGTACCCGGAAGAGGCCCTGACGCTCCAGAAGCTCGCGGTGAACAATGTCGTGACGGAGCTCAAGAGCTTTGCCAAGCCGACGGACGTCACTGGCAAGTGGAAGATTGCGCTCAAGGACATCTCGAAGAAGAAGAAGCCGCTGTACGTGCGCGACGAGAGCAAGACGCTGCGTCTCGCGACTGATGCCGAGACGCTCCCGCGCACGTGGGTGCGCCGCCCGAGCTTCTTCAGCGGCCTGGAGAACTAGATCAATTGACTCGCACGTGACGACGATCGCACTTGCGAGATAGCGGAAGCAGCAACGTGACTGCAGATTGCTGTTGCTGCATGGTGCAGACAAACCCGGTCACTCTCGTTCGCTGTCGCCGCCACTCGCAGGCGCACTCGCTGCCGCGTCAGTCAGTAGAAGGATATCATAGCAACCACCAACAAGAGGTCGCCCTCAATACACCCCAGCTCACTCACACACCGTCCTTGCTCGAGTTGTTGCAGTTGTTTGCTTTGCTACTTTGTTTGCCCAGACTTGACAAGCAACCACACGCACGAGTTGCAGAAGTTGCAGAGACAACACTTGCACGTGAGCAAGTGCGTGGCAAGTGCAGAAGCAAGTTGCCAAAGACAGCGAGAGTGAAGGTGGGCAAGCAAGACTTGCCATCGCGGTCGTAATCGCTGCTGCAAGAGATCAGATCTGCGAGTGTTTGGATGAGCAAGACAGACAACAACATGAGAGAACGAGACAGACAAGAGAGATGGCAAGTGGAGGTCGTAGCATAACTTAGTGGCGCGTGTGGAGGTCTGTCTGTCTGTCTGTTTGTAATGTACTGGAAGGCGTCGGGCGCGTTCAAAATCGGCTCAGGAACGAGAGGAAGAGGAGGAGCAAGGCGCGCCGCCGCCGCGGTCTTAGATAGTGTGAGTAGTCGTACGAGCGTGTGCCTCGCGCAGTGCGCTTGTTGTAGTGTACCGTGGTCGTCGCCGCCATCATGATCATCATGGCACGAGCGCGCGAGCTAGCAAAACAACTCGCTCTGCTGCACGCGCTCGACCATCGCGAGCACAAACTTGCTGCACGGCGCGTCGCGCTGGCAGCTCCGCACATCGTCGAGCAAGAGCGTGAACGCGCTCTTGTCGAACGGCGTCTCAAAGAGCGACGCGTCAGCGCTGCCGCTGTTGCAGTCCTGTGCGAACTGCGCGAGGATGAAGACGCCAAAGCGAGCGCACTCGTCGCTGTCGCCGAGGAGCCACTTGAGCGTCTCGAGCAAGCCAGCGCGGTCCGACTGGACAAACAGCTTGCGGTTCTGCTTGACGCGGCAGTGGTCCTTGAGCGTCTTGGCACACTCGTACAGCGTGTCTGGGTGCTGCTCGCTCGACGTGAGCGTCGCAAGGAGCTCGCGCGCGGCCTTGTCCTTGATCACGTACTGGCGGCCCGTGAGCTCCTGCGTCGCGTCAAACCACGCGTCAAGTGGCTCTTGGAAGCACAGCGGCAGTGCGTCGTCGTCAATGTCAGCGCAGAGCGCGCGAATGTGCTCAGCGATGTGCACAAACTTGTTCTCGTCGCCGCTGCGGCGAAGAAAGTCGACTTCGTACGCGTCCGAGCCGACGCGCGCGAGCGAGAGCGTGAACGCGATCTCCTCAGCGACGCACAGCAGCGTCGCGCGGATCGTCCAGTGCTCTATGACCTCGAACTCGCACTCAAACTGGCGCAGCGCGGCCTCGAGCGACGCCATGATCACACTCGGCGCCGCGCGCGACGGCAGCACCGGGTTCACGCAGAAGTAGCTCGCGCTCTCTTTCTGCGGCACGTCGACCTTTGCGCTGTACGACGACGGTGAGAGCGGCGACGCCGAGACGAGCGGGAGTGCGAGGCTCGCGCTCTTTTGCTGTTTGGTCACAGTCGCGGCCGACTCGAGCACAAACGTCGGTGCTTTGCCGGCGTGGCTAAAGACGCTCGACTCGAGGAACGCGTCCGAGTGGAAGACCTGATTGAATGAGAGAGCGCGCGCGTACATGTGAGTGGGTTGCACAAGTAGGACTCGTGTGGTGTTGCAAAGCTATCGTGACGGCGTCAAGCGCGACGTACCAAGTCGCACGGGCCGTTCGCAAACACGTGGTGCGTGTCGCGGTACGTCGTCTTTGGGACAAAGAGCGCGTCGTCGTCGTCTTCGTCGTCGTGGTGATGCGCCGACGCCGCGGTCGCGTAGCTAAACGTCGGCGGCGCAGACATCGTCGACGCCGGGATCGTCGTGGCGTTCGATGCGAATGCGATCGTGTTGGCGCTGTGGACGTGCTCGGGCGAGAACTCGAGTTCGTCGTCGTCGAGGTCGTCGCCGTAGCTCGAGGCGTAGAACGCCGGCACGAACGCTGGGAGCGCGCTGCTGTTGCTGCTGTTGTTGGCGTTGGCGTTCATCGTGCGAGGGTGTTTGGGGAATGTGGTGTCCATGCAGTCGTCGATGTCGATGTCGCTGTCGATGTCGTCGAGCGAGACCAGAGATGACTTGTGCTATTTGTTGTTTGCTCAAGAGAGAGCGCGAGAAGAGGAGCGTCGATTTTCACTTGAGGTTTCTATGCCACAGAGAACGTTCCCACAATAGCGTGCGCGGATTGGCTGGCAGCATTTCCTTTATTATATCACTATCGATCAAATGTGCAAACAATCGGGTGAGTGATGGTCAATTGCACGATTTTCTCGACATTTGCAAAATCAAACTGAAAATGCTGCAAATTGTTAGTGGACGCTCATGAAGAAGCAACCAAGCGACAAGCTTGCAATTGTTGCAGCAGAAGCACCTTGTATGTGCTTCGTATGCGCTTCGTATGTATACGCATTGGAACATCAGCAGCGCTGTGTGTGTGAAGAGAGCCAACACTCAACTGCAAGAAACTGCAACAAAATCGGTGAGAATATCAGAAAATCAACCTTCGCATGAATGCAAGTCCAATTCTTTACTTTGACTACAATTGAAATCGCTGTAATCTATTTTGGCAAGATGGCGACAGCAGATTAAGATAGTGACAAAATAGAGGTCGTGAACAGCACTCACCAAATCTGAGCTGACTCCTAAGGAGTCAGATTTGTGGTTGCACCAACACTTGTACCTTGCACCTGACCTCTTGCTTCTGACGTCCTACCTACGAATACGCACCTCCACTCGCGATTGACAGCAAGCTTCGCGATACACAATCGCACGGTCAGGAGCCCATGCAGGTTTACTCACACCCAAGCACAACGGGTTGGTCAGTCAGTCAGTCTGGGATGAGTCTTCGGGTCCCAAGACGTAGAGCCTAGGTAGTCGTCCTCTTCCAATCGATTCGCACCGCCACGTTCACGATGCATATGAGCAATCGCAGAAGCGCATGTGTGTGATTTGTGTCGATCAGGTCTCGTACCGCATGTGCATGTCAGATCAACCCACGACAGCAGCAGCAGAGAAGGTTTAACACATACTTGTGTATTGATATGATACAGCGCTACAAGCGCTCCACCGCTGCCCCTGTTGTTCGTTCACGCACCCGCACACACACGCACACACACTGCCTGCGCGTCGATCGCTCTGTCTCTCCACTGACGACGCAGTCTTTCATCACCTGCTTGCCCAACTGCCTGATCGACGGACCGACTGACTGCTCTACCGGAGCCACACGACAATGACCGAGACGTTATCGGACGTTCCGCGATAGAGCGCTTCTTGCACGAGGTAGTTTGCGATCTGGAGCTTGCGCCGCTTCCGCGCAGCTTTGATCATCCCGCGGTCGCTCTTGTACTGGTGCGACCACTCAAAGATCGGCACGCGCGTGTCCGAGTGCCCGCCGCTGCGCCACGACTCGCGGCCGCCGACTTCGCCGCTCATCACGTCTTTCACAAACGTCACGACTTCGTCGCTCGAGAAGACGTCCCAGAGTCCGTCGGACGCGATCACAATGAACTCGTCGCGCACGTCGTCGCGCGTGAACGCCTTCACTTCTGGCTCGCCAGTCACGTACGGACGCAAGTCGCGGTCGCCAATCGCACGCGCAACAGCGAGGTTCCCGTTGATCCGGTACGCGCCGTACGGTTCGATCGGCTCGCCTTGTGCGTCGACGTAGCCGTGCCACTTGACAGACCCACCGAGCGACTCGACGCGGCTCTGCTCGCTCGGGTCGTTCGGTTTGTGGTCGCGCGTGAGCTCGAGCGCGTCGCCACTGCGGCATAGCACTGCGCGCGAGTCGCCGACGTTGATCGAGTAGATCACGTCATCGTAGAGCAGCACGCCGACAGCAGTTGAGCCCTGGTACTTCCACTCGTTCTTGCGCACGACGTCAGCGTCGAGCGTCTCCATTGACGTCTTCAGCAGTTCAAGGACTTCATTCCGTCGCGCGGTGCTCGTAACAACGCGTGGCACTGGCGGTGCAGCGACTGCTGGCGACGACGCCATCGGCGACACTGCGACTGGCTGCTTTGCGTACGCGAGGAGAGCGTCGGCGTGGCGTGCTGCGCTCTCTTCATCGAGCTTTGCGAGCGTAGGCGCGAGGAGCGCAAAGTAGTGCTGGCGCAAGTACTCGGCGACTGCAGCGCCACCGTGGCCGTCAAATACAGCGGCAAAGCGCTTGCAGCTCGATACGAACGACGTGTCTTCCATCTTGGCGCGGTCGCCACGCACAGCGGCGCTACTGATGACAAAGCGCTCGTTCCCAGTGCTCGTCTTGCGCTTGCGCAGGGCTTTGCTCGCACTTGTCGTTGCTGTCGCTGTCGTAGCAGTGGGCGACGATGCGGCTGGTGGTGTACGTGGCGACGCATTGTCTGCTGCTTCAGCGTGGGATGTAGCGCTCAGGCTACTCGCAGTAGCTGCTGCGACTGCTGCTGCTGTCGCGGCACCACAGCCGAGAAGCACCGACCACGGCCAGTACATGCGCTCACTCGTGCCATCGCTACTGCCACTAGCGTCGCGGGCAAAGTGGCTTGAGCTACTTCGCTTCACAAGCGACGGAACGAGGTGCGATCGAAGCGGCGGAGGGGACGCGGCTGCGAGTGGTCGAGACGGCAGCGTCGACACCGAGCGTCCTGCTGCCGAGCGCGTCTCGGTGCTCAGCGCGCTCGAGCGCATGGAGCGGTCGCGCGACCGCCAGCGCTCGCATCGCAGCGGCGCGAGTGCTTGAGTGCGCGAGTTCCGGAGCGCCGTCGCGCCTGCTGCGTGCATCGCGCTCTCGTCGTCGTCTCAATGGAGCTCTTGTTGATCTCGTCGTCTCGATGGAAAATGAAAATGCTGGTGTGTGTGTGTGAGAAGGGCCGTGGGATCCAAGCTTCAAGGAAAGTATACGGTTTTCCGGATACAGTGTTTCCTTGTTTGAGCCTGGTTTCTTACTTCTGCTTGTATGTTTTGGAGTGAACCATCGCGTATAGCTGGATATTCTTCACTAAACATATCGTATACTCGCACTGGAATGGCTCCAAAGCAAGCGCTTCGGGATCAGAATCACGGCTGCACCAAAGCATTGGGAGCGATCGTCGTGGAGCAGCGCATGCCAAGCCCTCGATGCAATGCGGCGTCAAGAGGCGCAATGAGTTTGCTCAACGCAAGAGGAGATGCAGCGCGCGCGGCTGAGCTGAAGCGCACGACGATCGTATTTGGCGCTGGTGCCTGCGCCGTGGCTGCTGTGGACTCTGCGGCAGACATGAGCGTGTCGAAGTAAGAAGAGATGCGTGGCGCGGCGCTGCCAGTTTAGGTATGCTCGCCAGCAAGCACAAGCAAGCACAAGCAAGCACATTCACATGGCGACGCTCTTTGGGAGCCTGCCGTCTGTCGGTGTGCGTCCAAGCCCCGGCTCGAGTCGCGGAAGCGCAGTCGGCGGCGCGCTCGTCGCTACAAATCCAGGCAGTGAGCGCGCGCTGCAGTGGGTCTACGACGAAGAGACGTCGAACTGCATGCACTGCAACACGCCGTTCACGCTGCTCACGCGCAAGGTGCGTCGTTGTGTGTAGTTGTATCCTCGCTATCGTCGTCGCTCGTCTCGACGCTCGTGACAGCAGAGACAGCGACACCAACTGGACGCATGGACTGACTGACTGACTGCTGTCTCCTTGTATCTCCTCGGTCTGTCTGGTCGATCGCCGCCGCCTCTCACGCACGCAGCACCACTGCCGCCGCTGCGGGAACGTCGTTTGCCACAACTGCTCGCCGCACAAGCGCCGGATATCCGTCGCAGACCCGTTCGTACGTCTTGACAGGCGCTCGATCAGGAGCTCATGGCTTATCCTATCGGTCTCACGCTCTCTCTCTCTCTGCTCTTCGTGTGTCTGTCTGTCTGTGCGTCTCGACAGCCCATGCGCGTGTGCAACACGTGCTACGCAGCGGTGGACGAGCACTTTGCGTCGATGGAGTGGTCGGGCCACTCGGCGGCCGACGTCTCGCACGACGTGCAGTCGAAAGCCGACCCTGTGATCGACGGCCGCGTGCACATTGGGCAGCTGTACGTGAAAGTCGTCGAAGCGATCGGCTTGCCGTCGACGGACTCGATCACGAGCGACCCGTTCGTGCGCGTGATGCTCACGGGCAAGTGGTCGCACGGCCAGGAGTGGGGCAACGACCTCAAGTCGATCAAGTGCACGAAGAAGAAGTCGCGGACACTCAACCCGCGCTGGCACGAGACGTTCGTGTTCAACGTGTGCGCGCCCGGCGCCGAGCTCGTGCTGGAGGTCTACAACTACGGGCAGCTGAGCCAGCCGACGAAGCTCGGCGAAGCGACGATCCCGCTCACGCAGCTCATGGACCAGCGGCGGCACAACAAGTGGCTCGACCTGCTCTTGCCCGAGAAGCTCCATCGCGCCGGTCTGAACAACGACGCGCGCGCGGGGCGCATCCACGTCCTGCTGCACTACAAGTTCTCGCGCATGGCCGAGTTCTGCTCGTACTTTGCCGCCGAGCAGGACTACGTCTACGACTGGCCCGAGTTCCAAGCCGCGCACTTGTACAGCAACTTTTGGGTCCTGCTCGACAACCTCTGGCCGTACCTCGAAGTCGTCTGGCATGTGCTCCCGACGCTCAATTGGGAGTACCCGACGCACTCGTTCCTCTGCTTTGCGCTCGCGGTCTGGCTCTGCCTCTCGCTCCAGTGGCTCCCCGTCGTCGTCCACCTCGCGCTCATTGCGTTCGTCTTGCGGAACTACTTTGAGCTCAACATCCACTCGTTCGCCGACGGCAAAGACCCGAGTGCGGGTGTGCGACCGGACGGTACAAGTGCCGGCACGACCGGCACCGAGCCCGAGCCGAACAACGGCCAGTTCCGCCAGTACAACCTCCCATCGGGCTTCAACCACCTCATGAACAAGATGACGCACGTCACGATCGACCACGAGACGAAGCGCACGCTCCAGTCCGTGCAGAACAACATGGCGTGGTGGTCGAGCGTCATCAACAGTCTCGAGCTCATGTTCTCGTGGGAAGACACGTTCTACACGGCGCGCGTGCTGCTGTACTTGATCGTGAGCTGCGTGCTGCACATCGTCGTGCCGAACCGGTACTTGCTCTTGGCGCTCGTGGTCTACCTCTTCGTGCAGTGGACCGTGCCGTTCCTTTGGGTCACGCACTTTGTCTACGCCATGCGCCGGTCCGTGCAGTCGCTCATGCACCAGCACCGCCTCACGAGCAGCAGCGAGCAGAACGACTTGCTCGCGTCGCGCGAAGCCATGCGCGCAGCGTCGCTTGCGTCGTCGTCGTCGTCGGTTGGCGCTGTTGGGTCCTCGCGCTCCGTCGACAAGCTCCAGCCGCGACTGCGCCGCACGACGTCGAACGCGAGCTCGCGCGCGCACATGAGCGTGTCGAAGAAGGAAGAGATGTTTGGCGCCGCGGCATCTGCGATCTCGCAGCGCTTTGTCGTGAACGGAAGTGCGAGCGGCAGCACGAGCAGTACCAGCGCAGTGGCAACGGAGCGTCTGAAGGCGAAAGCGCCATGAGCATGAGTGAGCATGAGCGAGCAAGCGACAGTGAGTGAGCTTGAGTGAGCATGAGTGAGTGCGAGTCGGTCGAAGACTGGAACACTGCGTGTCGTGCGTGAATGCATTGTCGACAACATCAACACCGTGTGTGTATGTGTGCTATGTGTGCTAGATTCCGTTCAATTGCTGTGGGTCAAGCGTCTGTCCGTGAGTCTCCATACGTGAGTGTCCATTTGAAGTGGCCATCTGTCTCAATTGATTTGTGCGTTGTATTGACTTGTTACTTATGAATACTACGCACTTCATCGGTTCTCTAAAACGCGCAAAACAATTCAAAATCGATGTGTGCTACACCACTATGTGCGCCACACGAGCGAGGGAGCCGCACAACAACAACGACGACACAAGGTCGCGTCGTCCGCGTTCGGTCGCTCACTAGCTGTCGCTGTCGCTTGCTGCTGCTGCCTGTGCATCCGCTTGCACCGAGCTCCGATCGCTCTTGGCCCCATCGCACACGCGCTCGCTCGTATCCACGCTCGCATCGGCACGTGTGTCTCAATACTGAATTTACTTGACCATTTGTTCAGAATGATTTTGGACAAAGTGTTCTTACACACTGTTTCAACTGTACGACTCGTTATTTGACATAAAGCGTGATTTGTACGAAGCAAAGTCTTCATGATACAATATTCGTTCAGTACGTTTTCTATAGCACTTGTTTATATGATTGACTTGACAACATGATGGACATTTCGCTCCTTTATAGGTCTTTTATTTGATGTCCATTGTCAAAGACATGAAATACCAGTTTAGCGAAGCCGCAAGCGGTCGTGTGAATGTGCTGTGTCTAAAGGCGTCACGACATAAATGTGCAGAAGAAGAACGAGTTTGATAGCACAAGCGGCAACACTACCTTACCACAAACAACCGGCTCATGATAGAAGTGTTGCGTTGACAGTTGTTTGATACAACTACACATTTGTTCAAATCAGATTTAACATAATGGTCAGAATTGTTTTCGACACTCCTTTACCTAATCAACACATGCAACTGGTTTGAGACGTTCTCGGCGATACAAACTGGTTTGAGTGAATATATGGAATATTTCCAGTCCAGTTTGATACTATGTGATATAGAACAATGTCTTTTCATACATTTGATCAAAACAATGGTATTTTTCAAACGACGTATTTTTCATAGTTGGAAATTTAAACCAACTAACAAATTCCCCACATTTTTCTCAATATCGATGCTCAATATTTTATGGTCTGTGAATAGTTCTCGAATGTAATGTAAATTGAAATTGTACTAAGAATTGATCAAGCTAGTTTTCATATGCTCTGAGACCGTTACTCAATATTCACAACAATACTACGCTACGTTACGAACTGTACTACTTTATCATGCACATGACTACACAAGGTCTCGACGTCTGCGCTACGAACTACTTGACTTAAGTATGTCTTGAGACCGATTTTGCGTTCTTTGAAAGTTTAACCACTAACAGATTGCAAATTATACAATGTGCATGCTCAACAATCTCTACAGTGCGAATAATTCAGGAATGTGATATGATAAAAATTGTACTAAGAACTGAACTACTTGACTTAAATATGTTTTGAGACCGTCAGTGACTACATAACGGCGATGGGCTGTACAACGTAATGGGGAACATCACAACTTCTACAAAATCAAGCGCAATGAACATCGACACGACAGTCCCCCATACATTCACAGAGCGCTCTCTCTCTAATACTAGCAGTTTGGATGATCGACACGCGCATCGATCGTCGCGCAGTCACGAGCGCGCACTTGCAAGGACGACGTGCTCATGCCAGTGCGACTGCGTGATGCGATGCGATGCGATGCACCACGTCTAGCTCTCTTTCGACTCCATGGGCTTCCAGCGACTCGGTAGTCGCTCGCGCGCAGGACGGGCTTTGCACCAGACAAAGAGCATGATGAGCGCGACGTACGAGAGCAAGAAGAGCGCGACGATGTGCGGGATACTGAGCGTCCCGGGCCCGCCGTCGCTCGAGTGCATGCGATGCGCTGCGGCGTCGTCGAGCAAGAGCGTCCGCGCTTCGATCGAGAACTGGATCGCCATGTCTTCGATCGCCGCGTAGATCGTCGTGTCGATCGGCGTGATCGCTGCGGCCGGGCGACCGTCTGGGAGCGACTGCGTCCCAATGTAGTAGCAGCACTCTTTGTGCGCGTGCACGGCCTG
Source organism: Pythium guiyangense (assembly GCA_003730235.1). Lineage (NCBI taxonomy): Eukaryota > Oomycota > Peronosporomycetes > Pythiales > Pythiaceae > Pythium > Pythium guiyangense. The sequence goes on from QXDM01000039.1 coordinate 697,705, forward strand.
GAAGATCCGGTAGTCCTTGGGGTTCCCGTCGAGCGCGTACTCTTGGATGTGCGTCATGATGCGCGGCTGGCCTGGCTTGCCGTCGAGCTTGATGCTGTTGCGGTGGAAGAAGACGAGGTCGCCCTGGACGTCGTGCTGGATCATCGCGAGGCCGCAGAAGATGCCCTTGTCGGCCGTCAAGTCCAAGCCCCCAACGGCTGGTGGGAACGCAATGTAGTGGTACGGCTGGCTCGCATTGAGCCACGCGAGGCGGAAGAGGTCCTTGTCGCCCCAGATCAAGTGGAGCGACTCCATTAAGCGCGGCTCGTGCGTCGAGTAGTACATGAGCTTGTCGAGCGCGCGCTTGCTCTTGCGCCGGTTGATCAAGACCTGCCCGCTCTCTTGCTCAAACATGTCGACGTAGCTCACGCCCGTGAGTTGCCACAGCAAGCTCGTGTTCGTGAGCTGGAAGAGCGAGTTCGCTGGCTGCCAGTAGTCGGGCCAGAAGATCGCGCCCGTGCGGAGGAACTCGGGCTCTTCGAACAAGTACGTCGGGTCCTTTGCCGGCAAGTTGTCGGCGTCCAGCAGCAGCACGTTGTCAAAGTTGCTGTAGTACACGGCGTACGGCTTGACGTGGAAGCCCTGCGCGCGCGCGTCGAAGATCGGCCGCATGCGCACGTTAAAGTCCGCCAGGAGCTTGTGCACGATCGGGTTGTCGATCGACATCTCGTCTGGACGGTACCAGAGCTCGACCGGGAGCTCGCAGCCCTGCACACGGAGCATCCGGATCGTCGCGTATGCCGACGGCAGCACCTTGTCGTACACGATCATGAGCACGCCGTTCGTGGGCTTGCGCTTCGCAGCGTACGGCGGCAGCGCAAGCGACGGCGCCACGGGCGAGTGCTCGTAGTCGACCGAGTGCAGACCAAACTCGGAGAACGCGCGCGCCATCTCGCACGTGTAGTGGCCGTTCGGGAGCGAGTCGCAGGAGCTGATCATGAGCTTGAACAGGTCGCCGGACGTGCGGTTCCGGACGATGCAGTAGCCCGCCATCTGCATCCCGATCGCTTCCGAGCACCCGAGGAAGTCCTTCTCTGGCTCGCGCGTCGCGGCCTCGGCTTCGAGCTCCTCGGCCGACTTGCTCCCGTCCTGGACGCACGTGTGGATGCGCTTCCAGCCCACGCACTCGTATGTGTGGTTCGTCCACGGCGCGAGCACGGGCGTCGGCGCCATGTGCACGCCGTCGTCTTTCGTCTCGGTCATGAGCGGATTGATGTGCAGCGGCCGCGCGTTGCCGCCGACAGCAGGCGAGAGCCGCCCAGTCGCGCGGAGCACGACGTACACTGCAGCTGCGACGAGCGCGATCCATTTCTTGTACTTGACGCGCGTGTGCAGGAACGCAAAGCACGAGTACAGCAACACGAACAGGCGTTGCAGGAGCATAGTGCGTGTGTTGAGCGAGTTGGTTTCGACGGCGACGTGGCGTGACGTGTGCAGTTGGGTGGATACGCTTGTACGAGGTGCTGATGTGGATGCCGTCGAGCGCTCTGCTTGGCCTGTAGCACTACGTAGAGCTGCCCATACGCACACACAGCGAGAGAGCGTAAGCGTCTCAAGCATGCTGAGAATTAAGTAAGCGAGTGAGACCAGCACACACACGTCGTATGGATCGGACCTGCTGAGGGGAAAGCGCGCGAGCGAATACAGGATCGAGACACACGTGCCGATGCGAGCGTGGATACGAGCGAGCGCGTGTGCGATGGGGCCAAGAGCGATCGGAGCTCGGTGCAAGCGGATGCACAGGCAGCAGCAGCAAGCGACAGCGACAGCTAGTGAGCGACCGAACGCGGACGACGCGACCTTGTGTCGTCGTTGTTGTTGTGCGGCTCCCTCGCTCGTGTGGCGCACATAGTGGTGTAGCACACATCGATTTTGAATTGTTTTGCGCGTTTTAGAGAACCGATGAAGTGCGTAGTATTCATAAGTAACAAGTCAATACAACGCACAAATCAATTGAGACAGATGGCCACTTCAAATGGACACTCACGTATGGAGACTCACGGACAGACGCTTGACCCACAGCAATTGAACGGAATCTAGCACACATAGCACACATACACACACGGTGTTGATGTTGTCGACAATGCATTCACGCACGACACGCAGTGTTCCAGTCTTCGACCGACTCGCACTCACTCATGCTCACTCAAGCTCACTCACTGTCGCTTGCTCGCTCATGCTCACTCATGCTCATGGCGCTTTCGCCTTCAGACGCTCCGTTGCCACTGCGCTGGTACTGCTCGTGCTGCCGCTCGCACTTCCGTTCACGACAAAGCGCTGCGAGATCGCAGATGCCGCGGCGCCAAACATCTCTTCCTTCTTCGACACGCTCATGTGCGCGCGCGAGCTCGCGTTCGACGTCGTGCGGCGCAGTCGCGGCTGGAGCTTGTCGACGGAGCGCGAGGACCCAACAGCGCCAACCGACGACGACGACGACGCAAGCGACGCTGCGCGCATGGCTTCGCGCGACGCGAGCAAGTCGTTCTGCTCGCTGCTGCTCGTGAGGCGGTGCTGGTGCATGAGCGACTGCACGGACCGGCGCATGGCGTAGACAAAGTGCGTGACCCAAAGGAACGGCACGGTCCACTGCACGAAGAGGTAGACCACGAGCGCCAAGAGCAAGTACCGGTTCGGCACGACGATGTGCAGCACGCAGCTCACGATCAAGTACAGCAGCACGCGCGCCGTGTAGAACGTGTCTTCCCACGAGAACATGAGCTCGAGACTGTTGATGACGCTCGACCACCACGCCATGTTGTTCTGCACGGACTGGAGCGTGCGCTTCGTCTCGTGGTCGATCGTGACGTGCGTCATCTTGTTCATGAGGTGGTTGAAGCCCGATGGGAGGTTGTACTGGCGGAACTGGCCGTTGTTCGGCTCGGGCTCGGTGCCGGTCGTGCCGGCACTTGTACCGTCCGGTCGCACACCCGCACTCGGGTCTTTGCCGTCGGCGAACGAGTGGATGTTGAGCTCAAAGTAGTTCCGCAAGACGAACGCAATGAGCGCGAGGTGGACGACGACGGGGAGCCACTGGAGCGAGAGGCAGAGCCAGACCGCGAGCGCAAAGCAGAGGAACGAGTGCGTCGGGTACTCCCAATTGAGCGTCGGGAGCACATGCCAGACGACTTCGAGGTACGGCCAGAGGTTGTCGAGCAGGACCCAAAAGTTGCTGTACAAGTGCGCGGCTTGGAACTCGGGCCAGTCGTAGACGTAGTCCTGCTCGGCGGCAAAGTACGAGCAGAACTCGGCCATGCGCGAGAACTTGTAGTGCAGCAGGACGTGGATGCGCCCCGCGCGCGCGTCGTTGTTCAGACCGGCGCGATGGAGCTTCTCGGGCAAGAGCAGGTCGAGCCACTTGTTGTGCCGCCGCTGGTCCATGAGCTGCGTGAGCGGGATCGTCGCTTCGCCGAGCTTCGTCGGCTGGCTCAGCTGCCCGTAGTTGTAGACCTCCAGCACGAGCTCGGCGCCGGGCGCGCACACGTTGAACACGAACGTCTCGTGCCAGCGCGGGTTGAGTGTCCGCGACTTCTTCTTCGTGCACTTGATCGACTTGAGGTCGTTGCCCCACTCCTGGCCGTGCGACCACTTGCCCGTGAGCATCACGCGCACGAACGGGTCGCTCGTGATCGAGTCCGTCGACGGCAAGCCGATCGCTTCGACGACTTTCACGTACAGCTGCCCAATGTGCACGCGGCCGTCGATCACAGGGTCGGCTTTCGACTGCACGTCGTGCGAGACGTCGGCCGCCGAGTGGCCCGACCACTCCATCGACGCAAAGTGCTCGTCCACCGCTGCGTAGCACGTGTTGCACACGCGCATGGGCTGTCGAGACGCACAGACAGACAGACACACGAAGAGCAGAGAGAGAGAGAGCGTGAGACCGATAGGATAAGCCATGAGCTCCTGATCGAGCGCCTGTCAAGACGTACGAACGGGTCTGCGACGGATATCCGGCGCTTGTGCGGCGAGCAGTTGTGGCAAACGACGTTCCCGCAGCGGCGGCAGTGGTGCTGCGTGCGTGAGAGGCGGCGGCGATCGACCAGACAGACCGAGGAGATACAAGGAGACAGCAGTCAGTCAGTCAGTCCATGCGTCCAGTTGGTGTCGCTGTCTCTGCTGTCACGAGCGTCGAGACGAGCGACGACGATAGCGAGGATACAACTACACACAACGACGCACCTTGCGCGTGAGCAGCGTGAACGGCGTGTTGCAGTGCATGCAGTTCGACGTCTCTTCGTCGTAGACCCACTGCAGCGCGCGCTCACTGCCTGGATTTGTAGCGACGAGCGCGCCGCCGACTGCGCTTCCGCGACTCGAGCCGGGGCTTGGACGCACACCGACAGACGGCAGGCTCCCAAAGAGCGTCGCCATGTGAATGTGCTTGCTTGTGCTTGCTGACGAGCACCGAGCGTCGCACGCACACACGCAGAGAGCTTCTTGATGCGCTTCTGTTTGTGGTGGTGGTCCCGTCTTGGTTCTTCGTCACACGCTTTGCAATAGCGATTGTTAATAGTGCAATAAACCAGTGGGTTAATCGAATGAGAACACAGAAAAATATCAGTGTGGTATTCTTAATTCATATGTTAGAGTATATTTGTAGTGGACCACACACATTGTTAACTCTGGACAGATGACGTGGCTGTCGATCGTGAACACCCATCGAATCGACATCTTGCTGCTGCACCTCGTCGTCGCTCGCTCGTCTGCGCTCGCTACGTTGGACGCGCACGCAGACATCCATTGAGTCCAGCAGCACTACCCACGCGCAAGTCACTAGTATCTGCAGTAGCTTCGCGAACGAAATTGAGACACAATGGGGGAGCTCAAGCAGCGCAAGAACGCGGCACCACCGACCACGCAAGACGTCGTCAGCAAGACGGACGATGCATCTAGCGCCAAGACGACGCCAGCAAGCGACGAGTCGAGCGACTGGCCGTCGATCCTCTTGCTCCTGTTGCTCTACACGCTCCAGGGCATTCCCATGGGGCTCTCGTCGAGCATTCCGTTCATCCTGCAGGAGAAAGTCGGGTACGCTGACCAAGCGACGTTCAGTCTCGTGTCGTGGCCATTTAGTCTCAAGCTCCTCTGGGCGCCGATCGTCGACTCGGTCTACAGCCGCCGCTTCGGTCGCCGCAAGTCGTGGCTCATTCCCGTGCAGTTCATCTGCGCTGCGCTCATGATCGGCGGGAGCACGTTCATCGGCGCGCTCTTGGGCGAAGAACCTGGCGAGAAGCCGCACGTCGTGTACCTCACGATCTTCTTCTTCGTGCTCTACTTCATGATGGCGACGCAAGACATCGCAGTCGACGGCTGGGCGCTCACGATGCTCTCGGAGAAGAACGTCGGCCACGCCTCGACGTGCAACTCGGTCGGCCAGACGCTCGGGTTCTTCGTCGCGTACGTCGGCTTCCTCGCGCTCCACGACCCTGCGACGTGCAATGCGTACTTTCGGTCGACACCACTCGACGACGGGATCATCAGCTTGCCGGGCTTCATGAACTTCTGGGGCTGGGTCATGTTCGTCACGACGCTCGGGGTCTGGTTCTTCAAGCACGAGAAGCAGGACGTCGAGGAAGAGAAGATCGGGATCCGCGAGACGTACAAGCAGATGTACGCCGTGCTGCGGCTCCCAACGGTCCTCTCGCTCTCAGTCGTGCTCTTGACGTGCAAGATCGGCTTTGCAGCGGCCGAGTCTGTCGCGTCGCTCAAGCTCGTTGAGTACGGCATGAAGAAAGAGAAGCTCGCGCTGCTCTCGCCTGTGCTGATTCCGCTCGGGATTGTCATTCCGATCTTCCTCGGTCGGTTCATCCAGCCCGACAAGCCGCTCAACCTGTTCCTACTTGGCTACCCGCTCCGCATGGCGTGCGGCCTCATGTACGCTGCGATCATCTACGCCACACCGTCGGTCATGGCGCACGATGAGTACGTCCACGTCTACTTCTACGGCTTCATCCTTCTCGCTGGCGCGTTCCACGAAGTCACAGCGAACATGATGTACGTCCCTCAGGTACGTCCACTCCACACGCTCTTGTCTCTCTTTGCTGCCGAGGCGAGCGAGTGATGGCCGAGCCACAAGACTGACCTCGTCATGCACTCTCACACGTGGCAGATGGCGTTCTTCGCGCGCATCAGTGACCCGTCGATCGGCGGCACGTACATGACGTTCCTCAACACGATCACGAACCTCGGCACAAAGGTCCGTACTATGTCTCACATGCGCTCTCTACTGTCATTGAGACGCCACACTCACACACACGCACTCGTACGTATCTGCCCGACAGTGGCCCAACTCGGTGAGTCTCGCAGCAGTTGACTACCTCACGACGCGCGAGTGCCTCGGCCACGACGAAACGATCCTCGCGATCGGCTCGCACACATGCTCGAACGTCGACGAGCGCACGGCGTGCACAGACGCTGGCGGCGCGTGCCTCATTGTCACCGACGGCTTCTTCATCGAGATCGCGATCTGCACTGTGCTCGGCGTGCTCTGGCTCGCGTACTTTCACCGACGCGTTGCGCGGCTCCAGAACCTCACGATCGACAAGTGGCGCATCCGTGCGACAGCAGACTAGCGGGCACGGCGCGTTGGTCATAGAGCATCCTGTGTATGAGTCAACTGCACGTGTGCGTCGCACCACCGAATCGCTCGATCGATCGAACAGCCCGAGAGACTGTCTGAGTGGCAAAATAATACGTTGATTCGCTCGACTGCCAAGTCGTCCGTCCGCTGTCCTCTCTGTGTGTGGCGAGTGCGTCCGTCCGTCAGTCGCGAGCGGCACGAGCGCTAGATCGCAGCCGACACGCGCTGCGACGTGTGCCGCTGCGACGCCACGAGCGTAGACCGAAAGACGTCTTGCGGCGCAAACTGCACGCGCGGCTTTGGCTTTGCACGCGCGCTCGAGTCCAAGTGCGCCGACTCGAGCGCGCGCCGGAACGACTCGATCTGCGCTTGCATCTCTTCATCGTCCTCTTCAAACTGCGACTCGCAAAAGATTGCGCTCGGGTTCTGCTGCGCGAGGCGCATCTTCTCCTGCAAGTCACGCGGCAGTGCGAGCGACGACGCGCTTCGAGGCGGCGCGCTTGCCTCGTCCGAGCTGTCGGTCTCGTCGCTCTCGTCGACATCGTCGTCGTCATTCTCTGCGTTCGCGCGACTTGCAGGACTCGCGCGTGAGGCACCTGAGCGGCGCGGATTGCTGACGTTGCGAGTGCTGCTGCTGTTGTTCGTCGATTGCTGCACTGTTTTCGCGTCGCTCGCTTTCGTTGCTTTCGTACTCGTTGAGGCTTCCTGCGTTTGGCGCGACGCAGCAGCGCCGGGTGTCTGCGCTGCTGTGCTGCTGGTCGACGCGCTTGCTGCTTTCTTCTTCTTCTTCTTCTTGTTCTTGCTCTTCTTCTTCCCAGTGGCGCTGCTGTCTGTTGGATCAAGCGCTGCGAGCAGTGCGGCGCTTGCTCCATCTGCGGCACTCGCTGCGTGCACGAAGCAGTCTTTCTTGCCGGCGACCGATGACGACGACGAGCCTTTTCCACTGCCAAGTACTGATGACCCCGCCGGTCGCGCGCTCCCGCCGTTGATAAAGCTCACGAGCTCATCCACACTTGGCTGGTCGAACTCCACGAGCTCGTACTCTTCGGTCGAGAGGTCGTGGTCGAGCGAGTTGAACATATCAAAGTCGAATCCCGACATGCCTGTGCGGAGCTCTGAACGTATAAACCAACATATAAACATTGTCAGCGCAACGTATCGTCACGGCAGCCACGACGTCAAGCAGGTCGATCGTACCGCAGCTGCACTCCATTGCGCCAGGCGAGTCTTCGAGACCAAACTTCTGGCGAATCTCGTGCGCTGCTTCCGTCGCAGACATGATCTGTGCAATCGAGCGACACGTGAGGTCCACGAGCGGCTGGATGTCCAAGTGCGACGCGACCTGCGCAGTGCATAGCAGTCCACATGCGTGAGTGTGTCAATTTGACAGAGCAACATATAACACGTCCAACGTATTAAACGGTCAACATATAAAAAGTGTGGCAAACGACGGACCTTCGCGAGGTCGCAGAGCGTCTTCGAGTCGAGCTGGAGGAAGCGCTCGTCCCACGCGTGGAGCGCCGACTCTTGGCCTTCGACTTGCTGTTTGTACAGGCAGCTGCCGTGGCGATGGATACAATCGAGTCAGACGTGGCGAGTCAATAGGGAGACTGATTGATGTATACGAGCGAGCGCATGGCACAGAGCGTACCGGCAGTAGAAGAGCGCGAGCTCGACGCTATTGCTCGGGACGTCGTAGATCGGAATCATGTGCTGCTTGACCATAGTCTTCACTTTGCTGTCAGCGACGTCTGTCACAACCAATTGCACGAGCGAGCAAGCGAGTGTGAGTCCCACACACAAACGGATACACACAGATATACACGCAATACGCACCTTGCAGAAGCATCCAGAGCGTCGACGACATCATCGCTTCTTCGTGCGTGACGTCAAACACGCGGCCGTCGGAGCACTCGAGCTGGAGCTTCGATCGGCCGCCGCTGCTGCTGTAGTTGTACCGTGACGACACGAGCTCGTCTTTCGTCGATGTTGTTGCTGTGCTCTTACTTGTCGCGTTAGTGCGCGATGCTGAAGTCGTGTTTGTCTTTATCGGTGCGTCTGCGAGTCTGCGCTTTGCGCTCGCGTCGTCGCGCGCAACACTCGCTTTCACGCGCATGATGTTTGGTTTGGCGTCGCTGCAGCTGCGTGTGGAAGGCGCGGCACGAGTCTCGCGTAGCGTATGCGCACACTCACTCACTCGCGCGTGCGTCTGTAGCGCGCGGTGCAAAGGCTCGTAGGCTCGGTTCGGCACTCGAGTCGAGACGATCGATCGGTCGGTCGATCGGTCGTCGGCAGGTCGATGCGTGTGACTGGATTGAGGCGAGAAGCTCCGATGATCAAGCGCGGTCCCGAAAAATGTTTGTTCAACGCGGGACAGCTTGTATTCTCAATACAAGGCTCTCGATCACTTGCATTCAGTATGCAGCAGTTCACAGGTGAAACGACAGAAAGCAACAACAAATCATACAAATAGCAATAGAAACTTTGTCGACAGGCAACAACAAATACTACACCGACTCTTTTCTGTCACATACATAAAACTGTCTACTTTTGCCGTTCGTTTGATAGCATAGTGCGGAATCATTATTAACAGCAAATGTTCGTCTACATGCCTATTTTTGTGATTTTTGTATACTGTTATTTATCACTATCAAAAACAAATTGCATTAGTACGCAATACTTTTTTCAAGTACTTTGAAATCTTACAATTTTCAAGTGAAAACCATCAATGAGAGTCAGAATCAACTCAGGCACACCTTCAAGCAACACGCACTCGATGCACATGAACATCGCGCATGTGCTCCTGTACTGCGAGCAATGCAAGACTCGCAGACACATGTGCAAGAAGTCAATCGAAAGACACAATGGCTGCTTTATACGATCTTGCTTCAACGCAATTACAGCAGCCGCACGAACCGCAGCGCTCGCTCGACACAAGCTCTCGGTCAAAGACGCACTCACGCTCTCTCGCGTGCTCTCGCTCGCTCGCTCGCGCGTTCACGAGCTCAGACATACATATATCAAACGCTCATGTGGAGACGCGCGTGTGCGTGTGGGTGTAGGTGCTCACGCTCAGTAGATCGGCTTGCAGTCGACCTTGGGCTTCTTCGTCGGCTTGCCCGTGCTCGACGACGGCGCAGGCGTGTACGGCTTGTTCGCCGACGCCGGGTTGGGCGTGTGCGGCTTGGTCGCAGGCGTGACGGTCGGCGAGCTCGTGGCCACTGGCGGCGACGTCGTCACTGGCGGGCGCGGGCGCTGGTCGATCGGCGCCTTCGTCGCAGGTGACGACGTGTACACCGGAGTCTTGGTCGCAGGTGGCGACTTGGTCGCTGGTGCTGGCGTGTACACTGGCGTGACGCTGTCGTCGCCATCGCACGACTCGCCGTCGCCCGTGGCAAAGTTCTGCGTCCAGTAGTGCTTGTACGTGCTCGAGGCGCTGTAGGCGTAGCCCGTGCCGAAGAACTTGTACTTGCCGAGGATGTTGGCGCGGTGGCCGTCCGACTTCATCCACGACTGCATGACCGACGTGACGTCGGTCTGGCCGGCCGCGACGTTCTCGGCGATGCCGCTCCACTTGAAGTTCTGCGCCGAAATGCGCTGGCTCATGGTCGATCCCGACGAGCCAGTGTGGTCCATGAAGTTGTTCTTGGCTTGGTCGTCCGAGTGGCCCTGCGCCGCGGCCTGGAGCTTCTTGTTCGTGCAGAACGCCGAGAGTCCTTGCTTCGCACGCTCGGCGTTCACGGCCGCGAGCATCGACGCCTGGTACTGTGCCTCGATCTGCGCCTTGAGCTCACGCGTCATGTGCATCTGCTCCTGGTGCTGCTCCTGTGCGGTGGTGGCCGTGGTGGCGCACGCGACTGCGACGAGCGCAAGTGTGATCGAGCGGATGCTGAACGAGACCATCGTGACTGCGTGTGAGAAAGGTGGGAAGTGGTGGTGGTGCTGCTGTGCTATGCTGTTGCTGTTGCTGTTGTGTAGCTGTGGTGTTTACTGCACGCGGCGGATTCGGGAGTGAATCGAGCGTCGAGAGGCGTCGATAGTCGATAGTCGATAGTCGATAGTCGATAGCCGACGCAGAGACGAGAGCACACGGGCGAGAGAGGCGCGGCGGCAGCAGGCAGCGCAACCAAAGGACAGGGCAACGACAAAGGCGGCGGCGGCGGCGACAGCAGCAGGCACAGAGCACACGGCGTCCAACTCTCCCTCGCTGCTCGCTGCTCACGGTTCGCTTGCTTGCTGAGTGCTTGCTGAGTGCCCGTGAGCCTGTGGGCGTCCAGACGCTGCGCGTCTGGGTTCAACGGTCGACGCAGTTCCTTTCCACACGTGGAACGCTCTCTACGACCAGCTGCTTTCACTGAATGAAGAGCCTCGCCTCGCCTCAAGGTTGTCTCTGTGTGCTCGTCGCCAAAACAGCGGCCAGAGCGTCTGGAGGCCAGGACTCCACGAGGCAACACATGCCGCGAGTCAGTCGATGCATTGTGCGTTTGTGTTTGTGTTGCTACAATACCAGTCGGTGCGTGCGTGCATGCTCAGCAAGACTGCAGCAAGACTCACCAGACAACAACAACAACAACAACAACAACAACAACAAATCGATTGATCGATCGATCGATCAGTTGTTTCTTGTTCGCTTGCTTGATTTGCACACTCGAGGCAACTCGCACACGCTGAGATGCACAAGCGGCACAGTCAACAGCGCAAGTTGGTGGCGCCGGCGCCGCCGCCTTTGTCGTTGCCCTGTCCTTTGGTTGCGCTGCCTGCTGCCGCCGCGCCTCTCTCGCCCGTGTGCTCTCGTCTCTGCGTCGGCTATCGACTATCGACTATCGACTATCGACTATCGACGCCTCTCGACGCTCGATTCACTCCCGAATCCGCCGCGTGCAGTAAACACCACAGCTACACAACAGCAACAGCAACAGCATAGCACAGCAGCACCACCACCACTTCCCACCTTTCTCACACGCAGTCACGATGGTCTCGTTCAGCATCCGCTCGATCACACTTGCGCTCGTCGCAGTCGCGTGCGCCACCACGGCCACCACCGCACAGGAGCAGCACCAGGAGCAGATGCACATGACGCGTGAGCTCAAGGCGCAGATCGAGGCACAGTACCAGGCGTCGATGCTCGCGGCCGTGAACGCCGAGCGTGCGAAGCAAGGACTCTCGGCGTTCTGCACGAACAAGAAGCTCCAGGCCGCGGCGCAGGGCCACTCGGACGACCAAGCCAAGAACAACTTCATGGACCACACTGGCTCGTCGGGATCGACCATGAGCCAGCGCATTTCGGCGCAGAACTTCAAGTGGAGCGGCATCGCCGAGAACGTCGCGGCCGGCCAGACCGACGTCACGTCGGTCATGCAGTCGTGGATGAAGTCGGACGGCCACCGCGCCAACATCCTCGGCAAGTACAAGTTCTTCGGCACGGGCTACGCCTACAGCGCCTCGAGCACGTACAAGCACTACTGGACGCAGAACTTTGCCACGGGCGACGGCGAGTCGTGCGATGGCGACGACAGCGTCACGCCAGTGTACACGCCAGCACCAGCGACCAAGTCGCCACCTGCGACCAAGACTCCGGTGTACACGTCGTCACCTGCGACGAAGGCGCCGATCGACCAGCGCCCGCGCCCGCCAGTGACGACGTCGCCGCCAGTGGCCACGAGCTCGCCGACCGTCACGCCTGCGACCAAGCCGCACACGCCCAACCCGGCGTCGGCGAACAAGCCGTACACGCCTGCGCCGTCGTCGAGCACGGGCAAGCCGACGAAGAAGCCCAAGGTCGACTGCAAGCCGATCTACTGAGCGTGAGCACCTACACCCACACGCACACGCGCGTCTCCACATGAGCGTTTGATATATGTATGTCTGAGCTCGTGAACGCGCGAGCGAGCGAGCGAGAGCACGCGAGAGAGCGTGAGTGAGTTGTATGCGGCAAGTAGCCGACAAGTCCAATAGAGTCTGTACTATTTGATCTACTCATTGCTTGTTGATCGTGCAAGTGAGTGGGAGTCTTCTTGAACGGGCTGAAGCACGCTAGTTGCTTCAGAGCTTGTTGTAGGAAGCGCTCAATGGCAAGTTGTTCCGTTCAAGATAGGCGAGTTGGAAGAGGACTTGCGTCTTGTCTTCACTCTACAGAGGCGAGTACGACCTCTACTCGAGTGTCGAGATGCGTCTCTACGTTGCGAGCATGAGCAAGTCGCGCTAGCACTCGCCAGCAGTAGCACCACCGCATACGAAGCACTCAAGGACTCGACAAGACTCAAAGGCTTGTTTTGGCGAGCCAGTTTGACTACAGAAGGCAAGCGTCGTCGATTAGCACGCAAGATCAGACACATGCTGACTCTGAACGTGCTGCAGTACCAGCTGGTTCGCCGACGTCACGATCGTTGCACTAAACGACGCTGCTCATCAAGTGACAACTCAGCAGTCGAGCAAGCAAGCAGCAGCGCCCCGAGCAGCTCCAGTGCATGATGTTCATTCACTCGAGCGCCGAGCACGCACAACGGCACGACCGCTCGCGCGCAATCGCTGCGATCGAGTGCTCCGCTCACTGCGACGAACCAAACACCAGCTTGCGCACTAGCTGTGATTGTTGACACCGTAGTCGTCAGACACGGACTGCCGAAGTCACTATCGAGTGCAAGATGCAGCGAGGTGGCTCTCGAGCAGACAGTAAAGCACCAGAACCGAGCGAGCAAGCGAGTGCAAGCCAGCTCGCACGGAGCAGCAGGGCTTGACAGGGCTTTTACAACTCACCCACCCACGACTCGATCGATAGCACGAACGCATAGTGTGCGAGCGAGCATTGCTTGAACTGACCGACCTCTATCGTCGTCGTTGCGACGCGCGACCCGTAGGTGCATGCCGCACACAAGCGTCGCGGATGTTCGCGCATGACAGCAGTGCCGACTGGAATCCACTGACCTGTGCGCTGTCACACACCACCGCGCGAGTGTGTAATCGATCGAGCTCACTGCTGATCGCAAGGCTGCAAAAGCGCAGTCGATCGCGAATGCAAAGGGCTGACGGACATTGGCATCGGCTAGTGTTGTCGAGCTCTTGCTTGCTTGCGTCATTGAGCGCACGTGCCTATCTTGAGTGCAATAGCGCTCGCTCACCACGACCTGATCATACTTGCATCGCATGGCGAATCTGGATACGCTCGCTCGCTTGCGTGTCAAACCGAGAGATCGCTTGGTGCTGCTATTCCGAGCCTGCAAGTGTAGGTTTGTTGGTTGTTAATTGTGCGAGTACAACAACAACGTCACGTTGTTGTTGCTTGCAACCTTGTCGCGAGCACTCACACTGCGCGTCAAGCACCAGCTGCTGTCGAGCTCCTGCATGCACGCACGCGCACGAGTCTGAATCAAGCATCGTGCTCATGCTATTCCAAGCGACGACAGGACGTTCCATGCCATGCCATGCGCACTGCAGCTCGAGCGCCGGCTGGTCGCTCGGAAAGCGCGTAGCATGGCGAGTCCAGCGCTTCAACGAGACTGACAGAGCACTGAACTCCGCCGCGACTTCCTCCTCTTCACTTTGAGCGCTCCTTTGCCTCTGGCGCTTGAACCGACCTGCGAGGCTCGAGAGCTCCGCCTCGCACTCACTCACTTTGCAATTTCGCAAGCACCGATCACGACAGCACCACCTCCTCGGAGCTCATTGTCCCCAGACAAGCCCCCACTACTACTACTCCTTCGTCATCTTCCGTTCTCTCGATCATGCACGGCCGGATCGTTCGCGCGCTCGTCTTCGTTGCGTCTGCTGCAGCGCTCTTCACAAGCAATGCATCGGCACTCGCTGAGCTGCCGACCCAGAACCTCCGCAGCTTGCAGACGTACACTCAGAACGACAACGTCCAAGCCCAGATGCTCGCAGCAGTCAACGCTGAGCGTGCCAAGCAAGGTCTCGCGCCGTTCTGCACGAACAAGAAGCTCCAGGCTGCCGCCCAGCTCCACTCGGACGACCAGGCGAAGAACAACTTCATGAGCCACACGGGTTCGTCCGGCTCGACCATGAGCCAGCGCATCACTGCTCAAGGCTTCAAGTGGAACAGCATTGCCGAGAACGTCGCGGCCGGCCAGGTCGACGTTGCGGCCGTGGTCAAGTCGTGGATGGGCTCGAGCGGCCACCGCGCGAACATCCTTGGCAACTACAAGTTCTTTGGCATGGGCTACGCGTACAGTGCCTCGAGCACATACAAGCACTACTGGACACAGGACTTTGGTACCGGCAGCACTGAGGTCTGTGACAGCGATGGAACTGCGCAGACCCCTGTCGTCACGCCTGTTGCGACCACTGCCGCGCCAGTGACGCAAACGCCGACGACTTCCGCGCCAGTGACGCAAACACCGACGACTGCTGCTCCAGTGACGCAGGCACCAACGACGACTGCGCCGCCAACTTCGGGCACAGGTATCCAAGCGCAGATGCTCGCAGCAGTCAACGCTGAGCGTGCCAAGCAAGGTCTCGCGCCGTTCTGCACGAACAAGAAGCTCCAGGCTGCCGCCCAGCTCCACTCGGACGACCAGGCGAAGAACAACTTCATGAGCCACACGGGTTCGTCCGGCTCGACCATGAGCCAGCGCATCACTGCTCAAGGCTTCAAGTGGAACAGCATTGCCGAGAACGTCGCGGCCGGCCAGGTCGACGTTGCGGCCGTGGTCAAGTCGTGGATGGGCTCGAGCGGCCACCGCGCGAACATCCTTGGCAACTACAAGTTCTTTGGCATGGGCTACGCGTACAGTGCCTCGAGCACATACAAGCACTACTGGACACAGGACTTTGGTACCGGCAGCACTGAGGTCTGTGACAGCGATGGAACTGCGCAGACCCCTGTCGTCACGCCTGTTGCGACCACTGCCGCGCCAGTGACGCAAACGCCGACGACTTCCGCGCCAGTGACGCAAACACCGACGACTGCTGCTCCAGTGACGCAGGCACCAACGACGACTGCGCCGCCAACTTCGGGCACAGGTATCCAAGCGCAGATGCTCGCAGCAGTCAACGCTGAGCGTGCCAAGCAAGGTCTCGCGCCGTTCTGCACGAACAAGAAGCTCCAGGCTGCCGCCCAGCTCCACTCGGACGACCAGGCGAAGAACAACTTCATGAGCCACACGGGTTCGTCCGGCTCGACCATGAGCCAGCGCATCACTGCTCAAGGCTTCAAGTGGAACAGCATTGCCGAGAACGTCGCGGCCGGCCAGGTCGACGTTGCGGCCGTGGTCAAGTCGTGGATGGGCTCGAGCGGCCACCGCGCGAACATCCTTGGCAACTACAAGTTCTTTGGCATGGGCTACGCGTACAGTGCCTCGAGCACATACAAGCACTACTGGACACAGGACTTTGGTACCGGCAGCACTGAGGTCTGTGACAGCGATGGAACTGCGCAGACCCCTGTCGTCACGCCTGTTGCGACCACTGCCGCGCCAGTGACGCAAACGCCGACGACTTCCGCGCCAGTGACGCAAACACCGACGACTGCTGCTCCAGTGACGCAGGCACCAACGACGACTGCGCCGCCAACTTCGGGCACAGGTATCCAAGCGCAGATGCTCGCAGCAGTCAACGCTGAGCGTGCCAAGCAAGGTCTCGCGCCGTTCTGCACGAACAAGAAGCTCCAGGCTGCCGCCCAGCTCCACTCGGACGACCAGGCGAAGAACAACTTCATGAGCCACACGGGTTCGTCCGGCTCGACCATGAGCCAGCGCATCACTGCTCAAGGCTTCAAGTGGAACAGCATTGCCGAGAACGTCGCGGCCGGCCAGGTCGACGTTGCGGCCGTGGTCAAGTCGTGGATGGGCTCGAGCGGCCACCGCGCGAACATCCTTGGCAACTACAAGTTCTTTGGCATGGGCTACGCGTACAGTGCCTCGAGCACGTACAAGCACTACTGGACACAGGACTTTGGCACAGGGTCGTCGGAAGTGTGCGCTTAAGCAAGCGCTTGTACTATGTGTGTAAGACAGCTTTGGTATGGGAGGCACCTAGCGAAGAGTAGCTGGTTGCGAGAGAGCATCCAGCGTGAATGAGCCCCACGAACACGATGATAAATGAACACCTTTGCCTCCTCTGTCGGTCAGTGCCGTACGTTGACATGGTGCATTGGGCTGCGATAGCGCGAGAGTGTGAGAGAGAGAGAGTGGAGAGCACGAGCAGAGGAGCAGGCGTTGATGCCCATGACGATGTTGGGTGTAGGCTTGCTCGAGTCCCAAACGTTGGTTTAAACTGGGATATTGACCGCTATCTTCAAAAATATTACACAAAGAAACACATAGAGCACAATTTGTTTGCTTTCTAGCCAGTGTCGTTGACAGCGTTGACCACAGTTTGATTCGCGATACTGAGCGCACAATGGCCACGGCGACGCCCAGGAGCACGAGCAGTGCCACGACGCCTCGCCGCGTGCGCAGGACCTGCTCCGTCGAGGACTGCGTCAAGGTGGACGCTGGCGGCGGCTTCTGCGTCAGCCATGGCGGCGGCAAGAAGTGCGCGTTCCCAAGGTGCGAGAAAGGGTACCAGACCGGCGGCTTTTGCCGCAAGCACGGCGGCGGTGCGCGATGCCAAGTGCCTGGGTGCGGCAAAGTCGACGCTGGCAAAGGGCTCTGTCGCGGCCATGGCGGCGGCAAGCGCTGTCAGGCGCCAGACTGTCACAAAGCAGACGTCGGTGGCGGTCTGTGCACTGCGCACGGCGGTGGCAAGCGCTGCGCCGAGCCAGGGTGTACAAAGATCGACCAAGGCGGCGGCAAGTGCCGCGCACACGGCGGTGCCAAGCGCTGTCGCCACGCAGACGGCTGCAACCAGACTGCGCGCGGCGCGTCTGGGCTCTGTCCAGACCACGGCGGCGCCAAGACCTGCTCGGTCGCAAACTGCCGACGCCTCGCGCGCACGACCGCAGACGGCACCGACAGCACGCTGTGCTCGACGTGCGCAAAAGAGCGGCGCGCTGCTGCTGACACCAGCGACCAGAAGCACAACGTGCGACTCACGCTTAAGCACCGCTCTGAGCACCGCAGTGTCGTCACGCCGGCAACAAGGCGCAGTGCACCAAAGCGCGCGGTGTCGCTCACGAGCAGCACACAGAGCGACGTCGCGAGCGACTCGGACGAGCCGATCGCAGCGTCTTCACCGGCGATCGTAACACCGGCGATCGTAACACCGCCGACCGAGCCGGCTGTCCAAGCAGTGTACTCGCCGCCGCTGGCGCTCTCACTGCCAGAGTCGACGCTCGAGCGCACCACAAGCGTGGGTCCGTGCGACGGGAGCCACGTCGCGAGCTGTCTCGAGAACGGCTGTGCGCGGAGCTTCGGTGGTGCGTGCAGCTGTGCGCGCGACTGCCAGTGCAACCGAACGGCTGCAGCGCAAGCAGTTGCAGCATCTCAAGACGCATCAGCACCCGAAGACGTTCTAACAGTCAAGCGTGCGCATGTGTCGGCACTGGCGCTCCAGCGGTACGTCGTCGCGATCGAGTGGTCGAGCGAGACGCTGTCGTGGCTCCGCTCGGACGCCATTGTGGCGCTGTTACGCGCTGCAGACGGCGTTCGGAGCGTCCATGACACATCAACACCAGCAGCTACAGCTCCATCAAGTGACTCCAGTAGCGATGCGGCAGCCCCAGCGACAGCACTAGCACACGACTCACTCGCGTCTTCTCGTCAGCCATCGCGCAGTGTCACTGTGATCCTCCGGAGCGACGCAGCGCTGGACCTCCCGACTGTCATGGCGCCGCTCGAGCGCTTTGGCGCAGTCTGGCGCGTCCTGGAGCAGACCGAGCGCGTCTGGACGCAAAAAGAAGTCGTGCTGCACGTGCCCGAGATGATGTGTCCCGGCAACTGCGGCAACACGGTCGTGACAGCCGTGCGCACTGTCGTGGGCGTCGAGACTGCAGCGCTCGCGTTTGGTGCGCGGCGCATCGTCGTGCGCGGCCACATGAGTCCAACGGAGCTATGTGACGCAGTCAACGCCGTTGGCTTTGCGCCGCATGTCGTGGCAGTGACGCCGTTGCCAAAGCGCTTTTGCTTTCGCGTGCCAGAGCTCGTGAGCGTCGCGTTCGATGCCAAGAAGCTCGAGCGCGTGCTGCAGCAGGTCGACGGCGTCGAGGGTGTCGTCGTACACGTCGAAGTGGCAGAAGTGCTCGTGATCACGATGCTCGAAGACGCCTCCACACTACAACACGCGGCGCTCGAGCACAGCTTCGCAATGGTCAAAGTCGTTGCGCCATCCACTGGACGCCGTGTCTCGACCGCTTCAGGTCCAGATGCGACCGACGTCGACGACGCGAGTCGCCACGTGTGCGACATCGCACTCTGTCCTACGAATGGCTGCGAGCAGTACCGCGCAACTGTTGCGCACACAGCAGCGCTTGCGATCGGCTGGTCGGTCCCTGGCTGCGCGATGACGTGGGGCGGCGAGTGCACCTGTGGCGAGCAGTGCAAGTGCAGCGGCTGCCCAACGCACAACCCCGCAGCATAATGTGTAAGAGAGAGCGAGAGTGTCTGTCGTCCATTCGTTTGCTGCGACGTACTTCAAGTGTCTGCCCATGGTGGACACTCAGTCTGTCCTGTCTGCCCATGGTGGACACTATGCGTCAGAGGTTCCGGCGCCACGCTGGCACTGCGCGTGGCTGGATCGGGACGTGCCCAAAGCTCTTGACCTTTGCGTCTGGGATCGCAGCAGCGCCAGGGATCACGGCGTCATGAGCGCTCTGGCGCTCGCGCATTGCCGAGTGCTTGCGCAGCTCACGCTTTGTGCGCTCGCGCGCCTGCGACGCTTTCGTAGGCTGGAGCAGCAGCACTGGGCTGCTCGAGCCTGGCGACGCGGTGGCGCCATTACTGCCGATTGCACGCGGCGGTCGCGCAGGGAGCTCTCGCTGCTTCTGCTGCTCAGCTTCGCGCGCTTGGAGCTTGGCGCGTTTGGCTTTTGCGAGCTCGATCGCGTAGCGCGAGCGCTCGAGCAGCTCGTGCTGAGAGACCTGTCGTCGTCAGGAGCACGTGCGTCAGTCCTACAAAGACACTGGGGTCGTCTCAAGTCTCTAATCAAGAGCGTGATACGCACTGGCGAGTTGGATGCCGCCGAATCAGGCGACGCCTGCGAGCGAGAGCTCAGTGGTCGGCGTTGCTGCTGCTCGAGCAGCGCAGCTTCTTGCTCTTTCTGGAGCTTGTAGAGCAGCACTTGCTGCTTTGCGTCGAGCAGCTCTTGCTTGCGCTGTGTAGCAGCCGCCGTAGTGACTGTCAGTCATTCGATCCAGTCCAACAAGACGCAGACAAGAGGAACAGCGCACGCACCTTGGCGTCGCGTGCCTCTTGCTCTTTCGCAAGCGCTCGCTCACGTGCGCGCTCCTGCTTCTCGCGCTCGGCTTTCGTCTCGCGCCACTGACTCAGTAGCTTGGTCGTCCTGGCTTTTGCCCGTGCAGCTTGACGCTGCTGCTGCTGCTCGTCGCGCTCGTCCGGTGCGCCGCTCGTGCTCATCGCGCGCTTGTCTGGCGACGCGTGCTCGCGACTGCCTGGTGCGTCAGCGACTTGGACGAGCCCTTGACTGATGAGATCGAGACGCATGCGCTCTTTCTTGGCGCGCCACGCGTGGATCGCGTCGCGCTTCCGCTGCTGCAGGTTCAGGTGATCGATGTACCAGATCAAGTGACACCGCACGGCGTTCGCGCTCTTTGTCACGACTTTGGCGATGATCTGCTGGAGACACTGTGCCACGCGCGTCTCGTAGTCGTCGTCACTGTCGCTCTTCATGCTCCTGTTGCTGCTGCTGATCGAGCGCTCGTGCTGCTCCTGGTTCGACGACAGCGATGCGGTGGCGACTGGGAGTGTCTGATGCGCCGCGAGCACGTCGTCCGAGAGCCCAAACTTGCGCAGCAACGACGTAAACACGCGGTGCTCGCGGTCGTCCCAGCCGCCTTGGACGCCGCCAGACTGGAGGATGCGCTCGTTCACACTGCGTACGCGCGCGAGCAGCTCTGCTTCGCTCGTCACGCCATCACCATCGCCTTCATTGTTGTTGTTGCTGGTGGCATCTGTTGCTGGAGCAGCCTCGCGCTCGGGTCTGTCACTACTGCGGTCATCATCAGGACTGCCTTCCTTCGTTCCATGCACTGTGGCTCCAGTGCCAGTGCGTGGTCGCCTTCCACTTCGTGCTCGAGCTGCGGAGATAGCGCTTGCGCTAGTCTCTGCGTCCCACTCGTCCACTCTGGTGATGAACGCACTCAGTTCCTTCTCGAGCACGCGCTCCTCTGTCGCGTACGCGTCGTAGCGCTCGCGCTGCGTCCGACGGAACGCTGCGATCGCAGCCTCGAGGTCTTCGAGAAGCTCTTGCAAGTCTGCAAAGAACGCCTCGCCACTGCGCATGCGCGCGAGCTTGTCCGCGACGCCGCGCTGCTTCTGGCGCAACGCCGCGAGCTGCTGCATCATTGCTCGTGTGTCCTGCGCACGTGCACTTGCGAGTTCGTCAAAGCTCTTGTGTATCGCGAGCGCAGTTGGCGCAGACGCGCCGCTCGATGCGCCGTAGAACTGACGCCACCAGCTCTCGCACTCGCGCTCGAGCACAGCAGCGCGCTGTGTGAGCTGGAGCTGCTTCTCGACCCACGTCTGCTCAGCTTTGCCGAGTCGCACGGCGCTGCGGCGCTGTGGACCTTCATGTGTTGTGTCAGTGTCTCCCAGCTGCTGAAGCTGCCGTCGCCGCACTGCTACGATGCGGCGCTGTGTTGTGGCATTCGGTAGTGGTGTCATGCGTGCTGCAGTCGTGTTGCTTGAGTCGTCTCGCGTTGGGAGGAGCGGCGACACGAGCGGCTCTGGACGCTCCGATCGCTCCGTGCGGATGCTGCCACGTGCCGCGTCGATCTTATTGCGCAGTCGCGCAGCCGTCGATCCGTGTGCAGACGACGACGCTGGCGGATGCTGGAGCCGCGCTTCGAGGATCGCTTCGACAGTCTGCGATGGCGGCGCTTGCTGCTGCTGGAGATCGTGGCGCTGGCGAATCGACGGACGCAGCGGCTGCTGCAGCAAGTGCGTGTGGTGGATGAGCTCGTCGCTTCGGTCCTGCAACTGCTGGAGCCGCAGCGCCTGCTGCCCGCCGAGCAGCGTCTTCGCGCGCGTGAACTGGTGCATCACGTCGGACACGCAGATGCTCGAGCCTCGCGTCGTTTCAGGTGATCGGATTGCGTACAAGTCCGATATGTATGAAATAAAAGACCGAACGTATATGACAGTAAAGCTGACAATCGAGTCGTCTATACGAGGACTAGTCGCTTATAGTGTCGCATGAGGAGATCGCACGAGCATGCGCTGTCGTCTGCTTAGAGCTCTTCGTTCTTGCGCGTGATCTTGAGGAGCTCGACTTCGAACACGAGCGTGGCTTTGCCTGGGATCTTTGGTGGCGACCCGTGGTTCCCGTAGCCCAAGTCCGACGGAATCGTGAGCTTGCGCTTCTCGCTGTTGTGAGTGTGGAGCAAGTCGTCGCAGACACAGTAGCGAGTGTCCGTGAGTCATTCGTACAAGGCATTTGGGAACTGAAGGAGTACTCGCAGCGGCAGAAGCGCAGACGTACCCGACGCACATGCCAATGAGACTGATCGACACAGCGAGCAGCACAAGCAGAGACAAGAGTGTGAGATGCCAGTGTGTTAGTGAGTGCATGGCTCACTCAAGAAGCAATGCAGTCGATAGCTCACCCTTGGTCCCAGCCCTGTGCGAATCGTTCAGACGTGTGTGTGTGAGAGGGAAAGAGAACGAGGCGCACGTTCAGTGTGAGTGAACGGTTCTTGTATCTGCGTTGGCTCTGTCGCTACGTTCGCACAGTGGACGTACCTTGATGACTTGGCCAGCGCCGAGCGTAAAGTCAAATGGCTCGTTGCGCGGGAGACTCGAGTCAAAGACTGAGCCGTCCGAACGCAGGCTCCCGGTGTAGTGCATCGAGAGCTTGTCGCCCGGCTCGCTCTTGTTCTCGCACACGTCTGGGCGGTACTTGACGCCGATGCGGAGCTTCGCGTTCGGCGGGAGGTCGGCCTTCGCATCTGCGCTGCTCACGCACGCTGCGAGGGCCGCGAGCGCGAGGAGCGCCGTTGTCTTGAGGAGCGCCGTTGTCTTGAGGAGCTGCATCGTGAACGAGGTGGTTGCTTGCTGTAAGTCTCAATTGGGAACTGAGCGTCTTCGTGTCGCTTTGGCTCTTGATTGCCACGCGGCACTTGTTCGCAGTATTGTTATAAAGCTAGAGTGTATTTGTATCGATGGATTCGAATACTTGTACAATAGTATACGCAGATCAGATATGTTGTATAACAGGAGATCGAGACACTGTCAGTAGCACTCGTGGCGTCGTTTCGAGCAGTACGAGCTCAAGACCACAAAGCCAAGATGCTCGCGAGCGTGGATCGCATGGTCGATGCGCTCAGCGACAGCGCGGACGCAGGCGCAGACCTCGCACGATGGATCGACAAGCTCCACGACATGGTCGAGCGCCACCAAGGTGCGTCTCTGTCTCTCTCTCTATCACGTATCATGCGCACTGTCTGCGCTTTGATCACACACACCCTCACCTCGATCACGTGCATCGTCGTCGCAACAGCATCGCTCGAAGTCGTGTCGACGCGCGAGAAAGTGGCTGCGCGCGTCGACCACGCGCTCGAGAGCGTCCTCAAATCACTCGCAGGCACGACGTTTGACGCAACAGGTGCGTCCGATCGCACTTGTGCAGGAGCGAACGTGCTCAATCGAATACTCACAGACGCAATGTCAATGCTCCCTCTCTAGCTACTGCAAAGCTCCTCGCGACGTGCAAAGCGCTCATGCGCGACCGACGTGGCATTGACGTCTTGCTGACGCTCGAGGTGCAGCTCTGACGCTCGATGAGGCTGTGCAAACATCGGCGTCACTGACACCTGACGCCTCTCAACTGTCGTCATCTCGTAGGCGTTTGAGCGCTTCTTGCGTCTCGCTGAAGTGCCGTCCGCGACTGCGAGCGACTGGAGCATGAACGAAGAAGCGCTCAAGTGCGCGATCAACTCGGTCTACTCGCGTCCCGAGTTCGTCGCGCAGCACTTTGTCGCGCACGCGCATCTCCAGCGCCTGCTCGCACTCGCCAAGGTGCCGATTCATCTGTGACGCTGTCGAGTGGCACGCATCGAGCACTGACGATGTGCTCTCGATCGCTTGTACCGCGTTGTACGCAGCGACCTGGCCCTGCGTCGTTCCACTTGCTCGCGTGGAAGTGCGTGCTCGTGTCGTGCGAAGCGCCAGTTGTGATCAACGCGCTCTGTCGATCGCTCGAGGCGTGGGAGCTCCTGCACGCGGTGCGCTGCGCCAACCAATCGATCGACGAGCGGCTGGTGTGACAGACCATGAGGCTCACTGTGCGTCGTGTGTGTGTACAGACTCTGTTCTTCAGCTTCCACAGCGGCAGCCTCGCTGCCATCACGACGACGCCTGATCGCTCGGCACTCGTACTTGACGTGCTCAAGCTCCTCGCCGTCCTTGTGAACGAGATGCAGTGGACAAAGAACGCAGAAGCCGCTGAGCCAGCGATATTTGCGGTCGTGCACCGGTGCGTCGCCGCGCTACTTTGTAGGCTTGCTCATTCTCTCAGTGGCAACTGACGCTCACTTGATCGCCGTTCGTACCTCGTGCAGCTTGGGCGAGCTCCTCCTGAGCATCCTTAGAGCGTCGCACCCAGCCGTCTCGCCACTGCACGCAGTGCTCGTGGACATCAAGAACAAAGTGCTCGAGGTGTTCATGTTCATCCCAGCGTGGCTCCTCACTGCGTTCATCGACTCGCAAGCGCCAGTCGATGACGAGCAACACGCGCCTGCGCTACTGGCGCTGGTCGAGCACCTCCGAACGATGCTGCTCGTGACACGAGTTGAGAAGACGCGGTGCGTCCTTGTGACTCCGTCTCTCGTGCTGCTGAGCGCGAGTAGCGTCGGTCTGACAGTCGCGCTTCGTACGTGTTCGCTCGCAGCCACGCGAGTGAGATCCTACCGACGCTCATCGTGTGCTACAACCTCACGCAGGTCGCGACGCCGCGCGTGCGAGCGTTCTTCCAGTGCCACGTCCTGCCACCGCTGCCGCCGTCGTCCACAGGAGCAGCAGCAGATCCAAGCGAGACCCCAACGGCACGCGAGACGCAGTTCTTCTTCAAGCACCTCACGTTCTTCCTCACGTGTCTCGACACGAACGTCAAGCGGTACGCAGGCGAGTGGCTCTACCAGCTCTGCGACCAGAACGGTACGCTCGTCTACGAAGACGACGGCTGCTGCGACTGCGATGTGACGTGGTTGGTTGACGGATGCGCGGACTCACTCGGACGTCTGCTGCTTCTGTGCTGACGCTACTCCTTGTGCCTTGCAGCCGACGAGTACACGCGTCACACGGGCCTTGGGAACGCCATTGGCATGCTCCGGATCAAAGGACTCGCGTGAGTATGTGCGTTCGTACGGATCCAAGACGAGCACCAAGAGCAGGAGAGTGACGCACATACGACATCAGTGATGCTCTCTCGTCACACGCGGATCCTACGGTCGATGGACCATGGCGTCAGCTCTGCGATTGACGCGTGTTCATGTCCTCACGCTTGCTCTGCGCCGCGCTTTGCACGAGCGGATCCATCGACTCCCTACTGCTAGCGACTGCGCGACTGGTGCTGCGTCGTCAAGCAGCGCGCGCGAGAGAGTCTTGCTGCAGGCTGTTTGGTCGTTTGCTCCAGTGCGACCTCCAAGATCGGCTGTCAGCAGCATTGAACGCTTGGACACGGAGAAAGCACGCGCGTGCTGTCTGCATAAGCAGTGGGCATTGGCGAAGACGTCGCTGCTCCGCCCGCGCACTTGTGATCATCGCGTCGTACGACAGGCGCGGCATCGCATGCACTTGCGCAGGACCGACCGGGTCGCTGTTGCTGCTGGTGTCGTCGTTCGAGGCGAACGAGGCCGTTTGCAGCATGCGCTGCCTAGGATCACTCCACTCTCACACGGACGGCGCCTCTGTGAGGACGTAGTAGAACACGATGACCATGAGCAGAATGAGCGTGCCGCCGAGGATGGAGAACATGAGCTTGCGCTGGCGCCGGCGCCGCATCTCCTCGATCTCGTGCAGAATGAGCGGCATGGGCGTGAGCTGCAGGTCCGGTCGAATGCGATAGAGCGCAGCTTTCTCTTCCATCGTCAGGCGTCTGCGAGATGCGTCCACATGCACGACGTCAGTCCTTCAGTCTGTCAACAGCTACAGAGAGAGCTACACAGGACTAGCGACGTACCGCGGCATGCAGCTCGACGCACACGCGAGCGCGCCGTAGCGACGCTTAGCGGCTTCTCGCACCGCGCGGTCGACGTCGCGGTCGACGCTCTCATCGAGCTGGAACTCGACCGAGACGTGCTTCTTGACCTTGCGGCACGCGTAGATGCCGTCGCGTATCCGCAAGATCGACTGGAGCGAACTGCTAGTGCTACTTGTGCTGCTGCTGCTGCTCGCTGTGTTGCTCCCGCAGCTCGTATCGCTGTCGCTCTCGGTCTCGCTCTGGTTGTTCTGCGCCATCGCAGCCGTCGAGTCGCCGTCGAGTGTCTTGGGCTGCTGCTTTGCGTGGCGCTTGCTCGAGCGCGGGTCGTCGAGCTTACAGAGCAGCGCGCGGAGCGACGCAGCAGTCGGTCGCTGGCCGTTGCTCATGCGGCTGTGACTGTCGTCGTCGTCGTCGCTGCTGCTGTCGAGCGCTGGCTGGAGCGTCATTGAGCCGTAGCCGGTCGTTGCTGCCGCCATGACTTTGCTCCGACTGCGCTTCTGACCGACGACGTCGTCGCCTGTGTACGCTGCGTACTTGCGCGCGAGCAGCGCCACTTGCTGCTGCTGCTGCGCGTACATGAACGTCGGCGAGACTGCAGCGCGCGACGGAGCTGCTGCTGCTGCTGCTGCTGTCGTCGTGGTTGTCGTGTTGCGGAAGCTCGTGTACCGAAACACGGTGGTCGAGGTCGTGCTCACGCGCTCAATGTCGACGTACGCATGCTGCTGCTGCGGTTGTTCCCGTTCCTGCTCGTAGTCGCTGTTGTTGTAGTCGATGCCATTGTCGTGGATCGTGATCGCGACGTCTCGCGGCGACTGGTGCCGCAGCAACAGTGGCCGCTGCTCGCCAGCACGACATGTGCCGGTCATTGTGTGTGTGTGTTCTGTTGTTGTTGTTGTTGTTGTGTGAGAGCGAGCGAAAGCGCGAGTGGCGCTCGAGCAAGTGATGATGCCGATGCTGCTGCTGCTGTTGTTGTTGCTGCTGTTGCGTGGAGCGCGCGTGTTGCTGCTCCGTGCGCTTTGCTCGAGCAGCGTGCTGTGCTTTATGTGTGCAAGTGTGTGTGCTTGGTGGTGATCGTGGAATGGATTGGAATAGACAGACGGACGGTCGTCTCTCTGCCGGTGTTTTGTGAAAGTGGCTCCTCGCGACCGTGTTGGTGACTTTCGCGCAAGTGGATAGTTTATCTAAGTGAAAAGTGAGATAGCAGGACTGCGCCGGTTCGCGGCGAGATCCACTCGAGCGATTCGCACAACTAGCTTGCGTGTTGTATCACAAGTAGGAAATGGCAATCGTTGCGATCGGTTTCGCTGGTTCGAAACACCATTCTGGGAACAGGCGCGCGAGTGCCCATCACATACAAACCTCAAGACGAAAGACGAGCCCTACAAACTCTCATATCAAAACAAACGCGATCTTTTTCACCAAGAGGCATATGCATGACTCAATAATGAGACTCGCATTGCGATCGATATCCAGGATCCAGGATATTCAAGCTCCATATGCTCTAGGTCCTAGCGCTAGGTGCTAGCGCTAGTGCTAGTGCTGCTGGAGGACCCCCCCCCCACTGCGAGCAATGCTGTCGTTGTGTGTCGCGAGCCGCGGTGACGACGACAACACACAGCGCGCTTGCAAGATGAAACCTCCTTCACGCACACGCGCACACACATTGCCACAGTGATCATCTGCGCGCGCCACGCTACAAGCTTCGCTTGCTCTCTATTGCTGCTGCAGATTGCGATCTTCGACCATTGCATTGCATTGCACGCGCTGGCGCCAGCGACCTTCCATCGACACCCAGTGTCCAATGCGCTCAATGCTCGGAGTGCCGAATGCCGATTGTACGCGCACCAGAACAGCGATGCAATGCCACCAAGCAGCGAGTGTGTCTCTCTGTGAGATGCTTGCGTGGCGTTCGCTTTGTGCGTTTGTCGAGCGCATGGCAATGACAGATTGAAGAGGCGCGCACTTACCTATCTACGGCGCTCGGATCCTCAAAGACTCTCTCTCAAAGACTTGCGGGATCCACTTTGCGCTCTTGTACTCTTGTGCGGTCGGTCTATCGACCACACGCGCTTGCTTGTGCGTTTGTCGACTAGACTAGTCGAGCTGTCCTCTTGGGCTTGCTCGAGCGCGTTGCTCGTTGCTCGTTGCTCAGACTCGACGTGGGCTCACTTTGAGCTTGCGATTGTCGCGCTCGCTGCTGGTATCTCTTGTTACTGCAGTGTTCAAGTGTCATGCCAGTGTCAATGCTGCTCCCGCCTGTGCTGCGATGCCTATGACGTTCGTGCTTGGGCACTGCACCACGATAGCAACGACTCGATCTCTTGCTCAAATCGATCTGCTTCTTCAAGGTACTCAGCACGGCATGTCGTGTGGTCGATCGCTCATGCCGTACTCGTTTAGTATAGCACGTTGTAGAGTGCGTCGTGGTGCATGGCAGACGCAAGGCATGTGCTTGGCAACGAGCTTAGCATGTGCGTATGCTAAGCTCAATCATGTGTCCGACCAACAAGAGTGAGTCGAGTCCATTGCATGGAGCCGACGCGAGGCAAATCTCACAACACAAGCAACATCACGCCAACATCAATCAACCAAGCGGACAGCGCAAGCACATTCGACTGAAGCGCGCTAACGCTCGGACCAGGTCATAACACGCCAATGGTCGAGATCACACGTTCCGACTGCAGCAACGACTGCCAACTGACAGCAGCGAGCGCGACAATCGCAAGCTCAAAGTGAGCCCACGTCGAGTCTGAGCAACGAGCAACGAGCAACGCGCTCGAGCAAGCCCAAGAGGACAGCTCGACTAGTCTAGTCGACAAACGCACAAGCAAGCGCGTGTGGTCGATAGACCGACCGCACAAGAGTACAAGAGCGCAAAGTGGATCCCGCAAGTCTTTGAGAGAGAGTCTTTGAGGATCCGAGCGCCGTAGATAGGTAAGTGCGCGCCTCTTCAATCTGTCATTGCCATGCGCTCGACAAACGCACAAAGCGAACGCCACGCAAGCATCTCACAGAGAGACACACTCGCTGCTTGGTGGCATTGCATCGCTGTTCTGGTGCGCGTACAATCGGCATTCGGCACTCCGAGCATTGAGCGCATTGGACACTGGGTGTCGATGGAAGGTCGCTGGCGCCAGCGCGTGCAATGCAATGCAATGGTCGAAGATCGCAATCTGCAGCAGCAATAGAGAGCAAGCGAAGCTTGTAGCGTGGCGCGCGCAGATGATCACTGTGGCAATGTGTGTGCGCGTGTGCGTGAAGGAGGTTTCATCTTGCAAGCGCGCTGTGTGTTGTCGTCGTCACCGCGGCTCGCGACACACAACGACAGCATTGCTCGCAGTGGGGGGGGGGTCCTCCAGCAGCACTAGCACTAGCGCTAGCACCTAGCGCTAGGACCTAGAGCATATGGAGCTTGAATATCCTGGATCCTGGATATCGATCGCAATGCGAGTCTCATTATTGAGTCATGCATATGCCTCTTGGTGAAAAAGATCGCGTTTGTTTTGATATGAGAGTTTGTAGGGCTCGTCTTTCGTCTTGAGGTTTGTATGTGATGGGCACTCGCGCGCCTGTTCCCAGAATGGTGTTTCGAACCAGCGAAACCGATCGCAACGATTGCCATTTCCTACTTGTGATACAACACGCAAGCTAGTTGTGCGAATCGCTCGAGTGGATCTCGCCGCGAACCGGCGCAGTCCTGCTATCTCACTTTTCACTTAGATAAACTATCCACTTGCGCGAAAGTCACCAACACGGTCGCGAGGAGCCACTTTCACAAAACACCGGCAGAGAGACGACCGTCCGTCTGTCTATTCCAATCCATTCCACGATCACCACCAAGCACACACACTTGCACACATAAAGCACAGCACGCTGCTCGAGCAAAGCGCACGGAGCAGCAACACGCGCGCTCCACGCAACAGCAGCAACAACAACAGCAGCAGCAGCATCGGCATCATCACTTGCTCGAGCGCCACTCGCGCTTTCGCTCGCTCTCACACAACAACAACAACAACAACAGAACACACACACACAATGACCGGCACATGTCGTGCTGGCGAGCAGCGGCCACTGTTGCTGCGGCACCAGTCGCCGCGAGACGTCGCGATCACGATCCACGACAATGGCATCGACTACAACAACAGCGACTACGAGCAGGAACGGGAACAACCGCAGCAGCAGCATGCGTACGTCGACATTGAGCGCGTGAGCACGACCTCGACCACCGTGTTTCGGTACACGAGCTTCCGCAACACGACAACCACGACGACAGCAGCAGCAGCAGCAGCAGCAGCTCCGTCGCGCGCTGCAGTCTCGCCGACGTTCATGTACGCGCAGCAGCAGCAGCAAGTGGCGCTGCTCGCGCGCAAGTACGCAGCGTACACAGGCGACGACGTCGTCGGTCAGAAGCGCAGTCGGAGCAAAGTCATGGCGGCAGCAACGACCGGCTACGGCTCAATGACGCTCCAGCCAGCGCTCGACAGCAGCAGCGACGACGACGACGACAGTCACAGCCGCATGAGCAACGGCCAGCGACCGACTGCTGCGTCGCTCCGCGCGCTGCTCTGTAAGCTCGACGACCCGCGCTCGAGCAAGCGCCACGCAAAGCAGCAGCCCAAGACACTCGACGGCGACTCGACGGCTGCGATGGCGCAGAACAACCAGAGCGAGACCGAGAGCGACAGCGACACGAGCTGCGGGAGCAACACAGCGAGCAGCAGCAGCAGCACAAGTAGCACTAGCAGTTCGCTCCAGTCGATCTTGCGGATACGCGACGGCATCTACGCGTGCCGCAAGGTCAAGAAGCACGTCTCGGTCGAGTTCCAGCTCGATGAGAGCGTCGACCGCGACGTCGACCGCGCGGTGCGAGAAGCCGCTAAGCGTCGCTACGGCGCGCTCGCGTGTGCGTCGAGCTGCATGCCGCGGTACGTCGCTAGTCCTGTGTAGCTCTCTCTGTGGCTGTTGACAGACTGAAGGACTGACGTCGTGCATGTGGACGCATCTCGCAGACGCCTGACGATGGAAGAGAAAGCTGCGCTCTATCGCATTCGACCGGACCTGCAGCTCACGCCCATGCCGCTCATTCTGCACGAGATCGAGGAGATGCGGCGCCGGCGCCAGCGCAAGCTCATGTTCTCCATCCTCGGCGGCACGCTCATTCTGCTCATGGTCATCGTGTTCTACTACGTCCTCACAGAGACGCCGTAGTCACGAGCGTATGTAGTTTAAAGCGTCTTTGACTCGTCTGCGTCGATCGCTTGACGAACGTCAGCGCCATCGCTCGCTCGACTGATCAGTCCAAGACTCGTAGCGCCTGGACGCTCGACCCTCTCAACGATTCCCCCACGATCAGAAATCCGATCGTATGCTATTTGACTCTGGTGGTGAACTTGGAGCACTCGTTCCATCCGGAAGCTCAGCAGGTCTCCAGACTTGCTCTCCTCACGATCACGTACAAGTGGCCTGATGAACACGAGCGAGGGAACCAAGTACAGCTCTTGGTCAAGTGGATGGACCTGAACGTCGTGTTGCCATCCGCGACGCGAACGAGAGACGACTCGACTAGCGTCGTTGTATGAGAGCAGTGGTGATCAGTATGCGCTGAGCGAACCGAGCGAAGTCGACGAGGTCAGTGTCCTTGTTGCTTTCGGATCCGAGCTTCTTTGATTTTGTCACTATCTAGATTTGCCAAGGATTGCCACAAATCCGATCCAACGTCATGGCGAGCGCTCGCGCAGCAGATCGGCGCGAGTTCCGCGCGTTCGTGCAGCAGCTCGGCTACGCACCGCAGGTCTGTACTCGTATGTGCTGATACACACTCGGTGCTTATGTCTTGTCTAACAGCACTCGCGCATCTCACTGCCAAATGTTCACACAGGGCCGGCATGCACGAGTAGGTGCGCTCGAAGACAGCGACCTCGATGCCATGATGCGCGGTGCGCTGCAGCCAGTCTGGCGCTGGGTCTTCCGCAACATCAAGAACGCAGACGACATGGATGTGCGTCACATACACGCCTCTCTCTGCTTTGTATCTGCGTGCTGCAGTCCACTCTGACAGTCTGCTTGCGTCTCTTGTTGAACGGATGGACGATTGTATCTGCTGCTGCTACTCGACCAGCTCATTCTCCGCAACGTCCGCGTCGCTCGTCAGCAGCTCGAGAGCGCCAAGCCTGAGCGCGACGCTGCAAAAGCTCAGCGTGACGCGCTCACGCAGCGCAAACAAGCGCTTGTCGAGTCGCTCGCTCGAGCCAAAGCATGCGAACAGACGCTCCTGCGTACGATGCGCGCGCTTGAGACTGAAGACGCACGCGCGACCGAGTCGCTCGTCGAAGCAAAGCAGCGCGAAGTTCTTACGCACGCGTATCACACGGAGCAGGACGCAGCGATGCACGACATCTCGTCAAGTGTCGAGTGCGCACAGGACTTGCTGACGCTCGACCCCAACACAAGAGAAGCAGTGCACCAGCGCCGCCAGCGCCTTGGCGAAAGCAATCCAATCGAGATCCTCGTGCGCGAGTACGTCCGCATGCTCGCGACTGAAGACGCAGACGTCGTGGACTTTGGCGATGCAGACATTCAGGTACGTCAATGATGCGTACTTTGTCTATGATACGTGCGCACTTTGTTGTGTATTTATGTGTTGCCCACTCTATGTGTGATCACATATTCTATGATCTGGAACAGCACTTGCGCGACTTTGGAAGCGATGCACTGCTCGAGTGGCTCCATGCGCTCGCAGCTCGACGCACCAGCAACACAAAGGAAGACGATGAAGACGCTGCGTACGCAGCGCACGTTGCGCAACACACTGTATCAAGTCACGACGCGCTCGCACAGGTCCAAGCGCTGCTCCAGAAGACGCAGCAGCAGCACATTGCGCAGTTCATCACGACGCAAGCGCTGTACGCCCAAGCGCAGCAAGCGCAGCTGCACGTGCGCGAGATGCAAGCCGAGAGTCACTCTGCGAGCGGTTTGCACATCTGGTCGACGCCTGCGTCGTCCGACACAGCGACGCAGCAGCTCGTGAGCGAGACGCTCGAGCTCGAAATCGCGCTCCACGCACAGCAAGCAGCGCTCGACGTCGCACGCGAGACGCACGCGACACTCGGTGAGCGCATCGAGAGCGCAAAGCAGCAGCGCGCAGCGCTGGACGACAAGCTCGCGCTGCTCGCGACGTTTGAGACGCGGCAGCGCGCGATGCTCGAGCAGCTCCAAGCGCTCCATGTCCAGAACCGCGACGCAGCGACGCACATTGTGCCGCACCAGACGCACGTTGTCGCCAAGAGCGCGCAGCTGCAGCACCAGTTCACTGGTCGCACAGACGCGCTCGTGACGACCTGGCAGCAGTGCATGCGCGACGAGATCCGAGCGTTCGCCAGTACGTCGCTCGCGCCACTCGACTCTGCAGTGCAGACGATCGCACTGGACGCGATGACGCAGGACGTGCCGCTCGCACGGCCGTTCACGTCGTTTGCGATCCGCGCGATGCAGCACGAAGCAGTCGACGGTCGCGCGACAGACAGTGGCAGCGCAGTGCCTGGACTTGCGCGTGTCCTGCGTGCGCTCGACGTGCCAGTGTACAGCAGCTGGCACGCGCTGCTCGTGATGCTGCAGCAGAAAGAGCCGCAGCGCGAGACTACAGTCGAGACGCTCGCTACGCGTCAAGAGCTGCTCGCACGCTTAACGCGAGCGCATGCAGAGGACGCGGCACGTACGCAGTCGGCACTTGATGATGTGCAACGTGCGACGGATGCGCTGCAGACAACAGTGCGTCCGCTGCTGGAAGACGTCAACGAGACAAACAGCGAGACACAAGAGCACGCACTTGCGCGCCTGCGCGTCGCCATCGACGACTGGTTCGAGCAGCGCGGCTGGCACGTGTCGCTCGAGGCGTCCAAGCCGTAGAATCGTTTGGCACACACTCTCAAGGCGCAGTACCAGGCTGCGATGCTCGCGGCCGTGAACGCCGAGCGTGCGAAGCAAGGACTCTCGGCGTTCTGCACGAACAAGAAGCTCCAGGCCGCGGCGCAGGGCCACTCGGACGACCAAGCCAAGAACAACTTCATGGACCACACAGGCTCGTCGGGATCGACCATGAGCCAGCGCATTTCGGCGCAGAACTTCAAGTGGAGCGGCATCGCCGAGAACGTCGCGGCCGGCCAGACCGACGTCACGTCGGTCATGCAGTCGTGGATGAAGTCGGACGGCCACCGCGCCAACATCCTCGGCAAGTACAAGTTCTTCGGCACGGGCTACGCCTACAGCGCCTCGAGCACGTACAAGCACTACTGGACGCAGAACTTTGCCACGGGCGACGGCGAGTCGTGCGATGGCGACGACAGCGTCACGCCAGTGTACACGCCAGCACCAGCGACCAAGTCGTAGCGTTTGATAGGCATCAGTAGCGTGTTCGACATGTTTGATGCTAAAATGACGTATAAATCGAATAGCAGTATTTACAGACACCAGAAAGCAACATGAGCGCGAATGCCGCAGCAGATGGGATCACTCGACACGTGCGCGACGAGCTCGAGCTCGAGACGCAGCGCAAGCGCGCGTTGCTGCAGCGGTGTGGCATCACAGAGGAAGACCTCTCACGCGTATGTG
Organism: Pythium guiyangense; assembly: GCA_003730235.1. NCBI lineage: Eukaryota > Oomycota > Peronosporomycetes > Pythiales > Pythiaceae > Pythium > Pythium guiyangense. The sequence goes on from QXDM01000039.1 coordinate 732,197, forward strand.
TTTGCGTTGTTTGGGCCGCACACGACGCTCGCTCATGCACTCACTCGCGCATTTTCGTGCACTTGTGTCGCGAACAAGCAGCATGGACAGATGTACTTGCACGTGCTCGCAGAAGTCGGCGAGCTCCTCGGCTTGAAAGACACCAAGAGCAGCAGCTACTTGCTCGCAATGGCGGACTTTGAAGACACGCTCGCGCGCACGGAGCACGAGATGCGAGCGACACGAGCTGCAGTCGCAGAGAGCACGCATCGCACACAGCAGCTCGAGCGCGAGTGGGAGCTGGTTGAGCGCACAAAGCAGCAGCTCGAAGCCGCTGCAGACGAGCGTGAGCAACACGGTGCGTCATGTTGTGTGTGTATAGCACACAAGGGTAGAGCACTCACTCACACTCACAAGCGAAACGATGTCGACACCAACAGAGAACACTGCGACGATCGAGCAGCGCACCGTCGAGTACCGAGACAAAGAGCGCGCATACGAAACAGAGCTGGTGCGTCTCCATGTGTGGGAACCTTCACTATTGCTTCATGCACTGAGCTCTGTGTGCGCTTGTACGTCTGTGGCAATGTGTACTCGCAGTCACAACTCCGCAAGACGCTCGAGGCGCTGCCCACGCAAGCTGATGCAACCAAGTGCGTCTTTTGTATCTGCTGATCTATCACATGAAGGTCTAGATGTTCACACGTGCATGTATGTATGTATCTCTACTGCGCAGACTCATTGAGCACAGCGCACTCATCGCACTCGAAGCGGTGCGTACGAAAGTGCTCATAGTCACTCCTGTTGGCACTTCTTGTGACTACCACTCAACTGGTATGGACGTATGAACACAGGAGTGTATTGCGATCGAAGCCGAGAACCGCGTGTTGCAGACCAAGCTCGCGCCATTCCATGGCTTGCCACTGAGTCGCGACCTCGCTGCTGCGCAGCTCCATCATGCGCGCTTGGAGCTCGAGCGCCTCGACGACCAATTCAGCGCACAGATCCAGCAAATGCTCTAGGATTCGAATTGTGGACAGTCTTTTTGATTGTACATGTCGAATCGAATCCGTCGACCCTGTTGAAAGCGATCGAACCCCCTCTCACATTCGATCATCCATAATGGCTGCGGCACCCAAGATGAAGAGCAGCCATTATGGATGATCGAATTCAAAAGGGCTTCGAGAACTTGAGACTCGGCAAAATGATGTAGGCCACACGAATAGCACTCATGTCGCTGTTGTTATTCGTGTGGACACACGGGTGGAAGGCGAGACATGAGTGCTATTCATGTGGACTACATCATTTTGCCGAGTCTCAGAGCACAAAGAAGTACAGTGTTCGACCCAATTTATTCTGTCATTAATAGTAAACTAACGACGACAACGAAGCCATCAAGAAAGCAGCCGCTATGCACACACTTTGGAATCTGCGCAACACGCTCAATCAGCTTGATCGGAGCACAGCGACGACGCGTTTAAAGCCATCACGACTGCTTGCGATCACGACCAAGCAGCAGCAGCAGCAGCAGTCGCGACTACTCTACGTGTAGCCGCACTTTAGAATCTGCGCACTACGCACGCGCTCGCGACACATCGGCATCAGCAGCAGCACCATCATCGTCCTGACACACACACTTCGCGCCATTCGCACGATGACCTCGGACGCACTCGTCGAGTCGCCTCCGCGCGCAGACACACCGACACTGAGCTTTAAAGAGCGCGAGCAGAGCTTGCTCCAGGAGCTCGCTGCGCTCTACTCGAAGCTCGAGCACGTGCGCGAGAAGCGCGTCAAGGCCGAAGAAGAGTCGGGCCACAGCCACGACGACGACGCAGATGCAAGCAACAGCAAGAGCCGCAAGCGCCGACGCGTGCTGCTCGTCACGCGGTCGCTGCCGTTCACGCTCGTGTGGGAAGACGCGCAGTCGCAGTGGCGCGCCGAGTTCCCAGAGAACATGAGCCTCGACGGCGCGATGGAGACGTACTTGTACTTGCACGAGCACTACGACTGCGTCTGGATCGGCTCCGTGCACGGCGACATTGAGTCGTCGGAGCAGAACGCACTCAAAGAGCAGCTCCTCGATGAGCGCAAGTACTGCCCCGTGTTCTTGGACCCGAAGCGCGAGCGGCTGTTCTACCACGGTTTTTGCAAGACCGTCATGTGGCCGCTCTTCCACTCGTGTCCGCCTACAACCGATGACCAGTTACGCACGCACTCGGCCGATGAAGACACCGGTACAAGTACCAGTAGCCCTGGGAACTTGGACATGGACAAGATGTGGCAAGCGTACGTGAGCGTGAACCAAGCGTTTGCTGACACGATTCAAGAGGTCTACGAAGACGGCGACTTGGTCTGGATCCAGGGCTACCACTTCACGCTCGTGCCGCAGATGGTCCAGAGCCTGTTCCCGAACGACAATGTCGACATTGGCTACTTTCTCCACATCCCGTTCCCGTCGTCGGAGCTCTACCGGATCATGAACAACCGCGACGAGATCCTCACGGGCATGCTCGGCGCAGACCTCATTGGCTTCCAGACGCACGAGTACGCGCGGCACTTCCAGAGCGCAGCAGTGCGGCTCTTGGGCTTGGAGAGCAGTCACAAAGGCGTCGAGTACAATGGCCACTTTGCGCGCGTTGGGATCTGCCCTGTTGGCATTGACGCGGCCAAGTACACGTCGCTCGTGAGCGCGTCAAGCGTCCAGGACCAGATCACGCAGCTCACGCAGCAGTTTAGCCGCAAGCGCGTGATCCTCGGCGTTGATCCGCTCGACAGCACGAAAGGCTTGGTCCACAAGCTCTTGGCGGTCGAAGAGCTCTTCACTACACACCCCGAGCTGTCGCAAGACGTGGTGTTTCTCCAGATCGTGACTGGCACGCCGTCGCTTCTCGAATCGCCGCTCGGTTCGCAAGTCGAAGCGCTCGTGTCGCGCATCAACAGCAAGCTCCAGGACATTGGCGCAGACGGACCGGTCCAGTACCTGAACAAAGAGATCCCGCAAGAAGCGCTCGTTGCGCTCTACACGCTCGCAGACGCGCTTGTCGTCACGCCGATCCGCGACGGCATGAACACGATCCCGTTCGAGTACGTCGTGTGCCGCGAAGCTGTGAACAAGCCCGCGCGTGTGGTCTTGAGCGAGTTTGCTGGTTCGGCCGACGCGCTCAGCGGCGCAGCGCTCGTGAACCCGTGGAACACGGAGGAAGTCGTCGACGCGCTGCTCGCTGCGCTCCAGAGCAGCGGCCACGACGACAGCGCGCCGCAGCAGCAGAAAGCGCACCAGAGCATGTACAACTACGTCCGGACGTTCACGTCCAAGCACTGGGCCGATAGCTTTCTCGACCAGCTCCGCGAGTGCAGCGAAGAGAATGCGCTCGCAGTCTCGGGCCGCGAACTCAGTCGCCGCGACATGACGTCTGCGTACATTCGGTCGTCGCGGCGCTTGCTCTTCATCACGTACGAAGGCGTCTTGGCGGCTGAAGCGTCGATCCCGGAGCTGTCGTACCCGCCGCAGGAGCTCATTTGGCAGCTCTCGCTCTTGACCAAAGACCCGCGCAACACTGTCGTGCTCGTGTGCTCACGGAGCACCGCGGTGTGCGAGCAGTGGTTTGCTGGCTTGAGCGGCCGCATCGTGCTCGCAGCCGAGTACGGCGTGTACGTCAAGTGGCTCGCAGGCGACGACCCGCGCGACGCGGCGTGGCACTGCATGGTCCCGCACATGGACATGTCGTGGTGGACGCACGTCGTTCCGCTGCTCGAGTACTACACCGAGCGCACGCCTGGTGCGTTCATTGAGCGCAAAGACAGCTCGGTCGCGTGGCACTACCGCGACTGCGACTTGGACCACGGACTGTGGCAAGCAAGCGAGCTCTTGGTGTCGCTCCGCGAACTTACGCGGTCGCTCCCAGTCGCAGTCGTGCCGGGGAACCGCGTGCTCGAAGTCCGTCCCGAGCGTGCGAGCAAAGCATGGCTCTTTGAGCGCATCTGGGAGTTTATGAACTACGCCGTGCTGTTCCCTGACGAAGACGCTGCGGCGCTCACGACCGACTATTTTGGCGACCGCATTGCGCCGCAGACGTCGCCGCGCATGGCGTCCATCGTTGGTCCGAGCGAGCTGGACGTGCCAGCACCACTGTCACTCGCGCTCACGCACGACCAGAGCGCGACGAGCAGCGGCAGCAGCAGCGACGACGAGCGCGCCAAAGCGGACGACGGCGCGCAGCCAGTCGACTTTTTGCTCGTGATCGCATCCGGTGAAGACCGCACGGATGAAGACCTGTTTGCGTACCTCGTGCCTGCGCCGATCGACTTGGACGCGTACTCGCCGCCGCAGCAGCAGAAGGAGCCAGCGACGGAGCTGACGCCTCCTAGTGCTGCGCCAATCGTCGAGGAGTCGGACCGGCGCTTAGCGACGACGGGGTCGTTCCGACGCCTTCAGCACCGCGACAGCAGCAGCAGCACCAGCGCGACTGTGAGCGACGCGGTGCCATCTGCGGACGCACCAGCAGACCGGAGCAAGAGCACAGCGCCGCAGCGCGACTTCCCACCGTCTGCTGCGCTCTTCAAAGCCATGAAGACCAAGTACGGCGAGAGCTTTAGCATGCACCGCCTGCCAGACACGCCAGCAGCTGCGTGGGCGTTGGTCGACACACCGCCGACGCCAGCAGCAGGACGGAGCAAACTCGACGACCCGACGCTGCGCCGACTGAGTTCGTCGCAAGCGCTCGACCGCAAAGCGTCGTTTAGCGCAGCAGCAGCAGCAGTGAGTGGCGTCCCTGCGAGTTCGTCTGCTGGCGACGGCGACGCGAAGATGCGCCGTGAGATTGCCGCGCTCCGGAGTCTCGACAAGGACGCAGCGGCTGCAAAGGCATCTGCACTCGCAACGAAGGACGGCAACCAGCACGATGCGACTGACGCTGACGAAGACAACGACGACGATCGCCTCGAGAGTCCGTACCGCTTCCCAGTGAACACGTTTGTGTGCACATTGGGCCGGAAGCTGTCGCAAGCGCCGTACTTTATCAAGAATTCGGCGGATCTGTACCAGTTGCTCCAGGAGATGGGGCTCAACAGCCACATCCGGAAGCAGCGCATGCTCTCGATGGGCAGTCACCTCGACGAGTGAGTGCGTAGGACGCCATTGCTTTTGCCTTTGCATGTATGACGGACTGAGAGAGCGAGTGGATGAATGAACTGAAGTACTCAAGTGAGCTCATGTTGCGTGAGGGGATAGCAAACGTTGTGGAGAGCAGCATCGGTATCTCCTGATCCTGTCATGTCCTGGTACTGCAAATCAAATCGGTGTTCTGACTTGATTTGAAAGAGTGATGGTTTATGTATTGTGTGAGTGGTGGTCTTGTAGCAAAATGCGGTGTATTATACTTGTGTTGTACAATAGTGCATACCATGTTTTGATCCAATTTTGTTCGTTTTGCACCTTGATTCGTCGATTTGATTTGAAAGCAACTGACGATCTGGTATAAAGTTGTCCTCTAAGGGCTCGACTGGTCACTCCAGCGTCTCTTGACAACAGCAGCGACTATGTACCCAGATCTCAGATCCTCATTGCTCAGTACAGCGCCTAGTGACTCAGTACGCTCGCTCGCGTATGGGTGGATTCGGTCGCTCTCAGTTGTTCTCTTTGCTCTCGATCGTCCTTGCCGCTCCAAGCCACTCACTCACTCACTTCTGAATTCGCTTCACACGCGCCACTCGTTCACTCGACAGCGACAACGACGACATCACTGCTCCTACTCGCACACACTTCGTTTCGATGAACTCGAGCCCAAACGCCTACGCGACGTACTTCACTTCGCACTCGAGTCCGACGACGCCATCTCTCCTTCCTGCACTACCATCGCAGAGCGACGCTGCACCAGCACACACGCTCGCATCGCTCTTGAACGCTTCGACAACATCGACACCAACGCCTCCTGCATCGTTCTCTGCAGCGCTAACGCCACAGCCAGCGGCAACTGCAAAGCCGCGTCGACGACGACCTCGCACTGCGATCCACTTGCCTGTTGAAGACACGTCAACGCTCGACAAAGAGGAACTCCGTCGGATCAAGAACCGCATCGCGGCCGCACGAGCTCGTGAGCGATCGAACCAACGCGTGCAGGAGCTCGAAGCTGTGATCCGCGAGCTCTGGAGTCGCGTGCAGTACGTCGAAAACGTCGCGATGGACCTCCAGCCAAGCCTCACGCTCCGCGAGCTCTACAGCGGCTACCAGCCGCAAGTGCAGCTCAGCGCATCGACGCTCACGTCTCCGACTGGAGCGTTCCAAGCGCCAAACGCAACGTTCGACCTGCGCGAGCTCGCGTGGATGTTCGCCTCCACAGAGCCACACAGCAACTGAAGCAACAGCCAACACCACATCAGCAGCACCAGCACCAGGAGCGATGCTGATACACCACACAACTACAACCGTTCAATACAAAAGTACTACATGCATCTGCAACAGTGGTGATCGCCTGCTGTGTGGCGACGAATCTCCGTTGCCACCTGTGCTTCATGTGTCTGCTGTGCTTGAGAGCGTGGGAGAGCTCAAGCAGACGATCGCCTGCTTACGATGCCAAGCCACACTCAACTCCTGACGACGTCTCTGCGACTGACAGGCGATTGCTCTGGATGAAAACGGCGCCAGCGAATCAATCACATACACACACACACAAGAGCCCTTCGTCGATCCCATCTGGACGTGCAGACAGATCCGCGCGATGCGCACGAGTCAGTGCAGCGTTGACTTGACGGCGCTGCTCAACACTCAAGCCATAGCTGCCTCTCGCCTCGTACCGACTCGGTTGAGCGAGCGCTCATATCGAAACTCGACACCTCCGAGCGACACCAAAGTCTTTCGCAGCGATGCTCCGTCGACTCGCGATCGCGTGCGCTGCTGCGGTCTTGAGCTGCAACGTGGCGCAGGCTGCGACGACACCAGTGTTTGGCTACACGACGAGCTCGAGCCGCTTTGTGATCCACACAGGCAGCGGTCTCACAGTTAACATGGTGCGCTCGACGTGCGACATCGTGTCGCTGCTGTACAAGGACCAAGAGCTCCAGTACAAATCCAAGTACACGCACGTGAACTCGGGCCTCGGCACAGTCACGAGCGCGACGATCACGACGCTCGCAGATGCGCAGAAGACGATCCAAGTCACGTGCAGCAAGACTGGGCTCACGCAGTACTACTTCTTCCGCCCAAACGAGAACGCGATCTACATGGGGACGTACCACAGCAACGACGTCGTGCTCCCAGAGCTCCGGTTCCTCGCGCGCCTCGACCGCAAGACCGTCGCGACTGGCATCACTGAGGCGACGCTCGACGCAACGAACGGCAATGCGATCGAAGCCCACGACGTGTACGCCACGAGCGCAAACATCACGCGGTCCAAGTTCTACTCGGGTGTCCCGTTCATCGATGACCGGATCCACGGCGTGCGCGGCGCGGCAGCAGGTGTCTACTTTGTGCTCTCGGACGCCGCGTACGAGACGTCGAGCAGCGGTCCGTTCTTCCGTGACATCAACAACCAGTGCACGACCGCGAACGAACTCACGTTCTACATGAACTCGGACCACACGCGCACCGAGGACTACCGCTACGGCTTCCACGGTCCGTACGCGCTCGTGTTCACGGACGGATCGGCACCAGCGTCTGTGTCCGCCGTCGACTTTGGCTTCTTCCAGACACTGTCAGGACTCACGGGCTTTGTCAAAGACGCCGACCGCGGCCGCGTGACCGGCACGATCACTGACGCAAATGGACTCCTTACTGACGCGTCCGTGATCGTTGGCTTCTCCAACTCGGCTGCGCAGTACTGGACCAAGCTCGGGACGTCGAGTCGGACGTTCACGTCGCCGTACATGAAGCCAGGGTCGTACAAGCTCACGGTGTACAAGAAGCAGCTCGCAGTCGCGACAGCCGCCGTGACGGTCACAGCCGCCAAGACACTGAAGTCGAACGTCCAAGTGAGCTTTGTCGAGACTGCAGCACCGATCTGGCGCATCGGTGCGTGGGACGGCACGCCCGACGGCTTTCTCAACGCCGACAAGATCCACAGCATGCACCCGAGCGACGCGCGCATGGCCAAGTGGAAGCCAGTCACGTTCCGCACCGGCGCGGACAAGGACGCGTCGTTTCCAATGGCGCTCTTTCGCGGCGTGAACGACCCCATCACGATCACGTTCTCGCTCACAGCAGCGCAAGCCGCGAGTGCGCGAACGCTCCAGATCGGCGTGACGCTCGCACAGAGCAGTGCGCGTCCGACGATCCGCGTGAACGACAAGTGGTCCGGTCCAGTACTCGCGAGCGTCGCTGTGAGCACGCGTGGCGTGACGCGCGGTGTCACGACTGGCAACTACATGGTCTACAAGTTCACGATCCCGACGACTGCGCTCGTGGCAGGGGCCAACACAGTCACAGTGGGCATCGCAAGCGGGAACACGGATCCAGCTGAGCCGTTCCTGCACGCGTCGGTCGTGTTTGACGCGCTGGAGCTGTCGTAGGACGCCGTGTCGTAGCTGAGAGAGCGAGAGTGTCGCTCGTATGAACAGAGTACATGGAGTCATTGTCTATCGTCACGTCTTACTTGGAGCTGATGGTTTTAGGCACAGCTCGCTGTCGCCACCTGCGCTTGCCCAGCTCGGCGCGCATTGACCGATCCAAAGCGATCGGATCGCTGGTTCAGCGGCAGCGCGTCGTGCGCTTTCACGGCTTGGAAGACGCCAGCGAGGTCGCCGCTCGAGTACAGCTCGACGTCTGTGCGTCGACTTGCCAAGCGACTGCGCAGACTGCTGGAGATCGCCGCGGCACTGTCGTCGCCGATCACAAACGCTAGGACCTTGTCGCGCGTGATCGCGCTTGTCGTTGGGAGCGGTTCACGCACGAGCGCGAGCGGGAACACGACCGTCGCGCTCGGCGTGCTCGTTGGACTCGCTGGTCTTGTTGCTGGGCTCGAGCTACTTGGCGCTGGCGACCGCGTCGTCGTGCCAGGACTGCGAGTGCCGCCACTACCGTTCGTGTTGGCGGCAGATCCTCCGTTGACTGGCGACGACGGTGATGGCGACGATGCCACTGGTGTCCTTGTCCGAGGCGCTGCCCCTGGCACTGACGCTGGTACTGGCGCTGGCGAAGACGACGGCGACGGCCAAGGTGACGATCCGCCTTGTGGAGGCGGCACAACGCGCGGCGTTGCTGTTGTGTACGCGGTGATAAAGTCGCGGATCGCTGTGACGCGCGTGTAGAGCCCTGGGACACCGGCGCGTCCGCAGCCGTAGCCAGCGCTCACGAGCCCAACGAGCACGTTCACGCCTTTTGTGAGCTCCACAACGAGCGGACTGCCCGAGTCGCCAGCACACGCGTCGTGGCCACTCGAGTCGCCGCCAGCGCAGAGGACACTGTCGTCCGCGTCTGGGACCGTCGCCTCGCACTTGCGGCGGGACCAGAGCGGTAGATCGAGCGCATTGAGTCCGAACGGCGAGTCGCTCATTGCGTTCGCAGACCGGAACGACATCAAGTACGACAGTCCGTTGTCGGCAAAGTCGAGGTCGTCGTAGAGCACAACAGGAGTGCGCGACGACGGCACCGCGAGCTCGAGGATCGCCGCGTCGAACGAGAACGGATGCGGCGAGCCGTACTTTGGGTGGATCCGGATGCGGTCCGAGAGCACCTGGATGTCTTCTGAGACGACGTCGCCCTTGGTGCTAAAGCCAACGGACGCCCACTGCACGAGTCCGTCCGAGACACAGTGCGCAGCGGTGAGGACAAACTGCGGCGCAACGAGCACGCCGCCGCAGAAGCGCTGGCCAGTCTTCTTGATGCGCAGCGCGACCATGTAGCTCAGTGACGTTGGCACGCGCGACGGTGGTAGACGCACCAAGAGGCCCCACACGTGGCCGTTCACGTACGCGTTGACAAAGTTTGCAGCAGCGAGGACGCTTGCGTAGCTAGTGGCGCTGTTGTTGGCAGCATCAGTGGTGGCTTGGAGCCCCACGAGCATGAGCTTGCCTTCGAACGTCCCAAGGAGCGCGGCACTCTCAGAGCTCGCGTTCGTTGCCAGCGTGGCGTTGCCCGCGCAGACAGTGCCGCGTGATGGCGCCGCGCTGGTGCATGCAAGTTGAGGCAGGACACTGCCTGGTACAGCGTGTGTTACATCTGTCAGCTCGACGCGAAGCACCGTGTCGCCGACGGCAAAGTCCAGAGGCGCGAGTGCGATCGACGGGACGTCGCCTGGCACGTCAGACGACAGAGCCAAGATCGCGAGGTTATACCGAAGCGTCCGTGCGTCGCCAGGAACGTACAGCGGATGGACGATACGCTCGACGACGCCGATGACGCCCGAGCCGATTGAGCGGTGGTAGATCACGCCCGAGACGCCAGAGCTGCTGCTCGCTGATGCGAGGCACGACGCAGTTGTGAGGACAAACCGCGGCGCAATGAGCACGCCACCGCAGTCGAGAACGCCACCGCTTGCTGTGAGGTGGACAGCAGCGCTACGGTAGCTGGTCGAGTCATAGTCGCTGCCGCTACCATCGCCAGGAACGGTGATCGAGGTGGCGTCCTGGTCCCAGAGTCGCGCCATCGCTTGGACAAACGCCAACCGTCGAGGATCATCGAGCCGAGCGACCGGGACGTGCACGTCGTCAGCCAAGCGTTGCGACGCAGTGCTCACGCCAACGACGTTACCATCTTGCAGTGCGAACGCCATGCGCACTGGCGTGCCGCGCGCAAACGCACTCACGCTCTCAAACGTCGTGTGGACACAGGCGTCGCCAGCTACGGACGCACTGGCGCTCTGAGCGCACGCGCTCATCGCCTCAAGAACCGAGTGGCGATCGACTGGAGCGCCGCGCCAGAGCAAGATCGGATCGAGGACTCGCAGCTCGGGCGACTTTAGTGTCGTCGGCACCGTCAGCGCCAGCGACCCGGTGCTGCTGCCGCCACTCGAACGAGGCGTGTACGCGCGCGCGAGCTTGATCAGCACGAGGTTGCTCGTGTTCGCCACGCTCGGTGGCACGCCCATGGCGTCGTAGTACTGGCGCTCGAGCTGCCTCGCTTCGATCTCGATCGCATCGTCGTGGAAGATCGCCCACGCGAGCGGATCCATCGCGTTGTCGGTGATCCAGTCGGCGTTCGTTGCCACAACGCGCGGCGCGACGTGGACACCGGCAACCGAGGTGACTGAGACGCTCGTACTCGACAGCGAGAGGTACACGAACGGGTACGCAAGTGCTGCGCGCAGGACGTCGTCTGGGACGTCGCTCGTCTCGGACGGCGCGTCGCCCCATACGCGGCCGACTGCGTTCGCGTTGATGAACTCCATGGCGTCGAGGATGCGCAGGTAGCGATCTGCGGACGCGTTGGTGGCGGTGTCATGTGCGACTTGGAAGCCCACGAGGTGTGGATCCATGGCGCTCGCGTCAAAGAGCGCGACACTGTCGAGCGGCAAGTGCGTGGCGCTCGCAGCACTCGCATTGCCAGCGCAGAGCGAGTTCGTTAGCGCGTCTGTAGGCGCCAACTCGGTGCACACGGCATCGTCCAGCACTGCGCACGGCTCGCTTCGAGACGCGACTGTACCGACGTCATAGCGGACGACTGGACTCCCGACTAGCAGCGGCGCTGACGCGAGCGGTGCGATGCGCATCGAGCTCAGTGGCGCTCGAAGACGCACGATCGCAAAGCTGCGCACACGCACAGCGGCGTCTGTCGCTGCAGCAGCGCGCTCCAAGACGACATCGCTCGGACTGACGAGCACGATGTCGCTGCTGCCGTCGCGCGCCCACAGGAGCGTCGAGATGTTTGTCCCGACGGCACACGCTGCAGTCGTGAGCACTGCGTCAGTGGCGACGACGACACCGCCGCACGCGAGTGGGAAGCTGTCGTGGAGGAACTGCACAGTCGACGCTCTGTACAAGCGGTCGTTGTCTTCGAGTGACGCGCGCGCGGCAACGTCGAGGAAGATCGAGGACGCGTCGCTCTGGCGATGTGACCGGAAGAACACGAGCGCGCGCATCGCGAGCTCGTTGCGTGCGAGAGCATGCGCGCCAGTGCCAAACGCAGCCAGTTCGCCGCTCGGTAGAACCGCCACCGCCATGCGTGCATACTGAACACTCGAGCTGGACGTCGCCGCGCTCGATCGCGTCGCTGCGAGGCACGCGAGCCCTTCGTCTTCGACGACGTTGCTGTTCAGATCACAGACGCTCAGAGCCGCAACGTGCGCAGCGTAGCGAGCGTCGACGCTCTGGAGCAAGAGCGCGGGGTCGACGAAAGCCATTTCGAGCTGATCCGTTGGCGCCAGTGGCGCTGTCACGAGGCGCTTGCCAGGCAAACGGTACGCACGCGAGAGCTCGATCAGCGCCATGGACGTTGCGACGAAGCCTTGCGTGAACTCGAGCTGGATCGCCTTCACGGGGATCTTGTCGTCTCGAAAGATCGCGAACTGAGACCGCGGCGTCGCTGCGCGTGAGCTGTCGCTATCACCACTGCTGCTGCTGTCCGGAGTCGCGTACGCAGCAGAGAGCCACTCGCGGTTCGTGACGAGGAACGTCGGTGCGATCTGGAACGCCGGCACCGATGCCGTCGTGACGTTCAGACCGGACGAGAGGTACGCGAGCGGATACGCGAGCGACGCCGCGACGACCTCGTCTGGGACAATGACGCTGGTGTCGACGCTATCGTCAGTCGAGTCCATGAGGCCGTAGACATTCGCTGCAACGAACGCGCGCGCATCGGCGATGCTGTGGTAGCGCTGGACGGCGCCAGCGCGTCCTGGACTGGTCTGGAGTCCAAGGAGCTCAACTTTGCCATTGCGTGTGTGAAACAGCGCCGCGCTGCGTGAGCTCATGGCGGCGCTGTCGGCTGTCTTGGCGCAGATCAACGCGCTTTGCGTGGCTCCAGAGGCATCGCCGCACTCTGTACTGTCGACAACAACGCCAGCGTCTGCACCAGAGGGTCGGCTCAAGTCGACTCGCACGACCGCGTCGTCCTGATGGAGCGCCGCGGACGCAAGTGCGACGGCGTTCGCTGTGAGGCGAAAGCTCGTGAGTTTGAGGATCGCAAAGTCAAAGCGCGGTGGCGCACTGGCGTCTGCGCCGCGCTGCGGTTGCTGATACAGCGGGTAGACCACAGTCGCGTCAGGTCGAATGACGCAGCTCATCGCTGCCGTACTCGCGTGTGTCTCGGCGCTAGGGTCCACGACGCACGCTGTCGAGCGGTGCGCAAGTGCACACGTCGCTGTCGTCAAGATCGCGTCTGGTGCAATCGCGACACCGCCGCAGTCGACGAGGACGCCATCGGCAAGAAGCTGCACGGCCGAGGCGCGGTACGTGCGCTCGGTGGCCGACGGCTCCGCTGGCACTTGCGACGCGTAGATCACGTCGAGCAGGAGATCGTGGCGTAGAGCGCTGTTGAGCATCACGACGCGGACGTGGCGACCAGAGCCAGCGATGTCGGCAGACAGCGACTTCGACGTGAGCCCCATGAGCTTGCCGCTAGAGAAGACAAAGCCCATGGTTGGCGTCTCCGCGTCGCCTGGACGCGTGACGTCTGCGAGCGACGACGCAAGACACTCGAGCTCTGCTGCGATCCCTGCCGGCAGATCGCAGACGTTCCTCGATGTCGCGCGCACGGAGGCGTCGACGACGTTGCTCGATGCGTCGAACGGCGGCCGAAAGATCTGGAGCTCAGTCGCGACGGCGCCGACGGATGAACGCAGCGGCCACTCGCCCGGTTGATGGTACGCGCGTGTGAGCTCAATCATGACAACGAAGCTCGGGTCGCTGTACTCGGTGATCGGCAGGTCGTTCTCGAACAAGAGCTTCTTGACTGCGATCGTGTCGTCCGAGAAGACCGCGAACGCATCAGCGCCGCTGGTGTCGAACGCACGGAGCCACTCGGTGTTTGAGAGGAGGAACGTCGGCGCGATCTGGTACGCCGGCACAGACGCCGTGGTGGCGTTCGGACTGCTGGAGAGGAGCGCGAACGGGTACGACAGTGTTGCGTTCACGGCGGTGTGGATGGGGATCAGAAGCGGCCGCGGTCGATGAGGGGCGATCGTCGTACTACCGTCGCCGACACTTGGCGCGCTGCTGCTTGAGCCAGACGAGTCGTTGGATGTGAGAGGCGGGAGCGGCGGGTGCTCAGTGCTGCGTACAACGGCGCCAATGTCTTGAGCAGCAGAGCTCGAGCTGGAGGACTGAGCAGGTACTGCAGGAGCGGCTGACGAGTCCCGAGCACTCTCTTGCGCCTTCGAGAGCGGCAATAGCGACGGCGGCACTGAAGATGCTGGCGGTGTGCTGGGCAAACTGGACGGTGCTGGCGGTAAGCTGGGCAAACTGGACAACACCGAGCTGCTGCCAGTGCGAGCGAGCACGAAGTCGACGACTGGCGCGACGATTGCGACACTGCTGGTCGTGTCGCCAACGCTGATGCTACAGGTCGACGTCGCGGCGACAACGCCGAGAGCGAATGCGACGCCATTGCGCTCGAGCGTCACGAGCGAAGTCGCTGGTGTTGTGGCGTTCACAGCGCCAGCTTGACACGCGTCGAGGCTCGACCACTCGCTCTTGCCGCAGAGCACCGCACTGTGACTGTTGCTAGCGCTGGCATTCGACGCCCACTGCTGCTCAGCAGCAGTGGCGACCAGCCCATGGCACTCGCTGCTCACAACGACAGTGACGTCTGTCTGTGCGAGCACGAGCGCGCGGTCCTTAGTACTTTGCTGACGCACGTCGTAGCGCACGATGCGCTCCTGCTCGTTGCTGCTGCGACTCGCGTTGACGCGACCAAACGCAATCGGCGATGCTGTGGCGCGAGCGCCGCTTGCGTCTGGTAGCAGTGCGCCAACGACGACGCGCGAGTGCCACGACGCACGCGCACCAGCGCTGTCGTGTGCGAGTGGCTGGAATGAGCTGACTGCCGCTACGACTGGCTCGTGGTCGATACCAATGAGCACGACGCTCGTCGACTGCGCACACTGTGCGCTCGTGACCACCGAACACGCATCCGGCAAGAGGAACGCGAGACACGGCGTCGATAACGCGCTACTGGCTGGCTGCGACGCATTCGCGGCGTTGGAAGCGCTCACTGCGAGCGCTCGAGCGTGTGGAGCGAGTCCAGCGCAGAGCGCAGCGAGTGCGACCGCGCTGCTGCGTCGATAGCGTCGCGCGTGGTGCGACCGAGCCATCGCCAAAGACGAACTGCGTCAGCGGCAGTTGTGTCGAGTTGCTCGAGTCGCAATGGCGTCTTGAGCGCGATGAGCGCGCACGCCTGCTGACTTGCGAATGATTTGAACGAGCCGCACGAGCGCCAGCTGCTTGCGCCGCGCTCACAATCGCGCGACACACGAGTGAACACGAGACGACGGATTGCACGAGACGCGTCCGTCATGCGCACAAACAAGCTCGCTGTTGCGTGAGTCAACCGCAGCACAAGGGCATTGCCAGCGATCGTCTTCATCGCACAAAGCACACATGCACGCCATGCAGAAGGTCACAGATGTTGATCAGCTGGTGTGCAGTTGGATGGACCTGTCAAGCACGCGATCCGTTTTAGCACGATCCGATAAATTGCATACAAAAACCTGTCTTATAGCATCCGAACTCGAGTGGGCCACCCAAGTTCGGATGAGTCAAAAACGGAAAAGAAACACATATGATCAAATCATCGAATGCCAGCATACTTACGCTGAGTACTGGCGTGCAGAGGTGTTTTATTCGAGGACTTGTCGTGTTTGAGAAAGAGTATCAATATGCCACACACAACAAGTGTAAAAATGGTTGTTGTTTTTGACTTCACACACTGTACACTATTTGTTGTCATTAAAGAAGTCACATACGAGTCAACTCGATACCAACGTATCCTTATCGCGATTTTGAGGTTTTTTCGGTAGAGCGGTTTAACTCCTTTAGCCCCGAGGTATTTATCGAATATATCCTGGCAAGTGCCAGATTAAGCTTTAAGCTTGATTTTACTATTGCGAATTTTAAAATGAGGTTTTCCGTTTTGCTCGAAAATATTTCTGCCACAGACAGATTACTGGCACTCCAATCGACGGCCATTATACTGACAGTGCCCTCTTGTGGATGATGGACTCGTAGACAAAAATGTCTAAAGATCGAGATCACAGTCACTCCGGGATGAATTCAAATCAATCGCATACACTCTTGCTTGAACTTCGAACGCAGTCGGCGCAAAGAAACGCACACAACTCATGCGCAACAACAAGACAACACAACAAGACGCTCGCTTTCGCGGCTATTCATCCACTTAGTCACTCAGTATCGCTCTCCTCATCTTTCTCC
The DNA here is from genome assembly GCA_003730235.1 of Pythium guiyangense. Classification (NCBI taxonomy): domain Eukaryota; phylum Oomycota; class Peronosporomycetes; order Pythiales; family Pythiaceae; genus Pythium; species Pythium guiyangense. The sequence goes on from QXDM01000039.1 coordinate 748,472, forward strand.
TCTTGCTCACTATCACTGTCGCTCTTGTCACCTGCAGCGCGCAGAGTATTTGGTGCACGACTGCGGTTGAGCAGACCGGCCGGGATGTTGGTGCTGTTGCGCCAAAAGTCATGCCAGATCTGACGGCACGTGGCGGAGTTCACTGGCGCTATCGGGTCGTGTTGCCGGACCTTCTGGCAGAGGTAAATGACGCCGCCGCTCGTCTTTCTCTTCTTGCCTTCCGCTTCTGTGCGCTCCTTGCATCGGTAGCTCGTCTCGTACGCCTTGCCGGCGCGCAGCATGGAGCACACCTTGCAGCATACGAACATCGCATTTGTACCTGCTGCCCGTTCACTGTGACTGCGCGAAAGGTGTCGACGAGCTCGACCATGTGCTTTGATGGCAGCCGCGACTACACGCGACTTGAGCCGCGCCGAGTCGCGTCTGCAAGAGTCTCGATGGAAATGTCGCCCTGGAAGTCGTCGTCCGTGATGTGAAGTAGCGCGTTGTGCATCGCCGTCATGTACTGCGCGTGTGTTGGCGGTGCTCTGCCGGGGTTGTGCCTTGCGAACATCGCTTTGTGTAGGATGTATCCGTTCACGAGTGCGAGATCGACGAGACCGAGGAAGATAGTGTGGCAGTACTTGCACGTTTTGATGGCACACTGGACCGAGTACCGCTGCAGACGGATCTGGTCATGGCGGTCACAGCCGCCCATGCCACGCTGGTAGTCGTCCACGAGGCGAGAAGCTGGCACTTGCGCGATCGTGTCCTTCTCGCGGCGAGCTATTGTCACTTGGTCGGTTGCACGCTCGGTTGCTAAGAAGTGCACTGGTCGGTTGTTCATCCAAGACACCGCGACCATCTCAGGTAATTCTTCGACACCGCAAGCCGGGGCGTGTCGCGTGCGATCGACTTCGGTCGTGTTCCCTGCTTGTACGCAATGTCGCGGCAGTAGCCGAGGCTGTCTAGTCGCACAGTGCCGACGTGGTACAGCTGTCGCTGAAGCAGGATCGCCGACAGGTGCACGCTCGTGTAGAAGCGATCGGTGATGATCAAGCGCTTGGTGGCACCGCCAAGGACAGCGTCCAGATTGCGCAGCACTGCGTTCGGTCCTTGGTGCTTGTCTGGCTGCTTGCTGCTCACTTTGCCTTGGTAGATCTCCGCTCTGTACAATATAACGGATACAGATCAAAGTACCGAACGCTGTCAAATACAGGATAAGCAACTTTGCGTCCAAAACAACATTGTCGGGTGCACCTGTAGCAGTACCACGACTCAGAGTCACACATGAGGTAGCACTTCGTGCCCACGGATGTGGCTTGCCGAGCAGATACCGGCGCATCGGGTTGTAGCGAGTCCGCATCGGAATCATGCCCTCGTCGAACGCGATCCTTGGCCTGACCGTCATGCCGCGCTTGAAGCTGTTGTAGATCACGTCTGCGGCGGGCTTCACCTTCCACGGCTTCACCGTTCTGACTTCCGGTTTGTTGTTGTCGCTGATGTGCAGGAATCGCACTATCTCCTCAAAGCGCTTGCGCGGCGTGAACTTGCCGAAAGTGCCCTTCGGCAAAGCGCCAACCTGTGTCGCCGCCCAGTGCGGAACGGCGCGAGCGTCCTTGCACACAGCAAGCCAATGAACTGCTCAAACTCGTGTGGCATGAAGTCCTTCATCTGCGCTCGCTCCTTCCGCACTTGTTTTGAGTTTCACGCTCGATAGCCTGGGATCTGCGCTCGCAGTCGCTGCTATCGTGCCGAGATCTCCGCTGCGACGTCATATGGCGCTTGTACCGAATGAAATCTTCTGCAATCGCGACCCAGAGCTCCTTCGGCAGAAAGAGGAAGAACAAGCCCTCCATGTTCATGCCCACAGACAAGCTAAGATCCGTCTTCTCGGCAACGCAGTCTTCAAGCTGATCAGCTGGGAGAGACACCAGTACCTAGATATGAGGCAACAAGGGAGAGACAGGAGACAGGATGAGTGAGTCCGTCGTTGTGCATGTATCCTGGACAAGCCAGGATTGCAACTCACTTGCGTCTTCCACGTAGATCGCCCAGCCCGTCTCGGCGTGCTCACGCAGCTCGGCTGGCGTCATGACATGGAGTGGTGTCACGTCAGGCGTCACTTCCGGCGGGTCGTCGTTGTCGTCGTCCCTGAGAGAGTGCTCTTGGTCGTCGTCACTGCCGACATCATCGACGTCAAAATCTGGCTCGTTATCAGACCCGAACGAGCCGCCGCCAATCGAGACGTCGATGTCCGTAGTTGCCGTCGTCAAAGAAACCGACGGAGTGGGAGAACGTACAGGCGACACACGCGCTCGTCGAACCGACGGCGATCGCGAACTTGGCGTTGCAGGAGAGGAACGGGAGCTTGGCGTCGCTTTGCGCTTCCGTGACGCGCGTGGCCGTAGAGCGACCGGTGTTGCTGGCGAGTTTGTTGATGTGGCGGTAGTGGAGGGGCGTGCTGACGGCGCCAAAGCAGTCGGTGGAGACGCAGTCGCGCCAGACGTTCTCGCGGCTGCGACAGCACTAGCAACAGGAGCTGGAGTAGCACTCGCAGTAGTAGGCGCAGACACCACGGAATTGCGGGAGCAACATTCACAGGAGCAGCAGGAGCAACAGTCGCAGGGGCAGCAGTCGCAGGGGCAGCTGTCGCAGAAGCGGCGGGAGTAACGGGAACAGTGCTTGTAGTGACGGCTGCGGCAGCAGAACCGGATTGCGGCGATCCGAGCGCAGGGGAGCCAAGCGCAGGAGATAGGTTCCTAGCGGTGTGAGATCGTTTCGGCACGCCGAACATGACTGTTCAGACACACGTTGCAAGCGTGCGGTTAGAGCTCGAATCAATTAAAGCGCGTGCATGTATCGCGCATGTACGTACGGTCTCGTGGTCTTTTGCGTATAAGCTCATCAGCGCCATGATAGACGCCCACGCATCGCTTCGAGTTCGCGCGATCTGACCATCCAGCAGGTGTGTTTTTAAGCGTCACGTCCGAGAGTCCGCCTTCCGGCTTCGACTGCCATCCATTCCCGCGTAGGTTTTTACACACAGTTGGGAAGGGCACGCCAGCCTGCAATTGGCGCTTCGGTGGCATCACGACGTGCCGGTTTCTTTTCAAATCGTCGAATGAGTGGTCGGGGTCGCGTGCGTGTTGGATTTTGGCGCGAAAGTGTGTTCAAACCAAAATCTCTACGTTTGTTGTCGTCACATCGATTGCGGATTTGTAGAGATCAGGAATTTATTATTGGCCTGACGTCCCCAACATCACTCTGAAACTATATATTTTTGCTTGACGTAAAATTTGTATACTTCACTTGATTAAAGTATTGAAAATCCTTATCCTGGCAATGCCAGGATATGCCAGGATACGGGGCTAGAGGGGTTAACACCTCCACTACCACGGTTTTTTCGGAAACGGACACGAAAATCTTGTATTATACAAGATTGTATACACTGGTTTTCACTATAGTCGTGATTTTTTGGCCATATCTGCGTAACACCTAAATTTAGAAAAACGAAGAGGATCTTGTCCGTTTTTCAACAATATACAACATTCCCGTCTGCTTGGATTGGTGTTTCGTGTCGTATACAAGATTATTTCGCTTGATTGTGATTTGCGCATCCTCATTTCTTCCCTCTCGACCGCGTTTTCGTACGGAGAAGCGAGAGAAGTCCAGTGAAACACAGACGATGTGGGTGCGAAGCCAACAGAATCGACCGAGCCAAAGCAAGACAAGCATGTCATTGATTCAAACGCATACCCAAATGCAGGCACTAGTCACTATCGTCGTTGAGCTGCTTTGACAGTCGGTCGCCTCGTGAGCGGACTTGGGCACGCTTGCGACCGAGTGCTGAACGGACGCGTGGCAGCTGATCATCTTCATCGTTGTCTCCATCGCCGGCGCTGTCCGGAGTTAAGACTGCGCGCATGCGCAAGACGGACCGCCGTGGTTGCGCGGCGCTTGGTTCGGTGCGAGACACAGCGGACGTTCCATGCGCGACGTCAGTGAGCAGCGTCTCGTCTTGTGGTGTGCCGCCGCGTGCGGCCGTGCGCTCGGCGCGCTCGCTTGCAGTTGGCGTGCTGGTGCTCGAAGGTGGCGCACTGCTCGGTCGCGCCGTCGTCTTCGGCGCTCGCTTCTTGTACGTCCTTGTCGGCAGGCGGCGCAACGTGATGCGATTCTCGATCGGGTTCGGGATCGAATGGCCGCAATCAAACTCGTCATGCCATGTGTGAAAGCATGATCTGTTGTCGCGCGAGGAATCGATCGGCGCCTTGTGCAGCCAGACCTGGCGGAGTCTTGCGAGCAAGGCTCGCAGTACCACGACGTCTGCGCTGCGCTTTTGCCAACGCTACGGTGGAGAAGCGAGCACACTTTGCAAGTGCGTGTGCGGCGTTTGCGTTGCGCACCTCGCCACGCCAGTCGTCGGTGATTGTTGGTTTGTGTGTAGCGCTTGCTCATCGCCTTGAGTGGTGCTATGGAGTGCCGGTGCGACTGAGCGCGACGACTGAAATGAAGTCGGCCACGGTGACGTTCACGAGCTGCTGGTGTCGTAGAGTCATGTAGTCGCTGCGCTGTATCGGTGTCGTCTTGGCATCTTTGGCGCAAAACGTGTGTCTGACAAAGCCGTTGACGATGACTATGGCCAAATGCGCAAAGAAGAGGCTCGTGTAGTACTTCACGAAGCGGTTCTGAAGCTACATGCTGTAGCGCTGAAGTCGCAGTTGATCGTGGCGATCAACGCCAACTATGAGATCGTGGTAGTCACGCACGAGCTTCGGGCACGAAACTGCGTTGATCGCTGATCCGCGACGACGATGCACAGTTGCCGCGCGCATGACGGCACCAGTGGCCAAGATGTGCACGGGTCGATTGTCGAGCCAACTCAGTGCGCACATGACTGGAACGTTGTTCGAGCCAGACACCTGGAAGGTGCCGCGTGGAGTGTTCTTGTGCCGTTGCTTGTGTTTTTCGACGATCTGCTCGCAGTAGCCAATGAGCTTGGGGACGATCGTACCAACAGCGTACAGCTTTATGCTGAGCAGCTGGATGAAGGGAGCGACGGAGCTGTAGTGATCGACCACAATCACGCGCCACTTGCCTGGTGCACCTTCGAGTACGCGCGCCATGTTGCGTACGCCAGCTCCTGGTCCGGCTTTCGTGTCGATGTCTGGTACTGCGTTGTTGCGCGTCTGCGCGCCGACGTACAACTTGAATATACAAGATGGAGCCACACAGTCAGTCAGTCTGGTCGGCGGTCTTGTAGTATACAAGATTTGGCACTTACCCCAAAAAAGAGAGCTACTGCTCACCTGAAGCAGTAGTTCGCAGTGCTGTCGCACGCCATGGACCCTTGCTCGAACCTGAACCACACACTCTGGATTGACAAATTTGTGAAATGTTGGCGACCAATTTCTGGTTTCCGCGTATTGGATAAAGTATACGACTCGTTTTTCCGAGCCATTTTCTATTGTAAGCATGCTCCGATCTTGTATAATACAAGATTACATTTTGCTCAATCTTGTATTATGCAAGATTGGTTGTGGGGGTGATAGGATATGCATGTGACCGACTTTGACTTGCTTTCACTATTGTGCGACAGCTTGAGCGACCACTACACTGTCCCACTCTATGGCGCCAAATCAGGACCCAGGTTTGGGTCTGGAGCCCAAAGTAGTGGAACCTGGACCCAAAGAAGTGACACCCGGACCCAAAGTAGCAGACCTGGACTGTTTTGGGCAACTTGCAGTTTCCAAGCAGTTCTTCGAGTGTTCTTGTGGCCGAATGTGTGGAGACACGCGCACTCATCTAATCATGGTGATTGCGTTCCATCTCCTTTGGGCAACTAGTCACACACCACCAGGGTCAAGACCCAGAAGTTGCAACATAGTGCCAAAAGTGAGAGACTGGGTGCTTCGACGATGGCCGAGACGCGCATTGACCATGATGGCGGTCGCGCGATGGCGGAGGGCGTGCGCGCAGCCTCTCACGAGAGACCTTCTCACATGTCCTCGCCGTTTTTCGCGATCCCAAAGCCTTCGAGAAGGCGGTCCTTCTGTACGTCGAGCTTGTGCTGCCGCTTAGTACGAAGCAGCATGTCCTTGATGTTGACTGTTTGTCACCTGTGCTGTGCAGCGACTACGCCCGGCGTATTCACGGAGACAAATTCGAACACAGCGAGCCACCTGGCAAACTGGCAGTCGTTACTGTTGGTAGCTGGAATCGTGGAGTCGGTACATGAGAGCGCAAAGCCATAGGCGACACATCCACCGACCTTGATCACGAAGAGCTCGAAAATTCGCACCTAGATTTCGTAGGAGAGCTTTCTTGACGTGAGTTTCTTGACAGTCGAGCGAAGCCCTTCGAGCTGGCTCGTCGAGACAAACTTCACTTGCACTTCGCCTTCCTCGTACACATTAAATGCGTCGAACAGATCTCCACGGATAACCTGCGTCACGTTGGCTTCAATTGTACAGCTTCACGACTCCGACCAGGATAGCTCATACCCCGCAACGCCTCGTACAACATCGCGTACCAATTTGGCCATGTCTAGAGGAGGTCAAAGCTCTCCTCCGTCAAACTGAGCGTTGGAAAGGTATTTCGTCACGCAAGCCCAGAGCTTCTTGGAAGTCACGTTTTTGCCGATGCGCTGGACTACGTGGAATGGGTCCTCCTTCACTTGGACGATGCTGTCGAAAGCACGCTCGATCATCCCGCGCAGTGCATTCGCATTGACGCACACAGCAAGTAACGCTGGTGGATCAAGCTTGAGCGACATCGTCGTCTGGTCTACGCAGTCTTTGGTCACGCTGTTATCAGTTGCACGTTTCGTCAGCTCTTGAATACTGATTGCGATTGACTGTGGCTGCTACACTGCGATAATGAGCGACTGCGACCGCTGCGTGTGTGCATGAGGGGCTGCGGATGCTGCTCTGCGGCCAAGAGCGCCTGCAACTGTTGCTCTGCGGCCTTGAGTTACTGCGACCGCTGCTCCGCGGACATGATCGACTACGACCTTTCCTTGGCAACTTCAAGAGGAAGTGACAGTTGCGCCGCGAGCGTGAGCGACCACGACTACTGTGTCTCGAGCTCACAGGTTTGTGATTGACCCGTGCCAAGACCGCGCGAGCGAGCGTGCTGGATGGGATCGTGCGACCGCGACTCAAAGGCAACAGGCGTACGCGCCTGCTACTGCCCCGCGACTTCGATGATAAGTGACTGCCGAACCGCGATCTTGGTCGGTCATGATGCCTGCTCGTCGTACTCCTGTAATTTTTGTAGCTGCTCAGCGCACTCAGGAGCTGTTGTACCATGCGCTTCACAGAGAAAGCGGCACTTGCGTCGGGAGATCGAGAGTCTCTGGCGACGTCGCAGCGTGATCGAGCGACTGGAGTGGCTGCACTGCACGGTCGAGAGACTGTGCGACAGCGCCGCGTGATCGAGCGACTGATGTGGCGCCATTGCATGGTTGAGGGACTGTGGCGACAACACAGTGGTCGAGCGACTGCGACGGCTGCACGGCGTGCTTGAGCGACTGTAGCTGCTGCGCGGAGCAAATGCGAGACTGCGGCCACTGCGCCGCGTGGTTAAGAGACCGGAGCGGCTGTGCGGAGCGACATAGTGGCCGCCGCGCCATCGCTGCGTAATCGCAAGGCTGGATCGTCTGGTGTGAGACCCCATGTGACGTCGGACGCGACTGATCGAACGACAGTCCGGACGACTGCGGGAGGTGACTCAGACGATCTTGATTGCTCGACTCGCAACGGTGTTGTAGCAAACGTGGTCGAATGCACTCGCGCAACATGGCCGCCGTCTCGTCGTTGTTCTCGCTTCATAGTGAGCTACCACGCCACGGTCTGACCGATCATTTTCAGCATCATGAGCAGGAGGTTCATGCCGTCGAGACCGTACATTTGCTTGAGCGTGCTGTACTTCTTTAGCCACATAGAGAACTTGCGCGAGTGGTCGAGGCGGATCAGATGCCGCACCTCAAGTGACCGCACGAGCTTGTAGCTCAGCTTGCTCGCCGTGGCGGCCGGCTCGAGCCGCAGGTCCGTCACGGCCTTGTGGCCAGGCGTCGTGTAAGACGTCATTTAGGCAGTGATCGTGGGAGGCGTTGGGCTCAGGAAGTACGTGTTATTGGCCATCAAACTTGACACACGGACGCCGAACAACGCGCGCGCAAGACAGGTACGGTTCTGGCGGCGGCGCTCAATCACGTCCAACGTACGTTTGAAGCCCGACCTGCGATGAGATGCCGTCGTACACCATCGCGTACACAGACCGCGGCACCTTGCTGTTCTGCGTCAGGATGTAAGGGAAGAGGAGCCGCGCGCTTGTGCCTGCTTGTGCAAGGTAGTCATAGGACGTTGCGGAGAACACAGACCCTGTGAACTGACACGCGTACTTGCAGTACAAAATCACCGTCTAGTGCTCGACATCATCCACAGTGCGCTGCATTACCCTATGATCTTGGGCGTGCACGTACACTGATCCGTCACACACGTAGGACGGCGACTCGGGTGTACGGATTCAGGCACTCATGCGTACAAGGGGAAGACTAACAGGGAGCTGACCGTGTCCACGTCACGTTGCTCAGGCAGCTTTAGAGCTCCAGGGAAGGCTCGCAGACAAAGAGCTTCTTTTTCAGGCGTCGAGATCACTTCTCTTGATCCGTCTTGTTGCTCTTTGATGGATTTGTGTCGTCGAATTCGAATACGTACGAAATGTGCCAATTGAATACGATTAGCGGAAGGCGGGATGGCGGACAAATCAGGTCCAATGTCGGGCTTCTAGTACCTGTCGGCACCAGAAGCCCCATCAGCCCGCGGATCTATGGAATTCTTGAGGAGCTTGGATATGCTGACACGGGTGGTTTGTACGCTGCGTAAACTCGGTGATCGCACTTACAGTAAGCTCGCTCAGCGACATGCGCGGCTCGTCTTGCTTGCGCTCACACATGCGCAGCTTTTGCATGGCTGTCAAAAGCGTGCGCATCGAGCGTCCAGAAAATTGTGCCGCTTGATCGAATGCTTCAGTTTGAGTGGTGGCGCTGAACACAAGGAATATGTTCAAATTAATTGTCATTTGAATCACAAAGGATATATGGTTGATGCTACCGAGTCGACGTGAGAGCCTGCGGCCGTGCTGTTCGAAGACATGCCTGCCCTCCTGCACCACTACGTCGACGCACACCAAGGCGATATGACGGTCGCCGCGATGTGGAAATCAGTCACAGGCGCTCCTCCAAGCGCGAAGCAGCAAAGTACTTGAGCAAAGCAGCGATAGCAACGCGACAGGATGGGGAAGTATTCATGCCCGAGTGCGCCAGAGCTCAGCGTGGGACCAATACTAGCTGAACAGCTTGCGACCAAGTCGCTCATCACTTCTGCGTCCACGCCCTCCCATGGTGCATGCATAAGTTTTTGTTTATATCTAGCTGCACGCATGTGGTAGCCTTCTGACTGTCACTCGATCAATTCAGTTGTGATCTTAACTCCTTACGAGCACCCGCGGCGCCCACCAATGGTGCCACTCTTGCACACTCAGATCACCAATAATGGAAGACAAAACTATACCGGCGTTTTCGTATTGTACTCTCAATCTAAAAATCGCCAGGGAGAAGAAGGATGGTTGGCCACATTGAAGGCGTGTTAAGGTTGACGAGGTTGGTTGAGGCTTGGTAATTGTCTTCAAGAGCAGCGTAGCTGTGGCTTTGAGAGTACATAGCCACTCAAAGTCATATATAGTTGTGGACTACAGCCTTTCCGCTTTAAAGGAGTGTTAGACGAGCAATGCGCGCACGTTCTTGCTATTTTTTAGCTCGCTGGACGTACGTGTCATTTTGATCGAGAGCGAGTCTTCCAGATCGCGTTGCGCTTGCTTTCGCTCGCTGCTGCGCGGCATCGCGTGCTGTCTTGGAGCCTGTCAAGGTTTGATTGGACATTACATGAATCACCTCCATCAATCAAAACATTCGTCAAGCACAAGGGACTCCCCCTATTGTTGTTGCATTTCGCTAAGGTGTAACACTTGACCAGCTGGAAACTAGAACCATGGAGTAACACGCCATGCTTCAAGCTCACAACCAGTCACCAGCGCATGTATTCGAAACTCTTTATCATTGTCAATCGAGGTATCTTTGAGGTACGCTACAGTAGAACATCGAGCAACGTGAGTTTATTCACCAATTTGAGCCTATTCAGTCAGAGCCAAGCAACACACAAGAGACTACTTAACATAGTGGCATATAATTTGCAAATCATTTAGTCTACCGATAATAGTGATATATTAACGGTTGTTGCACTGCCAAAGCGAATATGCAAAGAACAAGGTTGTGATGTGGCCCACATTGTGATTTGAGTGAGTGCTGGTCACTTTCAAATTCGACTTTGTACTTGAGTGTTGTAAGGATATGTCAATGCTACATGAACTAAACCAACCCACTTCGTTTTGTATGGATTGAGAACGAGGAACACAGCGAGGAAGATCATCAGAGAAGCACGTGACTGATGGAACGCAAGCGCACGAGTGCGCGCGGCGGCGGCGGTCGAGGCAACAGCAACAGCAGCACACGCGCACAGCGCGGTGGCAAGAGCGCGAGTGCAGGACGCGGAAGTGGCAATGGGAATGGCTCGAAGCGCGTTGTCATTTCGTGGGAAGACGCCATGCGTGACAGCGACGAGGAGAGTGACAACGATATCCAACGTGCGCATCAAGCCACGCCGGCTGCACGCAGCGCACCCGTCGTAAGAGCAGCAGTAGCGGCGACGTCGAAGAAGCAAAAATCAAAGGCAAAGAAGGCGACCAAAGCAGCAGCGACGCAGAGTAGCAGCGCTGGCGCTCTTGACGTGAAGACGCCGCCGGCCAAGCAGCCGCGCGCCGCACTGCAGACATCAACTGCTACAGCCGATCAAGCGCATGACGACGCAGTGGATCGTCCGGCGTCAGTGAGCGCTTCCAAGTCCAAGAAGAGCAAGAAGAAGACCAAGCAGCAGCAGGCGCCAGTTGTTAGTGCACCAACGACTGCAGACGCCGCGAAAAGCGCCGCGAAGAAGCTCCGGAAGGAGAAGAAGCGCCTCGCGAAAGAGCAGAAGCGCGAACAAGCGCGCGCAGACGTCGACGGCGACGATCACATCGACGACGACGTTGCATTTGCGAGTGCAGACGAGCTGAGCGACAGCGGCAGCGACTTTGCGCACGATCTAGCGCTCGCAGCGGGCTTTGTGGTTGTGGATCTCGAGACCGAAGCTGACGAAGCAGCTGTGCTCGCAGACTTGGCGAGCGCTGGACGCTTGAGCACGAAGGCGCTGCGGCGCCTCGCGACGCACGAGATGAAGAAGAACAAGCAGCAGCGCAAAGACAAGAAGAAGACGAAGCAGCAGACGGACGAGCGCATTGCGTTCCCATCGACTGCAGCGTTTGCGTCACGAACGACTGGCGTCGTGTCGTGGGACTCGGATGACGATGAGATCGAGCGTGTGTCGGTGCCAGTCGCGCTGACGCCCGAGCAGTTGGCAGCGAAAGCGAACGCGAAGCGGCTCAAGCAGAAGGAGAAGCGCAGCAAACGCCGCGTCGCTACAGCAGCAGCAGAGGCGGCGGCGGCGTCAGCGGGTGTAAAATCATTGAGTGCGACACCAGCGGATGTAGCAGTCGCATCGCCGTCAGGTGTGAGTGAACTGCCAGGCCCAAAGACGCACAGCGACCAAGGCGCAGCATCAGCACCGATGGAGAAGGCGAAGAAGGCGAAGAAGAAGAAGTCAAAGACAACGAGTCCAGCGCCTGCTGCTGCGAAAGGGTCGGTGAGCACGACACCACCACCGGCGCCTGTGAGCGTCGAGAGCAGCGCGAATGACGCTGCAGCGAGTCCAGAGGCTCCATATGCGCTGCATGCAGTCTCGAAGAAAGAAGCAAAGCGCGCGGCGAAGCTCGCAAAAGCTGAACTCGCGCAGCAGAAGCACGAGCTCAAGACCGAGCGCCGCAGCGAACGCGGTCGCAAAAACAAACACGCAGCGCCTGACGCAGCTGACGAGCCGAATGCGTCCGTCGGTCGCACTACCGACGCGTCGAAGCGTCCAGGCGGCGCTGCAGTCTACGAAGAGTACGTCCGGCGCGACATCGTCGTCTTGGGTCTCGAGACTGGCGCGTACTTTCAAGGCCGCTTGCGCGTGAACGCCAAGTACCGCATGGACGGCTACGTCACCGTCGACGGCATTCCGATCGACGTGCTCGTGAAAGGACTGGAGGACCGGAACCGCGCGTTTGACGGCGACGTCGTTGCGATCGAGCTCTTGCCCGAGACTGCGTGGAAGCCGCTGCGAGACGACAGCGACAAGAAAGCAGCGACCGCCACAGCATCGAACGCAACGACACCGTCGCCGCCGATTGACGCGACAAAGCTCCACGCGCTCTGGCGCCCAAGCGTCGAAGTCGCCAAGTGCATTGTGAGCCGCGACTACGACACGACAGACGCTGCTGCTACGAGCGCTCGGAGCGCGCGCATCGCTGCGATCGCGTCGTCTGCTGCGTCGCAGCAGCTGCGACCGACTGCAAAGGTCGTGCACGTGCTCGCACAAGGCAACACGCAGGGCTTCATCGGCTCACTTGAGCCCAAGACCAAGCCGACAGACGCCGACGCGCCACTATCTAGCGACGACGCGTTCGCGTACTTTAACGCCCATGACGAGCGCTTGCCGCGGTTCATTCAGATCCCGCGACTGCAGCTCCCAGACGCGTTCGTGCGCCATCCGCTCACGTACTCGAAGACGATGCTGTGCTTTTGCCGCATCAAGACGTGGTCAACCAAGTACACGCGGCCGATGGGCGAGTTTGTCAAGACGCTAGGCGAGTTTAGCGGCATTGAGTCGGGCATTGCGGCGATCTTGACCAAGCACGGCTTGCTGTCGCACACGCTCGACTTTGCGCCCGAGATCCTCGACGACCTCGACGCGACGTACGGCGTGAGCGGCGAGAAGTGGACGATCCCAGCCGCTGAAGTCGCAACGCGCCGGGACTTTCGAGAGACGCACCAGATCTTTAGCATCGACCCGTACAACGCGCGCGACTTGGACGACGCGCTGCACATCCGCGCGCTCAGTCCTGAGCGCTCGCAGTTTGAGGTCGGCGTGCACATTGCTGACGTGACGCACTTCATCCAGCCAGGCTCGGCATTGGACATCGAGGCGCAAGCACGCGCTACGAGCGTGTACCTCGCAAACCGCGTCCTTCCGATGCTTCCGCGCGTCTTGTGCGAGAAGCTGTGCTCGCTCCAGCCGCAAGTCGACCGTCTTGCGTTCTCTGTCGTGTGGTACATGAACGCCGACGGCACGCTCGTCGACGGCACATCGCCGTGGTTTGGCAAGTCGATCATCCGGTCGTGCTGCAAACTCGACTACGGCTCGGCGCAGAAGATGCTCGATGGCGCGATCACGCGCGACGACGTGTCGCTCTGGGAAGCGGATCGCCGTCCGATCGCCGGTGCGAACCCACTGATCACGAACGCCAGTGTGATCCAGAGCGTCAAGGACCTCTGGGCCGTCGGGCAGCGCCGGCGCCAGTCGCGCTTTGACACCGGTGCGATCAGTCTCAACAGCGTCAAGATCGTGTTCTCGCTCGATGACGCAGGGAACCCGACGACGTTTGGGTCATACGAGCTCAAGGACAGCAACCGCCTCGTGGAAGAGTACATGCTCTTGGCGAACTACCTCGTCGCGCAGCAGCTCTTGCGCGCGCACGGTCCAGTGGCGTTCATCCGGAACCACCCGTCGCCAGCAGCGCAGGCGCTCGAGCAGACGCTTGCGACGCTCGCCGACCACGCGCTTCCGCTCGACGCGACGTCCCCAAAGACGCTCTACGACTCGATGGAGCGCGTGCGCGCGACGCATGGCGAGCTCACGTACGTGATCACGCAAGCGCTGCTGATCAAGCCGATGCAGCCAGCCGAGTACATGGTCGCAGGCAACGGCGCGACGCCAGATGCGTGGCGCCACTACGCGCTCAACATCCCGTACTACACGCACTTTACGTCGCCGATCCGTCGGTACGCAGACGTCGTGGTCCATCGGCTCTTGTTTGAGAGCCTCACGAGCGGCGATCTTCTCCCAGTCGACGATCCAGACCGCGACGTCGCGAGCATGCTCCAGCGCCTCACAGCGGTCTCGCAGAACTGCAACGACAAGAAGATGACGGCCAAGCACGCCGAGACTGAGTGCGACCTCGTGTTCCTGTGTGCGTACGTGAAGCACCACGGTGCGGTCGGCGTCACTGGCGTTGTCATGAGCATGGGGCCGCAGAGCTTCACGGTCTACATCTTGGAGCTCGGACTTGAAGAGCGCATTGCGCTCAAAGACGTTGGCTGGAGCGGCGAGTGGGACGAGCGCACGTCGCGCCTCGCGATCCGCAAGCGCGCGAACGCAAAGCGATCGAAGAGCAAGAAGAAGACAGAAGCTCAGGATGCGGTGGTTAGTGGGGACGCAGCAGTGGCGCCTCCGAGCATCCAGTTGGCGTTCATGACGAAGCTCCGGCTCGAGATGTCGGCGACTGTGAAGATGCCGCTCAAGCTCGTGTTCTCGATCGTGGGCGAGTGTCTGTGAGCGACGGACGACGTTGTGAGCGATCAGTAGGTAGGAAGCGAGAGAGTCGGTAGTACATGGATGTTGCTTGCGTGGCGTCCTAGCTCTTCACGCGCTTGCGGATCCACATGAGAATGTCGTTGCGGCTATGGAGCGCGGCGCGGCGGAGCGCAAGCGTCGGGTTGCTCTCGCGACGGCGGTGGTTAGAGAGCCACCGCACGACGTGCAAGTGGCCATTGCCGGCCGCGCCGTTCATCGCTTCCGCCGTGCAGCCCTCGGTTCTGTGGTCGTGGAGCCACTTGACGATGTCGAGCGCACCGGCAGCAGCGGCGCTGTCCATCGCTTTTGTTGTACAGCCTTCAGTGCGATGCGTGTGGAGCCACTTGACGATCTGGAGGTGCCCTTGCGCTGCTGCGCTGTCCATGGCCGCTGGCGAGCCGCTGTCGCGCGGTCGGTGCGTGCGCTGCCACTCGAGCACGTGCACATGTCCGCTCTTCGCCGCGGCGTCCAACACGACGTTGGATAGGACAATGTGCGGTGCGAGGTGCGCGTGCACTCATGCGATGATATCGAGTCGGCCGCGCTGTGCAGCGACAGTGAGCGCAGCGCTCACGGCGTCGCTCGAGAGCGCTGCGAGTGCGTTGTGCGTCGTCACGAGCCGCTGCACAAACCGCACGTCGCCATGAGCGGCAGCAGCATGGACGCTCCAGCGCGCTGACCCGTCGACAAACGCGTCGATGATGTGTGCGACCTCTGCGCATCCGAGCAGCGCATCAGCGCGCGCACGCAGCACAACAGCGACGCTTGTGAGGAGCTCCATGGCGGTGTCGTTGGCGGTGCTCCTGCCGCCAATCGTCTCTTGTTCAGACTCAATTGCGGCGATCGCCGATGGTGTTCGGCGTTCAGTGGATGGGATCCACTGAAGACCTGAACCCATTTCCCACTGACCGTCATGCGTGGCGCGCCAATGACCACTACGCGTGTGCGCGTGCACGCGCTCAGCAGCAGTTGCGCCACCATGCGCGCGCGTGCCAAGTGCAGTTGAGCGGCGGCGCGAGGTACGCTCGCACACTTGCAGGCGAGCTCCTTCATGATCGCCAGCTCGCATGGTGGGGACGTGCACTGAAATCCATCACATCAGACGCCAATCTCCTTTCGACAGCACGTGCACCAGCTGATCCACACGACGCATGGACACGAGCTTGAGAGCACCACGACGACGACAGGCATCCTCGTCATGGCGCGACGCAGTGATGGAGTTGTTGTCGTTCGACTACTGGGACACACAGCGATTTTGTATTGCACAGTTTGACCTTCTGGACGTATCTGGCGATCGAATGACCTCAGCATGGCGAGGCACCGCTTGTGTCGTCGTCCGCGAGGTCATGCGGCGAGCGCGCACTTGAGATTCCGAGCGGCGCTGCGCACACATCGAGTAGCTGCGCTCCTGCGTTCGATCGATCGATCGATTCTTCCATGCTCAACACCGTCGACGATAGCGACGGCCATGCGCCGTTGATCGCTGCCTCTAAAAGCAACAGATCAGCACCAATAGCAGCACCACCACAGCAGCTACGATCGCCGCACGACGTGCTCACGAGCGTCGACGTCGTGCTGCGCGCATGCACTGCGCTCTACGAGTGCAAAGACCTCTTGCAGCTCGTCGAGAGCTTCCTGGACGCGCCGACGCGCTGGCGAACGTTCAAGATCCCCATGACTGAGACGCTCGCGCTCTGCCGCTCAAACAGCCGAGCTGCACGCGCCGGGAGCGACCCGATAACGCCGCCTGCAAGCGGCGCGCACCACGCCGCGACGCACATTGTGACGCAAGAGGGCAAGGACCTCCACCGCGCGCTCCTCGCCGCCGCGTCGCGCGGCCACCTCCACATCCTCCAGTGGCTCGACGCGAACCACCGCTCAGCGCAAGTCTCGCGCCGCGTCATGGACACCGCCGCGGCGTTTGGGCAGTTCGCAGTCGTCCAGTGGCTCCATACGAACCGAAGAGAAGGCTGCACGGACGCAGCCATGACGTGCGCGTGCGAAGCCGGCCGCCTCGACATTGCGCAGTGGCTCTTCGAGCACCGCACGGAGGGCTGCGCGCCGTGGACGCTCCGGTGGAGTCTCCATCGCGGCGATCTCGACGTCGCAGCGTGGCTCAGCGCACGGCAGCTCGGTGGGACGTGCGACGGCTCGGACCTCGACGACGCCGCGGAGAAAGGTCGCCTCGACGTCGTCAAGTTCATCCTCCGGACAGCACACACCGGTAGTGGCGATGGCATTGGCGCGACGCTCGCGATGGACAAAGCTGCTGAGCGCGGGCACTTGGACATTGTCCAGTTCCTCCACAAGCACCGCGTCGGCGGCTGCACGACGAACGCCATGGACCTCGCCGCGGCGAATGGCCACCTCGACGTCGTTGTGTTTCTGCACGAGCACCGGCGCGAAGGGTGCACGACGCAGGCGATGGACCTCGCAGCGCGCGGCGGTCACATGCGCGTCGTGCGGTGGCTCCAAGCCTTTCGGCGCGAAGGGTGCACAGTCGAAGCCATGAACAGCGCAGCGCGGAGCAACAACCTCGCAATGGTGCAGTACCTCCACCGCGTGCGGTCCGAAGGGTGCACGGAGGCAGCGCTCCAAGGCGCCGTGCTCGCGCAGAACGTCGAGATGCTCACGTGGCTCTACGGCCACTACCCGCACCTGTTCACGCGCGTGGCGGTGCAGCGCGGGATCCACCTCGCAAACAACCGCAAGTTCATCGAAGTCACGATCGCGCTGCTCGAGATCCAAGCGGCGCTGCGGCACCTCTCCTAACACACGTTGTGGTCTCTCGACGCTCGCTTCGTTTGTATCATCCTTTCATTGGCGCAAGGACGCGCGCTACATCGCCACTCCTCTCTCTCTCCGACGTCCTAGCTTGACTCGCGCGCTCAGACGTCGCACTGGATCCGATCGAGGAAGCGCGCAATGTCGCCGTGGCCAAACTGCCGCGCCTTCGCGATCGCTTCGCGCACAGTCGCCGGCGTGAACTTGTTCCGCTCGTGCGCATAGAGCCACTCAGCGAGCGCGAGGTTCCCGGCCAAGACCGCAGAGAGCAGCACGCGCGGCGAGCAGCCTTCGGACCGGTGCGCGTGGAGGAACTGGACGACGTCCAAGTGGTTCGCTCGGATCGCGCCGTTCATTGCGGCGACCGTGCAGCCTTCAGTGCGGTGGAAGTGGAGCCACTGGACAACGGCCAAGTGGTTTGCTCGCGCGGCAAAGTCCATTGCGATCGTCGTGCAGCCTTCGGTGCGGTGTGCATGGAGGAACTGGACGACGTCGAGGTGGCCGTGGACAGCGGCCATGTCCATGGCGTTCGTTGTGCAGCCTTCAGTGCGGTGGCGATGGAGGAACTCGACCACCGCGAGGTGTCCGCGCTGTGCGGCGTTGTCCATTGCGTCAGTCGTGCAGCCTGCAGCGCTGTGCGTATGGAGGAACTCGACAATGTCCAAGCGACCTTCGAGCGCCGCGGCGTCCATGTCTCCAGCACTGAACGCGCCGCCGAGGTCGTGGCTGTGGAGCCACGCGAGGACAGCGACAATGTCACGAGGTGCGTCGTCTCGGTCGCGCATCGTGCCGATGATCCAAGAGCACGTCCACGGCGGACACTTGGCGGTCGTGTGCGCTACGAGCCAGTCGAGGATGTCGGTGCGTCCAAGCGCACTGGCGGCGACCATCGCTGCCTGCGAGCAGCCTTCGCCGCGGTTCATATGGAGCCACTTGACGATGCCGAGACGCCCGAACGCGGCAGCGACGTCCATCACGTGGCGCGTCACTGGCACTCCTGCGTCAGCAAAGTACACGTCGAGCCACGCGAGGATGTGGTGGTAGCCTCGCGCGGCTGCGAGCATCATCGCGCGGTCCAGCGCCTTGGAGTCGCGCGTGGCGAGGCGGCACGTGGTCGCTGCTCGCGGGATCTGCATGAGCTCGAGCGCTTTCGTTGCCGGGACGTGGAGCTCGAGCCAGCGGTCAGGGTGGTCGACAAACGCCTGGATGTGCTGCAGTAGCTCAAGACACAAGACTGGTACGTCGTTCGCATGGAGCGCGACGCGCACGCTCGTGAATAGCAGAGGCGACGACAAGACTGCGCGCGCGGACGCTCCACCGCTGCTGCTGCTGCTGCTTCTCGATCGGCGCTTCATTGCGGTAGTTGTTGTTGTGCGTTCGCGTCGACTTCGAGAGCCTTCGAGGCGTGACTGACGGACTAACTGCTGGGGAACGACCGCGACCGTTGCGCTTGGGAAGCTGAAGTGCTCATCAGCGCTCAAAGCTATCGTGATCGTCCCTGTCAATGTCGTCGTCCAACACGTGCTTGTGCATCATGCGTATACATCGAGGCTCGGCATAAAGAGGTAGAGCTCCGTGTGCTGTTAGAGCGATCATCGCTGTCGTGCTCGTGCGTGTGTCTGTCTGTCGGCAGGAGCTGTAGTTGTTGCTGGGGAGAACTCTGTGCTTCCGCACACGCGCTTACGTCTCAGAGTCAACGAGACGCATGGGTCGAAAGCTAGTCACTCTGTCGTCCACGCTCTGGGGAGAACATCGGAGGTGCCTCTGCTGTCTGGAGCCCGAGCGCATGAACACGGAGACGCTTCGAGTACGAGAGCACGAGAGCATGACACGGCGCAGCGATGCTCAGTAACCAGGGTACGCGATAAGCGGACCTGAGTCGTTACGCTTTCAACGCAACGCGCTCCTTCAGCATTCGCGTACCCGCGCGCACAAGAGCGAGCTCAAGAGCTCAAGAAGACTCCCGTCGCCGCGCTCACACTACGCGTCAGGACCAAGCGAGCGCAGCGACGTGAGGTCAAGATGCTGACACGACGTGTGTCGCTGTCCAAGCTCTTCTCAGGCTCTACACCAGCGTCCGAGCGCTCTGGGAGTGCGTCGAGCGATGCATCGGGTGCGAGTGGCGACGACTCGAACAAAGAGTGCGCGATCAAAGTCGTGATCCGCGCTCGACCGCTGAGCGACCGCGAGTTGCTCGGCAAGACGCCAGTGATCGTGAACGTCACGCGCACGAGCGTGCAGGTGATCAACCCAGTCGTGTTCCTCGACCCGACGTACCTCGAAGCGATCTCGTCGCCGACCAAGCGCGTGACGCCGCGCGACCTCCCGCTCGCGCTCACAGCGCAGGGCATCGCTGCTGCAACAGCAGCAGGCGAGTGCCGCACGTTCCACTTTGACCGGTGCTTTGGCGTCGACAACGCCGCGGCGAACGAGACCGAGCCGTTCGCGCACTCGTACGACATTGACGTCTCGACCCAGCAACCGAACCAGGAGCTCGTGTTCGACGAGATCGGGCGCGAGATGATCGAGTCGGCGTTCCAGGGCTTCAACTGCACCGTGCTCGCGTACGGACAGACTGGGAGCGGCAAGACGCACACGATGGTCGGCGAGAAGACGAGCAAAGGCAAAGGACTCATTCCGCGCGTCTGTGAGGCGCTCTTTACCGAGATCGACTCGCGCCGCGTACGTGAAGACGCCACTGCTACTACAGCATCGGCTGACGGACTTGTGGGTGGCAGCAGTGCCGGCGACAGCGATGGCAAGCGCGTGACGATGTACAGCGCACACGTGAGCTACTGCGAGATCTACAAAGAGAAAGTCAACGACTTGCTCGAGTCAGTCGCACCGTCATCGAGCGGTGGCGATAGCACTGCGCCGTCGCTCACGAAGGCGCGGTCGCCGCCGACGTCGCCGTCCAGTGGCGCTGGCGATGTCGAGTCGTCATTTGGAAGCAGCAGTGGGGCTGGACCAGCGCGTCGGACACTCCGTGTGCGGGAGCACCCAGTCACGGGTCCGTTCGTCGAAGGCCTGAGCTCTCGCGCGGTGACGTGCTACGCCGACATTGCAGAAGAGATGCTCGCTGGCGAGAAGCTCCGGACTGTGGCGTCGACGCTCATGAACCCCGTGTCGTCGCGCTCGCACGCGGTGTTCACGATCACGTTCACGCAGACAGCGTTCGACGCCGCGACGCAGTCTGCGCACGAAAAGGTGTGCACCGCTATGTTTGAGCAAGTGCGCGTGCGCCTCACTGACGGACGGACACTGTGCTGGCGCTGTGTACCTCTTTGATAGACGTCCAAGATCTCCATGATCGACTTGGCAGGCTCCGAGCGCGCAAACGCCTCGGGCACGAGCGGCGATCGCCTCAAAGAAGGCGCGATGATCAACAAGAGCCTCACGACGCTCGGTCGCGTCATCTCGGCGCTCAGCAAGTACGTCCGTCCTGCCACGTTCTTCTTGGTTCAGTGGGGTCTTGGAGGCTGCGTATAGATGGGATGACACCCGCTCATGTCCCCACTACTTGCGTGTGTGGTCGCTGCCACCTCTAGACAAGGAGGCGAGCGCGTGCCGTACCGTGACAGCACGCTCACGTGGCTCCTCAAAGAGAGTCTCGGAGGCAACGCCAAGGTCCGGTTGGTCGTCATGCCATGTGCTCCTGCTTACGGGTGTCGTAGCACTGACGTCTGTCTGTGTGTGCCGCTCGCCGTTTGTCTATCGCTAGACCACGATGATCGCGATGATCAGTCCGTCGTCGGATGTACGTAGCGCATCTGCTCTCGCTTGGCGTTTAGCCGCACTGGCGGCGCACTCACGCCTCTCGTCCTCTTGCTCAACGTACGCAGAACTACGACGAGACCATGAGCACGCTTCGGTACGCGGAGTCGGCCAAGCGCGTGATCAACCGCGCGGTCGTGAACGAAGACAAGAACGCGCGGATCATTCGCCAGCTCCGCCAAGAGATCCAGGACCTGCGTCTCGAACTCGACCGCCTAAAGCGCAGTCCCCGCAAACGGAGCAACAGCAACGGTGGCGACGCTGCTGCAGCACTTGCGAGCAGCCTGGCCGAGCGTGAGGCGTTCCACGTGCAGCTATTGCAAGAAGTGGACGAGCTGCGCGCGCGGCAGGCGCTGGCTCCGTCTGCGGAACACGGAGTGTCGAGTCTGTCGACTGATCCAGAGGTGTTGCTAGCGCCGCGTGAGACGAAGGAGCAAGCGAGCGGCGCCTTTGTCCACAAGACACTGCCGAGTCTCCTCGTGGACGTGACCAGGGGCTTCCACCCTGACAGCGCACTCGCGTACGTGCTCGTCGAAGGCACGACGGTGTTGGGCAGCGGCGAACAGACCGGGGCTCTCGACAGCGCTAAAGCGAACCAAGCGCCATGTGCCGCCGAGATATCAGAGACCGGCGAGGTACTCAGTGATGAACAGACTGCTCGAGCGCAGTCGCCTGCAAAGCGCAGCTGGTCGCCGACGTTTCTTCGCCGGCGCTCGTCATCGTCTGCTGCTGCTGCTGCCACCACCACAGCTGCAGCATCAGCTGACGCTACGAACGAGAGCACTGAACGAACAAGCCCGCGTCGCAGCTCGCCGTCGCGCACGCGCAAGACGCGCAAGTCTGCGTCTCAGAGCAGCAACAACACGACGCAGTTCTATCGGCTCCCAGTCGTGCGAGAAGGTGACGTTGCGCCGCAGCACGTGCGACTCGTGTGCACGTCCGTCATGACGAGCGCCGACTATGCTCCAGACACCGAATGCAGCGACCGCACAACACCGTTCTACATCGAAGTCGAGCCTCTCGATGCGAATGCAGTCGTGTTGCTCAACGGACAGCGCCTCGCGACCAGCGAGCGCGTCGCGATACGGCACGGTGACCAGCTCCAGCTCGGTGACTCACATCGCTTCTCGCTCTACGGTGCGCACTCTGTCTTAGTGACGCACCTTGTGATACGAATGCGCTCGTTCGCTAACCACCACACCACTCACTATGTCTGCGACTGCAGTGCCGCATGACGCCGCGGCCCAGTCTAACACCAAGCCACTCGAAACCGTAAGCTCCGAGTCACAGTCACCACCGCCGCGTGAGAGTCTCGCGACGCTCGTCGCAGTCGCGAACGACCTCTGCGCGACGTGGAACCTCCACATGGAGTTTGCGCTCGAGCGCGAAGGTGACGACGACGACACCGACGACGCCACCGTCTTGGTCAAGAAGATGCTCAATCGCGAGCGCTACAGTCTCGTCAAGTGGAAGCGGCCGATGCTCGAAGCCAAAGTCGCGTTCTTGCGGCAGATGGCGGCGTCGCTCGAGGCGTCTGGGACGCTCGTCGTCGCAGAGCACACGAGCGAAGTGGAGAGCATCTGTGGTCGCAGTACGGAGCAAGAGCACGATGTTCTGGACGGCAGTGAGCGCTTGTCGTCGCATGCCAAGGTCTCGTCGCAACGTGACGCCGCCATGGCTGGAGATGCCATAGACGCTGCAACTCTGGTCCGCCCACCGACGCCACCGCCATCGCGCATCTCGTCGTCTCAGATCGACGCCTCGCTTGGATCAGCGCACGCTGAAGCCTCGAGCAGCGCCGGTGCCAGCACTGCGCTCGCACCACCGCCGGTGGTTCGCTTGATCGGACACGGTCGCATCTATATGCCGCCGCTCAAGAGCTACTCGAGCGGTCCGATGATCGCCGCGGTCTTTGACACCACCGGCCAGTCGATCGGGAAGCTCTTTGTGCACTTGCAGTACACGACGACGACGAACGGCGACCAGGTGACTGAGCGGCGTCCGTCGTTCATGGATCTCGTGCGGCGACCGTCGCTCTTGACGCTGCCGCACGCGTCCAAGTCGCCAGCGAGCTTCCACACGACGATGCGCGTGCACCTCGACCGAGTCGTGTTTGACGAGCCACAGACGATGGCGCGCGACGGCGTCTCGCTCACGCTCAAGCGTTCGTCACAAGCAAAAGCGCCGCGGTGCACACCGAGCGGCAGTCGCGGCAAGACATCAACCGCAACGGATAGTGGCGCAGCAGGAGAAGGTGGACCGACAGCAAACTTCTCGACGCCAAAGGCGCCGCCAGTTGCGTGCGACGCGAGTGCGTCGACAACAAAGGCGCCGCTCACGCTCTTCCAAGTCAACAAGGTCTTTGAGACGCGTCTGAGCTTTGGCGACGCTGCGAGTCAGCGCAAAGCGAACGGCTCTGCGGCGCCAGGTCGACGCAGCAGCGCACGTTGCAGTAGCGGCAGTGGGAGCGATGCAGCTCAGGACGACTTTGTCGCGTTTGAGGTCTGGGGCTACGGCCACGCGCTTGCGCCGATCGCCACCACAGCGCTCGGTGTGGCCACCCAGCATCCGCTGGAGCTGGAGAGGCGGCAGAGCCACTAGCTGCGAGCCGCCACCTCGAGTTCTACGTCTCCGTTGACATTGACGAGCGCGAGTCGGACGGGATCTTCCGGCCCGTAGCAGTGAAAGCCGACGGCACGCTGCGCATCCACGCGAATCAGCCGCGGCGCGTGAACGTCCGCGTCACGCAAGCTGATCAGCAGCGCTTTGCGCTCGCGAGCGTCGCGTCTGTGCGCCTCGCTCGACCGTTTGCTGCGAGTGTCGACACTGCGAGTCTCTCGGCAACTGGCGGCAAGAGCTCGCAGTGGCTCCTCTCGCCGTCGTCGATCCGCACGCACAGCTACGAAGAAGACGATGACAGCAGTGCATTGGGGTCTAACACTGGCGCAGACACGAGCGTTGGGGGTGACGCGCCTCCAGAGCCAAAGACCGCCAGTGCTCCTGGCATGGCGACCTGGCGCACGCTCGCAGTTCGCACCGAGTCGGAGCAAGACGTCGCGAGTCGATCTATCGTCGCCTCGTTCAAGTGGGACTGCGACGCGCTCGCTCCAGAAGCGCCAGACGCGGAAGGCTCCCGTAGCGTCTACCGCGTCGTCATTGCGCTCGCAACGTCGTGGTCGCGCGTGCCGATCGTCTTGTCCAAGAGCGTGGCGACAAAGATCGCACCAGCGAGCGTCTCGACGACGCTCAAGCTCGCGCGCGAGCTCGAGAGTACGCGCATGGCGTGGTGGGCGCGCGAGAGCTTCAGCCGTGACTATCGCCTCGGGACGTGGTACAGCGCCGACGTGACGCCAACAAAATTGCGGGCGTCGAGCGCTACTGCCTCTAGCGACGCACAGGCGATTGTCGACGCCGTCGTGGCGCACCACATCCGCGGCTTGCAGCGCCTGGAGCTCGTGCTCGAGCTCGAGCACCTCCGGCAGCAGATCCTCAAGATGACGCCGTTCAGCGCCACGGAGACGGTTGACGCGCGCACGGCGAGCATGGACGAGCTCAACTTTGACCGCGTGGCCGAGAGCCTGAGCACGTTGTTTGAGAACAGCGACGACGACGAGCAGCGGTTCGAGATCGTCGCGCTCCAGCGATCGACGCAGCTCTTTGTGCGCAAGAAGACGCGACGCGACGTGCTCATTGGCGTCAAGTACGGCAACGTCGTGGACCTGCGTCCGCGCGACGACGCGCCGCTGAACCAGAGCCACAGCGGCGATCTTGACCAGAACGGCGATGGCGACGCCACTGCGATCCTCTCGCGCACGGCGTCGTGGCGCGACGAAGTCCACTCGACGCACTTTGTGACCGAGCCGTCGCACTTGGCGAGCGGTGCTGTGAGCGAGATGGCCGGCTTCCTCATGCTCGCAACGGCGCTCCAAGTCGACGAAGCTGCCGCAGCTGCAGCATTCGTTGCGCCACTGCCACTGTCGTCACCAACGAGCAGCGCCCGTGCGCGCTTTGAGAAGCCAGCGAAAGCAAGCTGGGAGCGGCGCTGGTTCGTGCTCAAGCGGCCATTCTTGTACGCGTACAAGACGTTTGCGCTCAAGGACGAAGTCGGCGTGCTCGACATCTCGCGGTGCCAGCTCATTACGACGGCGCCAGTGAGCCACCTGAGTGGCACAGGCCGTCGCCACTCGTCGTCGTCGTCTCGGTCGTCGTCGTCAAACTCGACGCGAAGTGGCTACGCGCCAGCGAGTCACGTGCTCGCCGCGATTCCGTTCAGCTTCCAGCTCGTGTCACGCGCTAGAGCCAAGTGCGTCGTGTGGACGCTCCAGGCGTCGACTGCGCCCGAGATGCGCGCGTGGCTCGTGGCGATCGATCCGCTCAAGATCGAAGCGCGCGAAGCCGTTGTATTGAACAACCAGAGCAACGTCAAGACGCCAGTGATCACGGCGTGAGCCTCGCATCATCGACGCGAGGTGTTTCTAGATGGCAGAGCTCAGCATAAGACTACAGGAGCATGAGCCACCAACCGCACTGGTAGCGTCGTTGGATCTCTGTGTGTGCATGTGTCCTAAGAGAAGAGAAGAGAGGACAGACGGATCGCTACGACGTCACAGCTGCCGATGTGATCGCGACGCCGTACACTGCGATCACGACCGACATCGTCGGGTTCTCCCACGACACGATGCATGCGCCTGCGTTGACACGAGTAGCAGTGTCAGGTGTCAGGGGGCACATGGCGCAGTGCCTCCGACTCGTGTCGTACCGTCAGCTTTCTCGTCCCACACAGCGCCACTAGGAGACACGAAGTCGTACGGATGAGCACATGGCCCCGAGTGATGCCTAGTGGAGTCAAAGGCGCACCTGTGGAACTCGAGACCAGCGTCTTTGCGCTGGCGGATGAAGCACGTGACGACGTACTTGAAGTGCTGGAGCGCAAGACACATGAGCGTCAGAGCTCGCATCAAGTGCGCGACCTCGAGTCATACGTAGCGTTGCGTACTGGAGAGAGACGTCGGAGGTCGTCGACGCACGACGTCGTGACCGTATTGACCCAGTCATTCACCTGTCAAGATACAGGCAAAGACAAGCGATGTCAGGACACGAGACTCTGTCATGGCCCACGCATGATGCAGCAAAGCAGCGGTGGCAGCAAGAGCAGTCCCCACCTTCTTGTGGTCGTACGCGTTGCCTTCGAGCGTACTGAGCACAGCCTCTTGGACGAGGAGCGTCACGTCGTCCTTGAGCAGCGGGAAGTCGTAGACTGCAGCGGGCGGCATCGTGCGCACACTGCTTGCTTGCGTTAGACGGAGGTCTTTGGTGCTCACTGGAGCAAAGCGCGTAGTGGGAAGCACCAAAGGTCGTGGCGCCGACCCGTGGTGGTCATACTGATCACACTGTCTTTGCTACTGCTACGTTGGCGACAAGACTATGGACAACGACGTAGCGAGCGTGAGCGTGTCCAAGCGCAAGCACAACAAACACCAGAGCAAGTCCTCGCTCGAGCGCAAGAAGCTTCGGGTGCGAGCACAGGCGAGTCCGCCTGATGTGCGAGCGGCCGAGGACGATGCCACGAGCGACGACGAGCGTCGCCTGCTGAGAGCAAACGAGCATGGCAGCGACGACAAAGACACGACAAGACCAGATCCACGCGCAGCACTCACGCAAGAGCACATTGTTCAGCTCTTTGCAGGCGAGCTGGACGAGTTTGCAGCACTATCAAGCAACGGTCACCATTCAGAAGACGCACATCGCCATCGCGTGCAGTACGTCATCGAGCACGAGGTCAGCGGCGACTTCTTTCGCGTCCGAGGCGCTCAGCGCTGCAAGCACGCGAGCTCAGATCGTCACCGCACTTCGACACTCCTCTCGCGCGCGTCGACGCGATTCCAGCTCCAGCTTGGCAAGTCTGGGACGCCAGACTCGCTCCTCCAGTCACGCGACGCAGCTCAAACCGGCGCGAACCTGCGCGACGTCGAGACAGCACTCGTCGTCATGTGTCAAGGCATCCTCGCCGGTCTCTGCTGGATGGACGCGTTCAACGTGAGCTCGAGCGACGCGTTCGTGTGCGCGTACTCGGCCGTCGCCGACCGATCGCGCCAGCTCTTCTTCATCCTGTTCAAATATCCGACTTTTTTGTTGTTTGTATGACAAATGTGCGCATTGATCGACCTCGCACTCGAAGCGACTGGTTTGCTTGACATCGCTCGAGTGCTGCTGTGTGTGTCTCTCTGTGTCTCTGTCTGTCTGTCTGTACTGTGAGCTTGCTGGGACTGATGAAGAAGCTCGGACGCACATTGACGGAGTCAGAAGCTAGTCCACTCGACAACGACGAACAGGACGAGCGCGATGCAATGCTCCAGGACGCATCCAGCCGCTTAAGCCAGAGTCGACGCGTCTACACACTGTCAATGCGTCTTGTACGTTGCGCCGATGCGTACGATAGCGATGGCGTTGGTTTGTACTGACTGGTATCGGTGCTTGCTGACAGCTCACTGGCGCGTCCGTGTTCACGACACTTGCGCTCCTCGTGCTGCTCATCGCAGCGCCGTCTGCGATTCGACTCAGCCACGCGCACGAGAGCAACAGCGACTGGTGCGTCTTTGGTTATGAGGTGGCAGTTGTGAACCGACTGTGATCGAGCGCTCACGATGTGGTTGGTTTGCTCGATGCATGGCAGGTGCCAGACGAGTGCAATGCAGTCATCGCTGTTCCGCACGTCCGTGTCGACGCTGCGCACGAGCGCGATCTGCAACGCTGTGCTCATGAGCAGCGCGTGGTTCTGCGTCTCGCTCGTACGTCTGTTGTGATCTGCTGTAGCGAGTGCAGCGACTTGGCAACTACAGCGCAACTGACACACTAACGTACTCTCAACAATACGGATGCGGATGACTAGCAATGTCATCTTGGACTCGCAGCGAGCGCACGCAACGAGCGACTGCTCCACGAGCTCCAGCGAGCGTTCGTACGGCAAGAGACCATGTACGTTCGAATGAGTGCGGTGTAGCACAAGAGCTTCGTTGAACGACCGAGGTAACACGCATCGTATCTGCCTAGACTCGATCACCTTCATGGTAAGCGGCTAGAGCGCCAGTCTATCGATGCGCTCAAGGAGTTCATCAAAGTGCACCAGGTGCGGTACCTTTCATCCAAGTCATTGAGTATGCTCACAAGCACGAAGTGGGCACTCACATCCCAGCTCTGCTGCGATTGACAGGACGCAGTCGACGCGACGGAGAGCATGCTCGTGTCGAAGCTCCAGCTCCAGCAAGTGGCTGGGTCGCGCTAGCTGATCGTTCTGGCAAAGTGCTCGTGCGCCAAGACACCAATCACATCAGGCAAGCGCACAAGTGAGATGCGTATGAACATGCGAGCTCGAGAGTCGTGCTTGGGCGTATCGAGGTCTCGAGTCAATCGCTCGACGTTGTTCATCTGCTTTGCTGCTTGCTGTGTGTGTGTGTGGTGCCGATATATTTTTGGTTGCGTGGTACTTGATACTGATTCCTTGCGCGTGTCAGTTGTAAGTACACATGCATACAACGACGCGGTCTCGAATGCAAAAGGTTTTGGCGCGCGAGCTCTTGATTGCTTGCTTGTCAAACGAATTTGGTATCAATCGCTCGCTTATTTGCTTCCGCTTTGTTGAACAAGCTCGCACGCTCGCAACAAACAAGCAAGGCAAGACAAGGCAAGACGACTACAAACATGCTTGCTCGACGCTGCACTCGTGCGCTCGGTGCTCGCACCATCGCTGCTACTGCGCTCCGTACCACCTCTGCGCTTTGCAGCACGACGGCAAACGTGCGCGGCGTTGCGTCCCTTGTCTCGAGCGAGTGGGTTCGCGAGAGCCGCGAGAAGCTCTTGATCGTCGACTGCGACCAGCCCGTGGCGTTCCAGCGCGCGCACATTCCCAACGCGCAGCCGTTTGGACCCGCGGCATCGGGACTCAAGGTGCGTCTTTCATACATATTATGTGTGCGTGTGCATGTGCATGTGCTGTGTTGTGTGGTGTTGTCTTGCGTGTCCACACAGCGTGGTCGTTCGCATGGCACTTGTCGCCTGACGCTCTTGCGGACACACGCACTCGCTCGCTCTCTCGGTCTCGGTGCGAATGGCGTTCTGCATACACACGTGAGTGTCCTGACGACGCAGCGATGTACTGTTGTGGCAACTTGGTCTGGTAGGACCCGAACTCGACGGGCGTGATCGACGAGCGCACGTTCCAGCAAGTGCTCGAGGTGCTGCATGTCGAAGAGGACGCGACGCTCGTGTTCTACGACGACGACTTTGGGCTGGTGCGTCCGTCACCATGTGTGCACGCGCGCTCGCGAGTCTGCCGATGTGCAGGAGACGCTCTCGAGCGCACACACGCTCGTTGCTCGTGCGCTTGGGAGCAGTCGGACTGGCGAATGCCTGGCACGGAGCGTCTCTTGTTCGCCACGTGCGTCTGCTGGTCTCTCTGACGGATGTCTCTGGCTGTGTACACTTGTGGCTCCGTGTGGTTGTCTGCATGGTCGTCTGTGTGCT
The DNA here is from genome assembly GCA_003730235.1 of Pythium guiyangense. NCBI lineage: Eukaryota > Oomycota > Peronosporomycetes > Pythiales > Pythiaceae > Pythium > Pythium guiyangense. The sequence continues at coordinate 778,135 of QXDM01000039.1, forward strand.
GTAGAAAGCGACGCGTCTCTGGTGGGTCTTTCGCCACTTTGGCTTCCCGAAGGAGCAGCTCAAGGTGCGTCAGTCAGTCCTGTAGACCAGCCCAGCGGTTCGTCGTCAGTCCGCCAGTCGGGTCTCGTTGTCTCGACGATCGGCCAGTAGAGCGTTGGATCTGTCCGTGGATGCGGTCGACAGTGTTGGATCTGGCGTGTGGCTGGGACGTGCACAGTCCTGACGACAGCAGCACGTCTGACGCTGTGCGCTTGCGTCTTCTTGTGTGCGTGTGTGCGATTCGCGTGGTACGCGCTGTGAATGGCGCTCGTTGCTCGCGATGCGCAGGTGCTCGACGGCGGCTGGAAGCACTGGGTCGCGGGTGCAAACGCTGTCGCGACTGGCTCGCCTCACGAGATCGCTCCGTCCGCGCCACTCTGGAAGTGCGAGCGTGCTGTCATGCTGCCATGCACTGAGACTGATCTGCTGTTCTTGTTGCGACGAGAGCATGAGAGAGGAAGATAGGGAGAGCGAGCGAGCTGTGGCGAACACTCCTGACTAACGACTGATCTGTGGTTGTGTGTGTCTCTGTGTGTGCGTGCTGGATGGCCGTCACTCACCAGCGCGATCGCACCTTGCGGCGCACTCGTCGACCTCGCGGCCGTGCAGCAGGGACTCGCAGACGGCGCGACGCAGTTTGTCGACACGCGCAGCGCGGCCGAGTACACTGGCCGGAACGCGAACGGCAATGCGCGCACGGGTGCGTTTGCATTTGAGTAGCTGGCGCACGGACCAGAGCTCTCTCTCCTTCTCTCTCTCGCTCTCGCTCTGCTGTGTGTGCGAGCACCTCGACTGGCGCTCTGCTCCTTGCGTGCGATCTGTTTGCGACTGACGGACGAGCTGTGTGTTTGACCATTACGATGCACACGTGCGCCTACCTGCACAGGTCACGTGCCTGGCGCCGTGCACTTTGAGTGGGTGGACGCTGTGGACCGCACGAGCGCCGGGACGTTCAAGTCCGAGCGCGAGCTCGCACCGGCGCTTGTCGATGCGCTGGCGCTGCGCTCGGACCAGCCGGTGGTGACGTACTGTCAGCGCGGCATCCGCGCAGCGCACACGGCGTTCGTGCTGTCCGAGGTCCTGGGCTTTTCCGACGTCAAGATCTACGAGAACTCGATGGCGCAGTACCTCAACCGCAATGACACGGCCGTGGAGCAGTGACATTGTGCCTGCGTTGATACCAACGACACGGACAGCACCGGCACCGACGCTGGCACCGACGCCGACGCCGACACCGACACCGACGCCGGATGGACAGACTAAACGATCAGTGGATCGACCAACCGACAGACCGACGTAGCGTGTACACACATGTGAGCTCATACACACGGATGTGCGCAAGTACGAAGTGGTGATGGTGACCATCTGAAGTCGCGGATCGCCCTCTTGCTCGAGTACTTGCAGATCGCTGGATCACCCAGTCAGTCGACTAACTGGACAGGACTGCGGCGTGGAGCAAGAGAGAGTGAGAGAGAGAGAGAGAGAGTGAGCGAGTGAGCGAGACATGCGAATGCGATAGAGAGAGCGAGAGAGTGAGCCAGTACCAAGTGCTGGTACTGGATCGGGTCAAGTGGCTGGCGAGCAGTCTGGCAAGCAGTCTGGCGAGTAGACTCCTTGTCTGGGCACTGACCGCCCGAGACCGCCCGAGACTGCGGTTAGATGGCACTCGGCGCAGATACACTGGTGCGTGCTGCTCTCGATACAGCAGACGAGGGCAGAGTAGTGTAGTGTAGTGCAACAGAATGCAAGCAAGTGCAAGCAAGTGCGCGAGGTCGTGAGCAAGTGAGTAAGCAGCACTGGACGCGAGCGGCGGCAACTGCTAGTTGTTGCTTCCTTGCTGGCTATTGCTGCTACTGTTGATGGTGAGCGGACTTGTATTTTGTTGTGCGCCGACGATAACAACAACAACGTTGTTCTGTCGTTCTGTCGTTCTCGGAGCGTCGCGCACATGCATGCGAGTGTGTGCAAAGCTCGCTCAGTGCGTTATCGGGTAATGGGAATCAGCGGTGGAAGTCGGTAGGATCCAAAGAGCATTCAAGCGGAGGAGGACCAAAGCGTCGCGCGGCTGGCGGCGGCTCTGCTGCTTTGCTGTGGATAGCCCGTCAGCTCAAGAAAGAAGGAATGGGCGAGCGAGCAAACAAAGCGAGCGAGTCGCGAGGATAACGTGCGGTAACGTACAGGACGCGCCGCGCGCAGTCCGTCGGTCGGTCGGTCGGTCCGTCGGTCGGTCGGTCCGTCGGTCGGTCGGTCCGTCATGGCATCCAAGCAAGTAGCACCAGCGTCATAAACATCTAAGCAAATAGTAGCACACCGAGCTCTCAAACACGGAGCTATCGACAACCTTTGTGCCTTTTGAGGCACTGCTGCAAAAGAGCTGAAAGGCGAGCGAGCACTCGGGTATTGGAGACCAGAGAGCGTGGAGAGCTGGTACTTGGTAGTTGATGGACGGCGCTGCTGCTGCTCGGTCCTCGCTCGCACGCAGGCAGCTAGCTAGACTCTGGATGCCAGCGTGATGATATACGTTGAAGTCAGGAAGGCAGGAGGATAGCAGAGAGTTGGCGAGGATAGGATAGCCATGCTGATCGACTCGACTCTGCGAGCGAAGTGTAACTAAGCGTCTGCGTGCTACTGCTAGCCTGTGCATGCTCTTTGACACCAGACGATCCGAGTGCCTGAGTGTCTGAGTGTCTGCATGCCTGCCTGACCATGTGTCGATCGGTCGGTCGATTGGTCGATGGTGAGCAATATGAGCAAGCGACGGAGAGTTGGCGAGGCAATGCACACTCGATCTGTCTGTCTGCCTGCCTGGCGATTCGGTTGGCTCGCTGTCGGTCCGTCGGTTCGTCCGTCCGTCCGTCGCAAGCACAGCGTCGCCCTGCCGCCGATCCAACAACATCACCAACGGCGACAACGACGACAACGACGGCAAGTGACAGCAGTGTATGAGCAACAAACCTTGTCGAGCAAGCAGAGCAAGGAGGAGTGCTAGGAGCGTGCGAGTCAAGATAGATAGATAGAGAGTCAAGTAAGCGCGAGAGTGTGAGAGTACGTTCGAGTCCGAGTCCGAGTTTGAGGATAGAGCGCAGTGATGGAGAGCGATGAGAGATGAGAGCGCGTCGTCGGGTCAGCGCGGCGACATAGTGCTCGTGGTGCTTGTGATATTCAATGCTAAGGCTAAGCTGTATCATTGCGTCGCGAAAGTCGCGAAGACTCGCGTATCGACTGACGTCAGGGGCGTTTGGAAAAGACAAACTGCGCGTTGTCGTCATGGCGGCTGCCGTACAGGATGTGGATGGTGCTTGGAGCAAGTAGTAGCATCTCGATGAGTGGGTTGCTCTCCGGTTGCTATTTCACGTCCTCTCGCCGTGCTCACGTTAACGGATCTTGATGCAATGCAATGGCATGTCTGCCCGAAGCTTTGTTTGCCTCGAACTTCTTGTACAAAGTACTAGAACTTGTGCGTGAAGAGTGAGTTGGAAAGCGCGTCGGACGAGCACGCTCAAAGCGTGCTTTGTGCTGTTCTTGCTTGTCGCCCGAGTCGCTGATCATATCGCTGGTGTGATATGGAGCTCCGAGGGCGACGACAACATCATCGCCAGCCTTGCTTGCTACTGTTTGTGTGCGCCACGTGCCTGCCTTGAGCTTTGTGTGTGTGTGTGTGTGTGTGTTGCATCGGACAGCGTGAGATCGGCTGCGGTCGCCCACTCGTCGTGGACGCAACACACTGCGCGCGAGCCTCGTCTCGACCACGCATCGCTCGGTTTCGCGCGCGCGAACTAGCGACATGAGCAGCGAAGTGAGGATGAAACCACCACGAGCGGCATTCATCATCGTCATCGTCGGCGGCTTCCTTGCTTCGTTCCATCGTTCTCCTCGACCTATTTTGCAAGGTCGTGCTTTGTGTGCTAGCTTGTACCAGTATGGACCTCAGCAAGCAAGCCCGTCGCCGCGTCGCCAGCTCGGATCCGGTTCGTCGGTGCGACTCGCTGGACTCCCGCCATCGCCGGCTTGCTGCGCTTGCTGCATCGAAAGCATCGAGGCGTCGATCTGGACGAGCGTCGTAGTCCTTTTGTCGCGTTGGCCTCGCTGCTGCTATCCGTCGCTACAACATAGGTGTCTCCAGGACGCGCTCATGCTTCATAGCGATGGACGAGCGAGAGCTCCAGCCAGCATACACGCTTGCGGTACTCCACTCGAGAGCTCGAGAGCACAAACACCCGAGTATGCTGTCCATCAAGTCTGCTGTGCTCCGTTGAGCTACATCAGAAAGGACGTGCGTGCAATCGAGCAATTTAGTTCGCACAACCGCGTCTAAACGGTTGCTCGACATCCCAAGCTCGCACTAACATTGTCGAAACGCTTCGGATCGTACGACTTGCTTCAAGACAACCAAGCCCTCACACTCAAGGACCAAACAAATATGGCACTCAGACAAATACTCGAAGAGCCATGGCGTTGTCAGAATTCATAGCACCAGATCTCCAAGCAGTACAGCTCAAGCAGCAACAACTCGAACTTGCCTTTGAATCACACACACCAATTACAGCTTCGAAGCAAGTGCACGTGGCCATGTCACCGCGCTGACCCGACGACGCGCTCTCATCTCTCATCGCTCTCCATCACTGCGCTCTATCCTCAAACTCGGACTCGGACTCGAACGTACTCTCACACTCTCGCGCTTACTTGACTCTCTATCTATCTATCTTGACTCGCACGCTCCTAGCACTCCTCCTTGCTCTGCTTGCTCGACAAGGTTTGTTGCTCATACACTGCTGTCACTTGCCGTCGTTGTCGTCGTTGTCGCCGTTGGTGATGTTGTTGGATCGGCGGCAGGGCGACGCTGTGCTTGCGACGGACGGACGGACGAACCGACGGACCGACAGCGAGCCAACCGAATCGCCAGGCAGGCAGACAGACAGATCGAGTGTGCATTGCCTCGCCAACTCTCCGTCGCTTGCTCATATTGCTCACCATCGACCAATCGACCGACCGATCGACACATGGTCAGGCAGGCATGCAGACACTCAGACACTCAGGCACTCGGATCGTCTGGTGTCAAAGAGCATGCACAGGCTAGCAGTAGCACGCAGACGCTTAGTTACACTTCGCTCGCAGAGTCGAGTCGATCAGCATGGCTATCCTATCCTCGCCAACTCTCTGCTATCCTCCTGCCTTCCTGACTTCAACGTATATCATCACGCTGGCATCCAGAGTCTAGCTAGCTGCCTGCGTGCGAGCGAGGACCGAGCAGCAGCAGCGCCGTCCATCAACTACCAAGTACCAGCTCTCCACGCTCTCTGGTCTCCAATACCCGAGTGCTCGCTCGCCTTTCAGCTCTTTTGCAGCAGTGCCTCAAAAGGCACAAAGGTTGTCGATAGCTCCGTGTTTGAGAGCTCGGTGTGCTACTATTTGCTTAGATGTTTATGACGCTGGTGCTACTTGCTTGGATGCCATGACGGACCGACCGACCGACGGACCGACCGACCGACGGACCGACCGACCGACCGACGGACTGCGCGCGGCGCGTCCTGTACGTTACCGCACGTTATCCTCGCGACTCGCTCGCTTTGTTTGCTCGCTCGCCCATTCCTTCTTTCTTGAGCTGACGGGCTATCCACAGCAAAGCAGCAGAGCCGCCGCCAGCCGCGCGACGCTTTGGTCCTCCTCCGCTTGAATGCTCTTTGGATCCTACCGACTTCCACCGCTGATTCCCATTACCCGATAACGCACTGAGCGAGCTTTGCACACACTCGCATGCATGTGCGCGACGCTCCGAGAACGACAGAACGACAGAACAACGTTGTTGTTGTTATCGTCGGCGCACAACAAAATACAAGTCCGCTCACCATCAACAGTAGCAGCAATAGCCAGCAAGGAAGCAACAACTAGCAGTTGCCGCCGCTCGCGTCCAGTGCTGCTTACTCACTTGCTCACGACCTCGCGCACTTGCTTGCACTTGCTTGCATTCTGTTGCACTACACTACACTACTCTGCCCTCGTCTGCTGTATCGAGAGCAGCACGCACCAGTGTATCTGCGCCGAGTGCCATCTAACCGCAGTCTCGGGCGGTCTCGGGCGGTCAGTGCCCAGACAAGGAGTCTACTCGCCAGACTGCTTGCCAGACTGCTCGCCAGCCACTTGACCCGATCCAGTACCAGCACTTGGTACTGGCTCACTCTCTCGCTCTCTCTATCGCATTCGCATGTCTCGCTCACTCGCTCACTCTCTCTCTCTCTCTCTCACTCTCTCTTGCTCCACGCCGCAGTCCTGTCCAGTTAGTCGACTGACTGGGTGATCCAGCGATCTGCAAGTACTCGAGCAAGAGGGCGATCCGCGACTTCAGATGGTCACCATCACCACTTCGTACTTGCGCACATCCGTGTGTATGAGCTCACATGTGTGTACACGCTACGTCGGTCTGTCGGTTGGTCGATCCACTGATCGTTTAGTCTGTCCATCCGGCGTCGGTGTCGGTGTCGGCGTCGGCGTCGGTGCCAGCGTCGGTGCCGGTGCTGTCCGTGTCGTTGGTATCAACGCAGGCACAATGTCACTGCTCCACGGCCGTGTCATTGCGGTTGAGGTACTGCGCCATCGAGTTCTCGTAGATCTTGACGTCGGAAAAGCCCAGGACCTCGGACAGCACGAACGCCGTGTGCGCTGCGCGGATGCCGCGCTGACAGTACGTCACCACCGGCTGGTCCGAGCGCAGCGCCAGCGCATCGACAAGCGCCGGTGCGAGCTCGCGCTCGGACTTGAACGTCCCGGCGCTCGTGCGGTCCACAGCGTCCACCCACTCAAAGTGCACGGCGCCAGGCACGTGACCTGTGCAGGTAGGCGCACGTGTGCATCGTAATGGTCAAACACACAGCTCGTCCGTCAGTCGCAAACAGATCGCACGCAAGGAGCAGAGCGCCAGTCGAGGTGCTCGCACACACAGCAGAGCGAGAGCGAGAGAGAGAAGGAGAGAGAGCTCTGGTCCGTGCGCCAGCTACTCAAATGCAAACGCACCCGTGCGCGCATTGCCGTTCGCGTTCCGGCCAGTGTACTCGGCCGCGCTGCGCGTGTCGACAAACTGCGTCGCGCCGTCTGCGAGTCCCTGCTGCACGGCCGCGAGGTCGACGAGTGCGCCGCAAGGTGCGATCGCGCTGGTGAGTGACGGCCATCCAGCACGCACACACAGAGACACACACAACCACAGATCAGTCGTTAGTCAGGAGTGTTCGCCACAGCTCGCTCGCTCTCCCTATCTTCCTCTCTCATGCTCTCGTCGCAACAAGAACAGCAGATCAGTCTCAGTGCATGGCAGCATGACAGCACGCTCGCACTTCCAGAGTGGCGCGGACGGAGCGATCTCGTGAGGCGAGCCAGTCGCGACAGCGTTTGCACCCGCGACCCAGTGCTTCCAGCCGCCGTCGAGCACCTGCGCATCGCGAGCAACGAGCGCCATTCACAGCGCGTACCACGCGAATCGCACACACGCACACAAGAAGACGCAAGCGCACAGCGTCAGACGTGCTGCTGTCGTCAGGACTGTGCACGTCCCAGCCACACGCCAGATCCAACACTGTCGACCGCATCCACGGACAGATCCAACGCTCTACTGGCCGATCGTCGAGACAACGAGACCCGACTGGCGGACTGACGACGAACCGCTGGGCTGGTCTACAGGACTGACTGACGCACCTTGAGCTGCTCCTTCGGGAAGCCAAAGTGGCGAAAGACCCACCAGAGACGCGTCGCTTTCTACAGCACACAGACGACCATGCAGACAACCACACGGAGCCACAAGTGTACACAGCCAGAGACATCCGTCAGAGAGACCAGCAGACGCACGTGGCGAACAAGAGACGCTCCGTGCCAGGCATTCGCCAGTCCGACTGCTCCCAAGCGCACGAGCAACGAGCGTGTGTGCGCTCGAGAGCGTCTCCTGCACATCGGCAGACTCGCGAGCGCGCGTGCACACATGGTGACGGACGCACCAGCCCAAAGTCGTCGTCGTAGAACACGAGCGTCGCGTCCTCTTCGACATGCAGCACCTCGAGCACTTGCTGGAACGTGCGCTCGTCGATCACGCCCGTCGAGTTCGGGTCCTACCAGACCAAGTTGCCACAACAGTACATCGCTGCGTCGTCAGGACACTCACGTGTGTATGCAGAACGCCATTCGCACCGAGACCGAGAGAGCGAGCGAGTGCGTGTGTCCGCAAGAGCGTCAGGCGACAAGTGCCATGCGAACGACCACGCTGTGTGGACACGCAAGACAACACCACACAACACAGCACATGCACATGCACACGCACACATAATATGTATGAAAGACGCACCTTGAGTCCCGATGCCGCGGGTCCAAACGGCTGCGCGTTGGGAATGTGCGCGCGCTGGAACGCCACGGGCTGGTCGCAGTCGACGATCAAGAGCTTCTCGCGGCTCTCGCGAACCCACTCGCTCGAGACAAGGGACGCAACGCCGCGCACGTTTGCCGTCGTGCTGCAAAGCGCAGAGGTGGTACGGAGCGCAGTAGCAGCGATGGTGCGAGCACCGAGCGCACGAGTGCAGCGTCGAGCAAGCATGTTTGTAGTCGTCTTGCCTTGTCTTGCCTTGCTTGTTTGTTGCGAGCGTGCGAGCTTGTTCAACAAAGCGGAAGCAAATAAGCGAGCGATTGATACCAAATTCGTTTGACAAGCAAGCAATCAAGAGCTCGCGCGCCAAAACCTTTTGCATTCGAGACCGCGTCGTTGTATGCATGTGTACTTACAACTGACACGCGCAAGGAATCAGTATCAAGTACCACGCAACCAAAAATATATCGGCACCACACACACACACAGCAAGCAGCAAAGCAGATGAACAACGTCGAGCGATTGACTCGAGACCTCGATACGCCCAAGCACGACTCTCGAGCTCGCATGTTCATACGCATCTCACTTGTGCGCTTGCCTGATGTGATTGGTGTCTTGGCGCACGAGCACTTTGCCAGAACGATCAGCTAGCGCGACCCAGCCACTTGCTGGAGCTGGAGCTTCGACACGAGCATGCTCTCCGTCGCGTCGACTGCGTCCTGTCAATCGCAGCAGAGCTGAGTCGTACAGATACACAACAGCGTTCGGTCCGGTCTTCGCGTCCTAGCTGTATCTCTCCTCGTCCCGCGCGCCGTACAAGCAGCCGTCAAAGCTCTCGAAGCAGCTCGCGTCAGTCGGCTCTTCCACCTGTGCAATCCTCTTGACACATGCTAGCGAAGTCGACCATACATCTTCGAGCTGCTCATGGACGTCTGTGGATGTCAGTGTCAGTGTCGATGGGACTGCGAATGCCTGGCGACTGCCTCGGTCCTACGATACTGGCTTGCGTTGGTCGAGTTCGACAACTGCGAGCGACTGTGGCCTTCTGTCGATCGACAGGACCTGAACGACATGCGAGCACATCGTCACAGACGCACGCACGCAGAGACGTCTGCAGCTCTGACACTGAAACGGACTTGAGTAGCAGCAAGAGCAGCAGCAGTAGCAGTGATGGTGGTGATGGCTCTGCAGACGCTGCACGTCCAGCAGCAGCAAGAGGTGCATGATGTGGATGTCGCGAACGACCGTTCCTCGCGTCACCAGCGCGCTTCGAGTGCCCGTCTGTGTGGATAGAACGGCGGCGCTGGACCTGCGTGTGCACGAGCGCGAAGATGCGAGCTCAGTGTCTGTTGTCTGTTGTTGCTATGGCGTTCGCGCTCGCTGCGGTCGTCCATTGTCTTAACTTACTCGTCGAGTCTCGTTTGCTCGACGCTCTTCTCTCTCGCTCGCTCACACACTCGCGTGCTCTCGCGCCTACTACAGTTCCTATAGAATAGATACATCCTCGGTGCGTGGTCGCTCGCTCGCGCACTACTCGGGCAAGCGCTGCTCGTCGCACGGTGGCGACGCACTGCCGTCCGAGAACGAGTCGAACGTGCGCTTCCGAGACAGCGACCCGAACGACGACGACGACGATGACGGCGAGCTGTTGTTGCTACTGCCTCCGCCGCTGGCTCGTCGTACGGCGATCGCAGTGCTCGGACGAGGACTCGAGGTGCTACTCCCAGCACCACTACCGCTTGTGAACTTGAGCTTGCGACTGCGCAAGTACGTGAGCGCGTTCCGGAGCTGGATCTTCGTGGGCATGAGGTCGCTCCCGAACGCGCCGAGGCGATGGAGGTTCTGCAGCTCTTTGTAGATCACCATGGGCTTCACGTCCGGGTTCTGCTGCAGCATGCGCACGACGTGCACTTTCATCTCCTCCGTCACGCAGCTCTGCAGCGGCTCGGTCGAGTCGTGCGCGTCGCTCAGGTGCTGGTACGCTTGGCACACGATGCCCGCGAACGTGAGCTGGCATGTCGACATGCGGAGCTGCACGGGACACGCGCGGCTCTTGCGCGATGAGAGTACTCGCGGCTCACTGCTGCTGCTGTTGTTATTGTGGTAGTGGTGCTGCTCTGCGTCGTCGTCCGCGTCGGCGTCGTCGCCCTGGGTCTTGGGATGGCAGAGCGCGGACGTGCACTTGGTCCACTGGACCTTCATCTTGTGCTCGACGTGGTTGAGCTCACTGCCACTGCTGCTGCTGTTGTTCTGCTGTGCGTGGTGCTCATGGTTCATGGTGCAGTTCACGAGGTGTGTGTTGATGATCGCGTTGCGCTTGAGCGAGCGCCGAAAGTCGTTCATCTCGGCCTCGCTCTGCGTCTCGCCGATCACGAACCAGCCGCCATCGTCCGGGTTGTGGAGCAGCCGCCGGAGGTCCATGGCGCGGCGTGTGCGTGCGTGGGTGCTCGCGTGCTGGATCGTGGTGCTTGTTGTCGACGGCTGCTGCTGCTGCGTCGGTGGCCGGCTCGTCGCTGGGTCGACTGCGACTGTGTGTGTGTTTGTGTGTGCTTGTGTGCGTGAGCGACTGGTTGGATCCCGACTGTTGGCGAGTGTGCGTGCGTGCGTGTGTGCGTGTGTTGTCTGGAGCTCTGGCACGGACAGCGCAAGTCGCGAAATGAGTCCGAGTAATGAGTGCGTGGTGCGCAGCAGCAGCAAAGAGAGCGCTCGCTCGCTCGCTCACGCTGCTGTTGCTCTGCTGGCGTGAAGCGCTGTCTGTCTGTCTGTCTGTCTGTCTGTCTGTCGAGCGCGAGTGAGCGTGCGCAGGAGTGAGGAGTTGGACAAAGGATCAGCGCGCGCTCAGTCTCGAGGCTCCAGGCTCCAGGCTCCAGCTCAGTCGGCGGCGGCGACTGTGTGTGTGTGTGAGCTCGTGAACAGCCGCAGCCGTGGTGGCTCTTCTGCGCGCGTTTGGAAAATGTGCAAAGACGAGACTCCACTCGGCCCTGCGCACCGGGCGTACCCTCTGCATCTTGTGTTGTTGAGCCTCTGTATCATACGCGGCCGACACTTTGGGCCGGACTCACAGCGGGTCTCTATTCAACGCTGCTATTAGCGTCGGCTGTAGTGGCGCTCAGTCCACTCGCTTCGACTTGCTCGCTGTCGCTTGCTCGTCCGGCGGAAAGAAAGCGTCGTGGATAGGCTCGAAACCGCCTTGCACGCAACTTTATTGTCGCGCTGTCTGCTGCTTGTTGGTCTACAGATCCGCTCGCTCGCTCGCTCAAAGGATCGACCCTGCTCGTATAGCCGACGCGCTGACTGCCTGCAGCCGATGATGGCAGCGGCGGACCTCTAGCCGACCCAGCCCGCACTACGCACGGATGCGAATCATCATCACATCGCTTACAAAATCCCAGCTGTTCCGGATGGTCCTCAGCACAACTCGACAGCAACAACAACTCACTGACTGGCGGCAGTGAGGTTCGTGGTGCGCTCTCATGTGCAACGCCGCCACTGCCGCTGCCCTCACTCACTCTCGCTCACTCGCTTGCTGCTCGCGGTGATTGCTGTAAACACTCGCGACAGAGTGATAAACCTCCAGCTGGACGACGAGCGTGAGACTCAACACTCGCTTGTGTGATTTGCATGGAGCAGTGAACACCCGCCGCGTTCGCTCGCGCCTGCTGCTGGAGCTGACCCAGTGCGGACCAACCCGGCAGCACTGGCTCCTGTGAGCAAGTGCGCTTAACACGCTGCGCTGGCAAACGCACACAGCGAGAAGCACGCACCAAGCAACACACAGCGAGCAAATGCGGTCATCGCCGCTGCGTGCAAGTACGTGTGATTCGTCCTAAGTACAGCCACACACACACAACCTAGGTTCAAATGCTGCTGCGATCACCAAGACAGCCCGAATGCCTCGATCATCATCATCACCATCGTTCGCGCAATTGCGATTCATCATTGACGACGCAGACACAGACATACAGGTAGCTCCAGCAAGGCGCAATGTGCGTGTGCAACCATCAGCGCGGCGGTGCAGCAGCAACACAGCGCGAGTACGAGAGCGGCGAGCGAACGAGTGTGCTGCTGAGGCCGCGAACGTCCTGATTAGCACAAGCGCTGAACAGCGGACGGTAATCAATCCGATCATCGTGTCGCGGCAATCGCTGCGTCGAACCAGGTGATGAACGACGACACACACACAGAGGCTGCTGCTGCTGCTGCTGCTTGTGTGTGCGTGGGTGTGTTGCTTTGTGTGTGGTGTGTGCTGTGCGTGCTCCTCCAGTCCGCCTGCCAAGGTCGCTACAATGCGCAATGCACTCGCTGACAGACTGTCACCCTGACTCTCTCGCTACCGCTTCGCATCGCGCGCTTGCGTGATGGCGAGGGATGGCGATCTGGCATGGCAAACAAGAAAGCATGAAGCATGACCAGCAGCCAGCGAGCCAGTCAGTCAGTGCCTACGAGATCATGATGACCGCGGATGAACTGGCTGGTTAGGCGCACACTATTGCGATCGCTCGGCGCGTCGTGTCCACTGCTGTCGTCGTCGTGTGCAACGAGCAACGAGCGGGATGTTGCCGTGCATGCACGCACACGGCATGTGCTCGAGACCTCAAGACCTCGAGACCAAACAAATGGCTCGAGCGGATTCGTCGCGTGAGGTCACGCGGTGTGGCACACATCAGTTGTTGATGCATCATGCAAATTTCTGCCAATCACATGCGAGATTAGATCACACACGTGGCCCACATAACATTTTGTGACGTCATGCAACATGTTGAAGTTGTCTTGCATGTCAAAAATCATCCGGCAGTCATGCCGGCTGGCTCGACAAGCGACGAGCGTCGAGCGCAGCACAACCGGCGGCGCGCCTCTACAACTGGAACGCGAGTGCTCACACTGCTGCTGCTGTAGAGCTGCTATAGAGCGAACGACGCAGAGGCGTTCGTGATCTACGATGACGGCTTTCAACTGGTGCGTGCATGTGCTCACTGCTACGTTCGACCTCTCAAAGTCGGCAATGGAGGACCATTGGACCGATCAATTGAGGCGATCGGTGGCGTCGAATCCAGCGCGTACCTGCGATTTGCATGAACACGACGACACCTCGTCGGAGATTGCGCTATTGAGCTACACTGTTCACCCACAATCGCGCAGATGCCACGCTCGACGTGACGCATGGGATGTTCAAGTCCGAGTGTGAGCTCGCATCGGTGCTTGTCGACGTGCTGGCGCTGTGCTTGGACCAGCCGGCGGTGACGTACTGTCAGCGCGGCATCCGCGCAGCGCACACGGCGTTCGTGCTGTCCGAGGTCCTGGGCTTTTCCGACGTCAAGATCTACGAGAACTCGATGGCGCAGTACCTCAACCGCAATGACACGGCCGTGGAGCAGTGACATTGTGCCTGCGTTGATACCAACGACACGGACAGCACCGGCACCGACGCTGGCACCGACGCCGACGCCGACACCGACACCGACGCCGGATGGACAGACTAAACGATCAGTGGATCGACCAACCGACAGACCGACGTAGCGTGTACACACATGTGAGCTCATACACACGGATGTGCGCAAGTACGAAGTGGTGATGGTGACCATCTGAAGTCGCGGATCGCCCTCTTGCTCGAGTACTTGCAGATCGCTGGATCACCCAGTCAGTCGACTAACTGGACAGGACTGCGGCGTGGAGCAAGAGAGAGTGAGAGAGAGAGAGAGAGAGTGAGCGAGTGAGCGAGACATGCGAATGCGATAGAGAGAGCGAGAGAGTGAGCCAGTACCAAGTGCTGGTACTGGATCGGGTCAAGTGGCTGGCGAGCAGTCTGGCAAGCAGTCTGGCGAGTAGACTCCTTGTCTGGGCACTGACCGCCCGAGACCGCCCGAGACTGCGGTTAGATGGCACTCGGCGCAGATACACTGGTGCGTGCTGCTCTCGATACAGCAGACGAGGGCAGAGTAGTGTAGTGTAGTGCAACAGAATGCAAGCAAGTGCAAGCAAGTGCGCGAGGTCGTGAGCAAGTGAGTAAGCAGCACTGGACGCGAGCGGCGGCAACTGCTAGTTGTTGCTTCCTTGCTGGCTATTGCTGCTACTGTTGATGGTGAGCGGACTTGTATTTTGTTGTGCGCCGACGATAACAACAACAACGTTGTTCTGTCGTTCTGTCGTTCTCGGAGCGTCGCGCACATGCATGCGAGTGTGTGCAAAGCTCGCTCAGTGCGTTATCGGGTAATGGGAATCAGCGGTGGAAGTCGGTAGGATCCAAAGAGCATTCAAGCGGAGGAGGACCAAAGCGTCGCGCGGCTGGCGGCGGCTCTGCTGCTTTGCTGTGGATAGCCCGTCAGCTCAAGAAAGAAGGAATGGGCGAGCGAGCAAACAAAGCGAGCGAGTCGCGAGGATAACGTGCGGTAACGTACAGGACGCGCCGCGCGCAGTCCGTCGGTCGGTCGGTCGGTCCGTCGGTCGGTCGGTCCGTCGGTCGGTCGGTCCGTCATGGCATCCAAGCAAGTAGCACCAGCGTCATAAACATCTAAGCAAATAGTAGCACACCGAGCTCTCAAACACGGAGCTATCGACAACCTTTGTGCCTTTTGAGGCACTGCTGCAAAAGAGCTGAAAGGCGAGCGAGCACTCGGGTATTGGAGACCAGAGAGCGTGGAGAGCTGGTACTTGGTAGTTGATGGACGGCGCTGCTGCTGCTCGGTCCTCGCTCGCACGCAGGCAGCTAGCTAGACTCTGGATGCCAGCGTGATGATATACGTTGAAGTCAGGAAGGCAGGAGGATAGCAGAGAGTTGGCGAGGATAGGATAGCCATGCTGATCGACTCGACTCTGCGAGCGAAGTGTAACTAAGCGTCTGCGTGCTACTGCTAGCCTGTGCATGCTCTTTGACACCAGACGATCCGAGTGCCTGAGTGTCTGAGTGTCTGCATGCCTGCCTGACCATGTGTCGATCGGTCGGTCGATTGGTCGATGGTGAGCAATATGAGCAAGCGACGGAGAGTTGGCGAGGCAATGCACACTCGATCTGTCTGTCTGCCTGCCTGGCGATTCGGTTGGCTCGCTGTCGGTCCGTCGGTTCGTCCGTCCGTCCGTCGCAAGCACAGCGTCGCCCTGCCGCCGATCCAACAACATCACCAACGGCGACAACGACGACAACGACGGCAAGTGACAGCAGTGTATGAGCAACAAACCTTGTCGAGCAAGCAGAGCAAGGAGGAGTGCTAGGAGCGTGCGAGTCAAGATAGATAGATAGAGAGTCAAGTAAGCGCGAGAGTGTGAGAGTACGTTCGAGTCCGAGTCCGAGTTTGAGGATAGAGCGCAGTGATGGAGAGCGATGAGAGATGAGAGCGCGTCGTCGGGTCAGCGCGGTGACATGGCCACGTGCACTTGCTTCGAAGCTGTAATTGGTGTGTGTGATTCAAAGGCAAGTTCGAGTTGTTGCTGCTTGAGCTGTACTGCTTGGAGATCTGGTGCTATGAATTCTGACAACGCCATGGCTCTTCGAGTATTTGTCTGAGTGCCATATTTGTTTGGTCCTTGAGTGTGAGGGCTTGGTTGTCTTGAAGCAAGTCGTACGATCCGAAGCGTTTCGACAATGTTAGTGCGAGCTTGGGATGTCGAGCAACCGTTTAGACGCGGTTGTGCGAACTAAATTGCTCGATTGCACGCACGTCCTTTCTGATGTAGCTCAACGGAGCACAGCAGACTTGATGGACAGCATACTCGGGTGTTTGTGCTCTCGAGCTCTCGAGTGGAGTACCGCAAGCGTGTATGCTGGCTGGAGCTCTCGCTCGTCCATCGCTATGAAGCATGAGCGCGTCCTGGAGACACCTATGTTGTAGCGACGGATAGCAGCAGCGAGGCCAACGCGACAAAAGGACTACGACGCTCGTCCAGATCGACGCCTCGATGCTTTCGATGCAGCAAGCGCAGCAAGCCGGCGATGGCGGGAGTCCAGCGAGTCGCACCGACGAACCGGATCCGAGCTGGCGACGCGGCGACGGGCTTGCTTGCTGAGGTCCATACTGGTACAAGCTAGCACACAAAGCACGACCTTGCAAAATAGGTCGAGGAGAACGATGGAACGAAGCAAGGAAGCCGCCGACGATGACGATGATGAATGCCGCTCGTGGTGGTTTCATCCTCACTTCGCTGCTCATGTCGCTAGTTCGCGCGCGCGAAACCGAGCGATGCGTGGTCGAGACGAGGCTCGCGCGCAGTGTGTTGCGTCCACGACGAGTGGGCGACCGCAGCCGATCTCACGCTGTCCGATGCAACACACACACACACACACACACAAAGCTCAAGGCAGGCACGTGGCGCACACAAACAGTAGCAAGCAAGGCTGGCGATGATGTTGTCGTCGCCCTCGGAGCTCCATATCACACCAGCGATATGATCAGCGACTCGGGCGACAAGCAAGAACAGCACAAAGCACGCTTTGAGCGTGCTCGTCCGACGCGCTTTCCAACTCACTCTTCACGCACAAGTTCTAGTACTTTGTACAAGAAGTTCGAGGCAAACAAAGCTTCGGGCAGACATGCCATTGCATTGCATCAAGATCCGTTAACGTGAGCACGGCGAGAGGACGTGAAATAGCAACCGGAGAGCAACCCACTCATCGAGATGCTACTTGCTCCAAGCACCATCCACATCCTGTACGGCAGCCGCCATGACGACAACGCGCAGTTTGTCTTTTCCAAACGCCCCTGACGTCAGTCGATACGCGAGTCTTCGCGACTTTCGCGACGCAATGATACAGCTTAGCCTTAGCATTGAATATCACAAGCACCACGAGCACTATGTCGCCGCGCTGACCCGACGACGCGCTCTCATCTCTCATCGCTCTCCATCACTGCGCTCTATCCTCAAACTCGGACTCGGACTCGAACGTACTCTCACACTCTCGCGCTTACTTGACTCTCTATCTATCTATCTTGACTCGCACGCTCCTAGCACTCCTCCTTGCTCTGCTTGCTCGACAAGGTTTGTTGCTCATACACTGCTGTCACTTGCCGTCGTTGTCGTCGTTGTCGCCGTTGGTGATGTTGTTGGATCGGCGGCAGGGCGACGCTGTGCTTGCGACGGACGGACGGACGAACCGACGGACCGACAGCGAGCCAACCGAATCGCCAGGCAGGCAGACAGACAGATCGAGTGTGCATTGCCTCGCCAACTCTCCGTCGCTTGCTCATATTGCTCACCATCGACCAATCGACCGACCGATCGACACATGGTCAGGCAGGCATGCAGACACTCAGACACTCAGGCACTCGGATCGTCTGGTGTCAAAGAGCATGCACAGGCTAGCAGTAGCACGCAGACGCTTAGTTACACTTCGCTCGCAGAGTCGAGTCGATCAGCATGGCTATCCTATCCTCGCCAACTCTCTGCTATCCTCCTGCCTTCCTGACTTCAACGTATATCATCACGCTGGCATCCAGAGTCTAGCTAGCTGCCTGCGTGCGAGCGAGGACCGAGCAGCAGCAGCGCCGTCCATCAACTACCAAGTACCAGCTCTCCACGCTCTCTGGTCTCCAATACCCGAGTGCTCGCTCGCCTTTCAGCTCTTTTGCAGCAGTGCCTCAAAAGGCACAAAGGTTGTCGATAGCTCCGTGTTTGAGAGCTCGGTGTGCTACTATTTGCTTAGATGTTTATGACGCTGGTGCTACTTGCTTGGATGCCATGACGGACCGACCGACCGACGGACCGACCGACCGACGGACCGACCGACCGACCGACGGACTGCGCGCGGCGCGTCCTGTACGTTACCGCACGTTATCCTCGCGACTCGCTCGCTTTGTTTGCTCGCTCGCCCATTCCTTCTTTCTTGAGCTGACGGGCTATCCACAGCAAAGCAGCAGAGCCGCCGCCAGCCGCGCGACGCTTTGGTCCTCCTCCGCTTGAATGCTCTTTGGATCCTACCGACTTCCACCGCTGATTCCCATTACCCGATAACGCACTGAGCGAGCTTTGCACACACTCGCATGCATGTGCGCGACGCTCCGAGAACGACAGAACGACAGAACAACGTTGTTGTTGTTATCGTCGGCGCACAACAAAATACAAGTCCGCTCACCATCAACAGTAGCAGCAATAGCCAGCAAGGAAGCAACAACTAGCAGTTGCCGCCGCTCGCGTCCAGTGCTGCTTACTCACTTGCTCACGACCTCGCGCACTTGCTTGCACTTGCTTGCATTCTGTTGCACTACACTACACTACTCTGCCCTCGTCTGCTGTATCGAGAGCAGCACGCACCAGTGTATCTGCGCCGAGTGCCATCTAACCGCAGTCTCGGGCGGTCTCGGGCGGTCAGTGCCCAGACAAGGAGTCTACTCGCCAGACTGCTTGCCAGACTGCTCGCCAGCCACTTGACCCGATCCAGTACCAGCACTTGGTACTGGCTCACTCTCTCGCTCTCTCTATCGCATTCGCATGTCTCGCTCACTCGCTCACTCTCTCTCTCTCTCTCTCACTCTCTCTTGCTCCACGCCGCAGTCCTGTCCAGTTAGTCGACTGACTGGGTGATCCAGCGATCTGCAAGTACTCGAGCAAGAGGGCGATCCGCGACTTCAGATGGTCACCATCACCACTTCGTACTTGCGCACATCCGTGTGTATGAGCTCACATGTGTGTACACGCTACGTCGGTCTGTCGGTTGGTCGATCCACTGATCGTTTAGTCTGTCCATCCGGCGTCGGTGTCGGTGTCGGCGTCGGCGTCGGTGCCAGCGTCGGTGCCGGTGCTGTCCGTGTCGTTGGTATCAACGCAGGCACAATGTCACTGCTCCACGGCCGTGTCATTGCGGTTGAGGTACTGCGCCATCGAGTTCTCGTAGATCTTGACGTCGGAAAAGCCCAGGACCTCGGACAGCACGAACGCCGTGTGCGCTGCGCGGATGCCGCGCTGACAGTACGTCACCGCCGGCTGGTCCAAGCACAGCGCCAGCACGTCGACAAGCACCGATGCGAGCTCACACTCGGACTTGAACATCCCATGCGTCACGTCGAGCGTGGCATCTGCGCGATTGTGGGTGAACAGTGTAGCTCAATAGCGCAATCTCCGACGAGGTGTCGTCGTGTTCATGCAAATCGCAGGTACGCGCTGGATTCGACGCCACCGATCGCCTCAATTGATCGGTCCAATGGTCCTCCATTGCCGACTTTGAGAGGTCGAACGTAGCAGTGAGCACATGCACGCACCAGTTGAAAGCCGTCATCGTAGATCACGAACGCCTCTGCGTCGTTCGCTCTATAGCAGCTCTACAGCAGCAGCAGTGTGAGCACTCGCGTTCCAGTTGTAGAGGCGCGCCGCCGGTTGTGCTGCGCTCGACGCTCGTCGCTTGTCGAGCCAGCCGGCATGACTGCCGGATGATTTTTGACATGCAAGACAACTTCAACATGTTGCATGACGTCACAAAATGTTATGTGGGCCACGTGTGTGATCTAATCTCGCATGTGATTGGCAGAAATTTGCATGATGCATCAACAACTGATGTGTGCCACACCGCGTGACCTCACGCGACGAATCCGCTCGAGCCATTTGTTTGGTCTCGAGGTCTTGAGGTCTCGAGCACATGCCGTGTGCGTGCATGCACGGCAACATCCCGCTCGTTGCTCGTTGCACACGACGACGACAGCAGTGGACACGACGCGCCGAGCGATCGCAATAGTGTGCGCCTAACCAGCCAGTTCATCCGCGGTCATCATGATCTCGTAGGCACTGACTGACTGGCTCGCTGGCTGCTGGTCATGCTTCATGCTTTCTTGTTTGCCATGCCAGATCGCCATCCCTCGCCATCACGCAAGCGCGCGATGCGAAGCGGTAGCGAGAGAGTCAGGGTGACAGTCTGTCAGCGAGTGCATTGCGCATTGTAGCGACCTTGGCAGGCGGACTGGAGGAGCACGCACAGCACACACCACACACAAAGCAACACACCCACGCACACACAAGCAGCAGCAGCAGCAGCAGCCTCTGTGTGTGTGTCGTCGTTCATCACCTGGTTCGACGCAGCGATTGCCGCGACACGATGATCGGATTGATTACCGTCCGCTGTTCAGCGCTTGTGCTAATCAGGACGTTCGCGGCCTCAGCAGCACACTCGTTCGCTCGCCGCTCTCGTACTCGCGCTGTGTTGCTGCTGCACCGCCGCGCTGATGGTTGCACACGCACATTGCGCCTTGCTGGAGCTACCTGTATGTCTGTGTCTGCGTCGTCAATGATGAATCGCAATTGCGCGAACGATGGTGATGATGATGATCGAGGCATTCGGGCTGTCTTGGTGATCGCAGCAGCATTTGAACCTAGGTTGTGTGTGTGTGGCTGTACTTAGGACGAATCACACGTACTTGCACGCAGCGGCGATGACCGCATTTGCTCGCTGTGTGTTGCTTGGTGCGTGCTTCTCGCTGTGTGCGTTTGCCAGCGCAGCGTGTTAAGCGCACTTGCTCACAGGAGCCAGTGCTGCCGGGTTGGTCCGCACTGGGTCAGCTCCAGCAGCAGGCGCGAGCGAACGCGGCGGGTGTTCACTGCTCCATGCAAATCACACAAGCGAGTGTTGAGTCTCACGCTCGTCGTCCAGCTGGAGGTTTATCACTCTGTCGCGAGTGTTTACAGCAATCACCGCGAGCAGCAAGCGAGTGAGCGAGAGTGAGTGAGGGCAGCGGCAGTGGCGGCGTTGCACATGAGAGCGCACCACGAACCTCGCTGCCGCCAGTCAGTGAGTTGTTGTTGCTGTCGAGTTGTGCTGAGGACCATCCGGAACAGCTGGGATTTTGTAAGCGATGTGATGATGATTCGCATCCGTGCGTAGTGCGGGCTGGGTCGGCTAGAGGTCCGCCGCTGCCATCATCGGCTGCAGGCAGTCAGCGCGTCGGCTATACGAGCAGGGTCGATCCTTTGAGCGAGCGAGCGAGCGGATCTGTAGACCAACAAGCAGCAGACAGCGCGACAATAAAGTTGCGTGCAAGGCGGTTTCGAGCCTATCCACGACGCTTTCTTTCCGCCGGACGAGCAAGCGACAGCGAGCAAGTCGAAGCGAGTGGACTGAGCGCCACTACAGCCGACGCTAATAGCAGCGTTGAATAGAGACCCGCTGTGAGTCCGGCCCAAAGTGTCGGCCGCGTATGATACAGAGGCTCAACAACACAAGATGCAGAGGGTACGCCCGGTGCGCAGGGCCGAGTGGAGTCTCGTCTTTGCACATTTTCCAAACGCGCGCAGAAGAGCCACCACGGCTGCGGCTGTTCACGAGCTCACACACACACACAGTCGCCGCCGCCGACTGAGCTGGAGCCTGGAGCCTGGAGCCTCGAGACTGAGCGCGCGCTGATCCTTTGTCCAACTCCTCACTCCTGCGCACGCTCACTCGCGCTCGACAGACAGACAGACAGACAGACAGACAGACAGCGCTTCACGCCAGCAGAGCAACAGCAGCGTGAGCGAGCGAGCGAGCGCTCTCTTTGCTGCTGCTGCGCACCACGCACTCATTACTCGGACTCATTTCGCGACTTGCGCTGTCCGTGCCAGAGCTCCAGACAACACACGCACACACGCACGCACGCACACTCGCCAACAGTCGGGATCCAACCAGTCGCTCACGCACACAAGCACACACAAACACACACACAGTCGCAGTCGACCCAGCGACGAGCCGGCCACCGACGCAGCAGCAGCAGCCGTCGACAACAAGCACCACGATCCAGCACGCGAGCACCCACGCACGCACACGCCGCGCCATGGACCTCCGGCGGCTGCTCCACAACCCGGACGATGGCGGCTGGTTCGTGATCGGCGAGACGCAGAGCGAGGCCGAGATGAACGACTTTCGGCGCTCGCTCAAGCGCAACGCGATCATCAACACACACCTCGTGAACTGCACCATGAACCATGAGCACCACGCACAGCAGAACAACAGCAGCAGCAGTGGCAGTGAGCTCAACCACGTCGAGCACAAGATGAAGGTCCAGTGGACCAAGTGCACGTCCGCGCTCTGCCATCCCAAGACCCAGGGCGACGACGCCGACGCGGACGACGACGCAGAGCAGCACCACTACCACAATAACAACAGCAGCAGCAGTGAGCCGCGAGTACTCTCATCGCGCAAGAGCCGCGCGTGTCCCGTGCAGCTCCGCATGTCGACATGCCAGCTCACGTTCGCGGGCATCGTGTGCCAAGCGTACCAGCACCTGAGCGACGCGCACGACTCGACCGAGCCGCTGCAGAGCTGCGTGACGGAGGAGATGAAAGTGCACGTCGTGCGCATGCTGCAGCAGAACCCGGACGTGAAGCCCATGGTGATCTACAAAGAGCTGCAGAACCTCCATCGCCTCGGCGCATTCGGGAGCGACCTCATGCCCACGAAGATCCAGCTCCGGAACGCGCTCACGTACTTGCGCAGTCGCAAGCTCAAGTTCACAAGCGGTAGTGGTGCTGGGAGTAGCACCTCGAGTCCTCGTCCGAGCACTGCGATCGCCGTACGACGAGCCAGCGGCGGAGGCAGTAGCAACAACAGCTCGCCGTCATCGTCGTCGTCGTCGTTCGGGTCGCTGTCTCGGAAGCGCACGTTCGACTCGTTCTCGGACGGCAGTGCGTCGCCACCGTGCGACGAGCAGCGCTTGCCCGAGTAGTGCGCGAGCGAGCGACCACGCACCGAGGATGTATCTATTCTATAGGAACTGTAGTAGGCGCGAGAGCACGCGAGTGTGTGAGCGAGCGAGAGAGAAGAGCGTCGAGCAAACGAGACTCGACGAGTAAGTTAAGACAATGGACGACCGCAGCGAGCGCGAACGCCATAGCAACAACAGACAACAGACACTGAGCTCGCATCTTCGCGCTCGTGCACACGCAGGTCCAGCGCCGCCGTTCTATCCACACAGACGGGCACTCGAAGCGCGCTGGTGACGCGAGGAACGGTCGTTCGCGACATCCACATCATGCACCTCTTGCTGCTGCTGGACGTGCAGCGTCTGCAGAGCCATCACCACCATCACTGCTACTGCTGCTGCTCTTGCTGCTACTCAAGTCCGTTTCAGTGTCAGAGCTGCAGACGTCTCTGCGTGCGTGCGTCTGTGACGATGTGCTCGCATGTCGTTCAGGTCCTGTCGATCGACAGAAGGCCACAGTCGCTCGCAGTTGTCGAACTCGACCAACGCAAGCCAGTATCGTAGGACCGAGGCAGTCGCCAGGCATTCGCAGTCCCATCGACACTGACACTGACATCCACAGACGTCCATGAGCAGCTCGAAGATGTATGGTCGACTTCGCTAGCATGTGTCAAGAGGATTGCACAGGTGGAAGAGCCGACTGACGCGAGCTGCTTCGAGAGCTTTGACGGCTGCTTGTACGGCGCGCGGGACGAGGAGAGATACAGCTAGGACGCGAAGACCGGACCGAACGCTGTTGTGTATCTGTACGACTCAGCTCTGCTGCGATTGACAGGACGCAGTCGACGCGACGGAGAGCATGCTCGTGTCGAAGCTCCAGCTCCAGCAAGTGGCTGGGTCGCGCTAGCTGATCGTTCTGGCAAAGTGCTCGTGCGCCAAGACACCAATCACATCAGGCAAGCGCACAAGTGAGATGCGTATGAACATGCGAGCTCGAGAGTCGTGCTTGGGCGTATCGAGGTCTCGAGTCAATCGCTCGACGTTGTTCATCTGCTTTGCTGCTTGCTGTGTGTGTGTGTGGTGCCGATATATTTTTGGTTGCGTGGTACTTGATACTGATTCCTTGCGCGTGTCAGTTGTAAGTACACATGCATACAACGACGCGGTCTCGAATGCAAAAGGTTTTGGCGCGCGAGCTCTTGATTGCTTGCTTGTCAAACGAATTTGGTATCAATCGCTCGCTTATTTGCTTCCGCTTTGTTGAACAAGCTCGCACGCTCGCAACAAACAAGCAAGGCAAGACAAGGCAAGACGACTACAAACATGCTTGCTCGACGCTGCACTCGTGCGCTCGGTGCTCGCACCATCGCTGCTACTGCTGACGAGGGACGTGAGTCGTGTTGGACGAACAATAAATATGGTGAGTGCTGTACAATAACTATGGTAATATCAAGCGAGAAAAGTGAACGAATAGGCTTGAATTGTGTATTGTCGCTAGAATTGTATTTGAGCTGTATATGATGTCCACAAAGTGTTTGAGTATTATATGTAAGAAAGACTGATTTATTGCATACCAAACATGCGATAGCGACAAAATCAAGGTCGACTTCAATCCTTGATTTTATCACTATCACGCCCCCTCTAAAAGATTCGCCAAGATCTCCATACAAACGCCAAGTTGGTTGCAGCAGCTCAGCCACGACGAAATTGCCAGCAGATCCACGACGACGACATCCGCAGCAGCAACAGGAACGACCAGCAGCAACATGAGCTCGAGCGAAGAACTCGGCAAGAAGCACGACTACACGGACGAGTACCAGCGCCTCGTGCCGCAGGCGCAGTCGGTCGCCGCGAGCGGCAATGTCGAAGCCGCGTGTGAGCTCCTCTTGGGGCTCGAGAAGCAAGCGCGCTTGGCGAACGACATCCCGACGCTCAAGCTCGTCGTTGCGTCTGTGCTCCAGCTCTGTGCGCAGTACAAGCGCTGGGAGCTCTTGAAAGACCACATCCTGCTGCTCTCGAAGCGCCGCGCGCAAAAGTCTGGTGCGATCACGGTGCTCGTGCAGCGCGCGATGGAGTTCCTCGCTGAGACGCCGAGCGAGTCGGTCAAGATGGACCTCATCCACGCACTCCGGAGCGTCGCGGAGGGCAAGATCTTCTTGGAGAAGGAGCGCGCGACGCTCACGCAGCTCCTCTCGCGCATGAAAGAGGCGCGCGGCGAGATCGACGAAGCCGCGACGATCCTCCAAGAAGTGCACGTCGAGACGTACGGCGCCATGACAAAGCTCGAAAAGACCGAGTACATCTTGGAGCAAGTGCGCCTGACGCTCGCAAAGCGCGACTACGTGCGCGCGAACATCTTGTCGAAGAAGATCTTGCGCCGGACGCTCGACGAGAGCGGCTTCCAGGCGTGCAAGCTCAAGTTCTTTAGCTTGCTCATCGAGTACGACACGCACGAGAACAACGTCTTGGAGCTCTGTCGCCACTGGCTCGCGATCCTCAACACGCCAGTCGTCCAAGACGACGACGCGCAGTGGCGCAAAGCGATCGAGCACGCAGCAGTCTTTGCTGTCCTCGCGCCGCACTCGAACCTCCAGAGCGACTTGCTCCACACGCTCGCTGCGAACAAGCTCCTCGAGCTCGTGCCGCCGTACCACGCGCTCGTGACCAAGTTCACGACAAAGGAGATCATTGCGTACCCGCTCCCGCACGACGCAACGATCCACGCGCACGCAGTGTTTACGCACGCAGAGCGCGGCGCCGAGTGGACGCAGCTCCTGCGCACGCGCGTGACGGAGCACAACATCCGCGTCGTCGCAGAGCACTACGAGCGCATTCGCTTGCCGCACTTGGCCACGATGATTGGGCTCTCGGAAGATGTACGTTGTTATTGTGTATTGTGTATTGTTGGATATGTTGGTGTGGGTGATTGGGTGATTGACACAATTGCACTATTGTACGATTGTATGGAATCAACAGCTGACGGAGCAGAGCATCTCGACGCTCGTAAGCGACGGCGCGATCTTTGCAAAGATCGATCGCCCTGCGAAGCTCGTGTCGTTTGTGCGTCCGCTGTCGCCTGAGGAGCGCCTCTCGAACTGGTCGAGCGACATTGCGCAGCTCCTGCGTCTCGTCGAGACGACGTGCCACTTGGTGAACAAGGAGAACATGATCCACAAGGTCTAACGCTGCACATGAGAGCGAGAGAGACAGACAGACGTGCCAGATGCATCGAGCGACTGACTGCAGGAGCGCGTCCATAGCAGCCAAAGGAAGCACTCAGCGCTGTGCGCACTGAATCACCCAAACACCCAGACACATACGTCCTAGTCCTTGTGCGATTGAGTTGTTGAGCGACTGCACCAGGTCCTACAAGGTCATGGTCTCACTCGTTGATTCAGAGCAAGTGGTCGTCCTCGCCTTCGTCTGCGTCGTCAAACTGTCCTGCTTCGAGCGGCTGCTCGAGCCCTGGTGCGATCGTGAGCATCGCGTCCAAGCGCGCAGCGATCTCTGCAGCGCGCGCGCCGTCTGCGACTTCGTCTTCGTCAAAGATCCAGCCGTCGTCGCCGTCGCCATCTTCGTCATCGTCGTCGTCTGGATTCAGCTCAGCCGACTTGGAGAACGCCTCAAAGAGCGCTTGTACTGCAATTGCCAGACATCGACACGTTAGTTGTGCTAAGGCAACAGGTGATTGGTCTTTGGGTGAATCGACGAATGACGTACGCTGTGCTGGGTCGGATGGCACGAAGCGGACCTCACTGATGTCTTCTGCATCGACCTGGTGCGTCACGCAGCAGTCGCACCGCATTCGAGCAGTCTGTCAGTGACCTCTCGAGTCGTAGAGCGCCTATCAGTGCATTGCTATTCGACCGACGCACCTGGCAGTAGAGGCACGGACGCGGGAACGAGCTCGCGTCGCGCGAGATCGCGTGGAGCGTGATGCTGCTTGTGTCCCAGCCGTAGCCCACGCGCGCAGCAGTGCGGTCGCCGACCCACACGACGCGTCTGCAGTAGCAGCAGCAGCACACATACAGAAGTGCGTTGGTCGATCGCAGTCAGTACGAGACGCACACACAAGCACAAGCACGAGTGACTGGCTGGTCATTCGTGCGCATTCGCACCTCGTTGTGACAAAGAGCGTGCCAGCGGTCTCGTTGAGCGGCAGTGGCTCGCCGGATGCGACTGTCGCGTGGAGCTCGACGAGCGCGAACTGAGCCATGAGGAACTCCTCGTCGTGCTCGCCGCCACCGCCCGTGCGCAGCAGCGGCGCGCCATCTGCGCTGCTCAGCTCGCTCTGCGTCACGACGTTCATGCTCTTTTGCGTGGCGCACTTTTGCTCTTTTGCTTGTTGCTTGTTGCTTGTTGCTAGAGGTAGTGAGTAAAGCGAGTGCGCAACAAACAATTGCACAAGTAGTCATTACACTCCTATGTCAGTGTCTACTTGCGTTTTGGTTGCATCAAGACATGCACTGCGCTGGTCCTCGATCCTCGATCCTCGATCCTCGATCCTCGATCCTCGATCCTCGATCCTCGATCCTCGATCCTCGATCCTCATGACATGCTGCAGACGACCTCGCGTGCTCGACGCCATTGCACTGCTGATGCGATCTCTGCGTCGCAACGCATGGCAACTCGCTATGTGTGCTCACACAAGCACAGCATTGCATGTGCACTCATCGAAAGCATGATGCGCGCTACCTAGCAAGTCCGTCCCAGTCTGCTCGCAGCGTTAGTTGCCTCCAGCCAGCAGCAGCCAGCGTCTTGAGTCGATGCTGTCGGGACGTGCGTGGTGGTCAAGAGCTCGCATCCTACTACTAGGCATACAAGGCACATACACACACCAGTCGACACTCGCTCGATAGGAAGTCGACAGAGCAGTTTGGGTGGCATCAGATCACAGTGTCGCTGTTGGTGCCACTGACTGCGTCGTCGACAGCGCTACCTCTGCAAAGGGATTTCGAATGCGCTCGATGCGTTCGATCGTCTTGCTTTGCTTGCTTGTCTGTCCTGACAGCAGCTCGCCTCAATCGATCGACCGCTCGTCCTGGAGGCGACGATGTTCATTGCAGCGCATGCTAGCACTTTGCTGCTGCTGCTGCTGCTGCCAGTGCGTTCACAACCACGACCTATGCAGTCATTCACTACGATCACCATTGACAACAAGCACACCGGTTCAGCGCTTGCTTTGCAGTCGCACCAGCTCAGATTGAGCCGACGCACGTACAGTTGCCGTCAACTTGGTGACTCGTGGACGTGATGCCAAGTCGATCCTACGTCGACCGAGTATCATGACCGACTGACTCGTCGGAGAGTTCGAAAAGCCACTCGACGCTTGTGCACGTGCACCTCTACTTCAGTCCCAGCGTTGCACTTTGCGAGATCAATCAACTGATCGCCCTCGCGATGTGCAAGCTCATCAGCACGCGTCGCGATCGCGCCATGCGCGAGCGTGTCTTCAAAGCCAGAGCATCGTTCATGCGGGCGTCGTCGCCGTCAAAAGACGCACCGGAGCCCTGGCGTCAGTCCGTCTATTGACCGGACGACTGACACGCACACACAGGACGACTGCCGCATGAGTGGCGCGCAATCGCCTAATCGGTCCATTCATCCACTTATCCACCTCGCGCTCCTTGGCGCAGGGAGCAGCAAGAGCCTTGTGGACTTGCTGCTGCTCTTTCTCGCGTCATGATGGCACGGACTCGACTGCACCAGCCTCACTCTGCAATTTGCCAGACATCGCCACTAACACTGACGACGCCGACGCTTGTGCACACGCTCGACGATGGCAATCTCCAGCATGTTCAAGCTCCTGCTGCTCGCGGCTGCTGCATCGCTGGCTACTGCAGCCAGTAGCCTCTCGGAGCAGCACGCACACCAGAACGCCTCGGTGGCCACGCGCAAGCTCAGCGCTGGCACGGGTTTCATCGGCACGTGCTACACGCCATTCCACAACAACGAGTACCCAGTGAACGGCGGCGGCGCGAACGTCGCAGCACTCCGCCAAGCGATCGACGACGACTTTCGGCGCTTGAGCCAGCACGTCACGCACGTGCGGACGTACCACGCGATGCACTACGACATTGAGATCGCGCCGATCGCAGCCAAGTACAACCTCAAGCTCTACCTCGGCGCGTTCCTCACGACCGAGTCGTGGTGGTCCACGGAGCTCCGCGCCGTTGCGAATGCAGTCAACAACTACCCTGGGACCGTCGAAGCGATCATCGTCGGGAACGAGAACATGAAGGACTTTGCCGTGCGCAGCGGCTTCATCCTCGACAAAGTGAACGAGATCAAGCGCGCGATCGGCGCGAACGCTGGTCGCGTCAAGTTTGGCACCGTGCAGCGCGTGACCGAGTACCTCGACGCGCGCTTTGACGGCGAGATGTGGAACCTCGCGAACAACCTCGACATCCTCGGCGTGAACATCTACCCGTTCTTCAACAACAACTACGACGCGTCCAAGCCAGTCGAGCTGCTCACGCGTCAGTGGGACGCTGTCGCGGCCAAGTACCCGCGCAGCAAGCTCCGGCTCACGGAGACGGGGTTCCCAACAGCAGGTGCGCCGTCAAGCATCGCGCCACGCGTGCAGCCAAGTCTGTGGAACTCGGTCAACTACTACGAAGCCGTCGTGGACTGGACGCCAGCCGAGTACATGGGACTGCCCAAGTTCTGGTTCCAGGCATTCGACCGCCGCGGCGACGACCGCACCGTCAGTGTCGACTACGAGCACTACTTTGGCTTCTTCACCGCTGACAAGCAGTACAAGCAAAGCAACTTCCCGCACACTCGGTCCGGGGACGCAACGCCAGGCGTCTGCGCGCTCGAAGACGGCGTTGACTACATTGGCAACGACATTGGGAACGTCTGGAGCGCCAAGGCAGAGCCGTGCTGTGACATCTGTCGCGCCACGGGCGGCTGCCGTGCGTTCACATGGAGCACGTACAACGGCGGCACGTGCTGGCTCAAGAGCGGCAAGGACGCGGTCAAGACCGGCATGAGTGGCGTCACGTCCGCAATCATCTAGTTGTGCTGTTTGCCCCACACCACGAGCGTGAGAGAGAGAGAGAGAGAGTCTATGAACGAGTCTGTTTGTCTGCGCTGCTACGACTGCGCACGTTTGAATCCGAACCTCTCGCTTGCTGTCAGTCGCTCACGGCTCCTGCTCTGGCTCCGCATCGTCGCCGCTGTTTGTGTCTTTGCCACTCGCAAGCGCTGCACTGGCGCTTGTTTCGCTATCATCATCGCCGCTGCTGTTGTTGTTGTCACTGTTCGCATCGTTGTCGGCGCTGTGCTGCAGCGCTGCAGCGACGAGGAGCGTGCGGACGGTGTGGTTCGAGTCGGACGCCAAGTGCAGTGGCAAGCGACCTGCGCAGTCGACGGCCGTTGGGTCTGCGCCATGGTCGAGCAAGAGCTGCACGAGCCGCGCACTCGCTCCCATGTGCGTCACCTGTGCGGCGAGGTGCAACGCCGTGCGGCTATCCTGCAGTCGATGCGAGACGCTCGCTTGCTTCGTTGCGAGCAGACACTCGGCGACGTGAACGTGCCCTTGCTCGACTGCGAGCAGTAAAGCTGTCGTGCCAGTGCGTGGGTCTTCAACCGACACGTCGGCTCCGCGGCTCGTCAAGAGCGCTGCAATAGCGTCGCTACCGTGGTGACAAGCGCGCATGAGCGGCGTCCAGCCGTCGGCATCGCGAGCGTTGAGGTCGACATTGTACTCGACAAGCTTTGCTGCTGCGTAGCGGCGTCCTGTTGCTGCTGCAGCGTGGTGCAGAGGGGTCGAGCCATCGCGGTTGCGCGCATTCACGTCGCAGCCGTGCTGGACCAAGAGCGCGATCGACGCCACTGGTCCGTGCGCTGCTGCGATCGAGAGAATCGACGCGCCACTCGCGCTCTCGCACGCGAGGTCAGCGCCGCGCGCAAGCAGCAGCGAGAGCGCCTCGCGCTGTCCATGCGCAGCAGCAAAGACGCACGCTGTCCACCCCTGTGGGTCCTTTGCATCGATCGCTGCGCCGCCGTCGAGCAGTGCCGCGCCAACGTCGGCGTGCCCATACATCGCTGCGACCATGAGCGCAGTCTTGCCGCTGCTGTCGGTCGCATCGATGTCGGCGCCACGGTTCAGCAGCGTCGCGACAACGCTCAGTCGGCGCCACTGCGCTGCTTGGAACAGCGGCGTCGTGCCATCGTCGCTCGCAGCGAGGTTGATGTCCGCGCCATAGCGCAGCAGCGTCTCGATCACGCGCTCGTGGCCGAGCTTCGCAGCGTGGAGCATCGGCGTCCAGCTGTCGCGACCACGGACGTCTGGGCTCGCTCCGCGCGCGAGCATCGCTGCGACAACGAGCGCGCGGTCTTTCTTCGCGGCCACGAGCATCGGCGTGAAGCCGTCGACGTGCTGGACGTCGATCGTCGCACCGCTCGTGATGAGGTGCGTGACCATGCGGTCGTGCCCTTCGCTCGCTGCGTGCGAGAGCGACGTCCAGCCAATGGCATCACGGGCGTCAACGTCAGCGCCACGCTCGAGCAGGATGCTCACAGCGCCAGCGTGGTTACTGTACGCTGCTTGCATGAGCGCTGTCTCACTGATCGCGTCGCGCGCGTGCACGTCTGCACCGCCATCGAGGAGTGCGAGGATGGACTCTTCGTGGCCCTGGAACGCGGCTTGAAAGAGCGACGGCCACCCTGCGCGGTTCCGGTCGTCGACGCTCGCGCCGCTCTCGAGCAGACGCGCAATGACGTCGTAGCGGTTCCGCGACGCCGCTTGCATGAGCACTGTCGTGTCGTCGTTGTCTCGGAGGTTCGTCGCTGCGCCGTGCGTGAGCAAGAGGTCGATCGCATCGAGCGCGTTCTCGCCCATGGCGTGGAACAATGCGTTCCAGCCTTTCTGGTCCTGCGCGTCGATCGTCGCACCGTGGGCGAGCAAGAGCGCGACGGTGCGCACGTGGTTGCTGTACGCGGCTTGCATGACCGGCGTCTCGCGGATGTTGTCGCGCTTGTTCACGTCTGCGCCATGGGCGAGGAGCACCTCGACGACGTCTCGGAACCCGTACAGCGCGGCCCAGAAGAGCGCGGGCCAGCCTTGCTTGTCACACGTGTCGACCTTGGCGCCGTGCTTGAGGAGAACGTCAACGACTGCGCGCTGGTTCTCGCTCGCAGCGACGATCAGCGCGGTCTTGCCGAGACTATCGAAGACGCCGACGGACGCGCCGAGCTCGAGCAGCGCCTTGACGACAGCGCAGTTGCCGTGCATCGCAGCGACCATCAGCGCGGTCGCCTCTTGTGCGTTCTTTGCGTTCGGGTCAATTGCATCGTGGCGCAGCAGCAGCCGTGCGATCTGTTCGTGGTTGTTCCGTGCTGCGACGATGAGCAGCGTGTTCCCTGTCGCGTCGTGCGCGTTGATATCGAGCGCACTGTGCGCTTCGTCGCTGATGCCACTTGCGTCGCTAGCGCTTCCGAGGCACAGAAGCGTCTCCACAACACGCACATGACCGCGCTCGACAGCGCCGAGGAGCTGGGTGAATCGCGACGGAGACGGCGCTTGCGAGTTGTCTATGATCTCCATGCTCACTCCCAGGCGCTTCGTGCGTACGATCGATCACGAAGCGTGCGCACACGAGCGCGCGAAAGCGTGTGTGCGCGCATGCAGAGAGCGCGGCAGAGCGGCGCATGTGCGCTGCCAGATGACGCGCAGATGTAGCTATCGAGCACTCACCTTGATGGTCAATGGCTTGCAAGCCAGTTCCAAACAAATTCCCTGATTTGGATACACACATCAAGTGAATTGTGCGAATGAAGCCTATTCGGTTCGATTCGATTTTGATAACTCTGCGACTGCGCAACACTGCGACTCGACCTCGACCATGAACACGCCTAGGGCGTCGTACTTGGCGCACTACGTAGGAGATGACGACGTCTCTTGCTCTAGCGCCGCCGAGACGACCCTCTCCTTCCGCGTTCCCTTCCATCGCAACTTCGTCGCGATCTCGCCCAGGACGATTTCAAGCCTGGGATCGGCTAGAGCGCAACTTGACTATGACTCCAAGATCGCACCAAGTGCCTGCTCGACATGCGCCTTGTGGTGACAAGAGCGTCTTGATGCACACAGTACTGGCGTACGACCAAGTGCGCCACGCTTCATAGACATCAGTCGTGCGTACAATGTGATGTGCCCTCGCGTCTTGAAGGTGGCAAATCAACGATACTCACTCCTCTGGATCATACATACTCTGCGACCTTCATGTGCTCTGCACACTCCGAAGTACGAGAGGCACACACGCGCGTGTGTGCGTCTGACTCAGAGCTTCATGGTGACAACAGATCGAACTCCGTTGGCGCGCTAGTTGTCAAGGTCACAGTGTGTCTATTCCCATGTAGGACACTCTAAACGACTTGGTCGTCCACATCTTCTCACATGTTCCGTGCGGCGGCGCACTCGGTGTCGTGAACTGCAGTCGTGGACAACACTTGCGGACAACACTCACGGCGGAACGCGATTCGCGCGGCTGCACTCGCTTGTGCATCGCGTGCTGGCGTCGAGACGACACCAATGACACACCAGCAGCCGCAGCAGCCTGGTCGAGACGCGCGCGGTCTTGTACACACACAGCGCGCCTAGTTCACAACACCCGAGACCGCACCGACAGACGTGCGACGACCCGCGAGACTGCTCTTGAGGTAGCACGCCGTGCGGCCGTCCGGGTTCTCGTTCACGAACGTGTACGCCACACAACCCGAGGTCTGCGAGCACGTGGCGCAGCAGTCGGCGGGCGAGAGGCGGTAGAGCGGGTAGCCCAAGTCGTTGCCGTAAAAGTCGACGTTCGTGAGCTGCTGCGCGCACTGCGACGGCGTCGCGATGCACTGGTAGAAGTTCGAGTCCCACGGCTGGCAGTACTGACCCGCCGAGCAGCACGAGGTGCCGCGAGCGTCACCGCAGCTCGCCCAGAGCGGCGTCGAGCACGCCGGCTTCGGGTTCAGCACCGTCGACGACACCGCGCCAGCAGACGCGCGACGGTCGCCCGAGCCGCTCTTGAGGTAGCACGCCGACACGCCGTCTGCGTTGTAGTTGACGAGCGTGTACGCCGCGCAGCCCGGCGTCTGCGCACACCGGTCGCAGCACGCGCCGAGCAAGATGCCGTACACGGCCGAGATGTCGTTGCCGAAGTAGTCCACACCCACCTCTTGCGTCGCGCACTGGCTCGGGCTTGGCTGGCACTGGTAGTAGAACGGGTTCCACGGCTGGCAGTACGACCCCGACTCGCAGCACTTGGTGCCTTCCACACTGTTGCCGCAGTACGCGCCGTTCGCAGCGCACGTCGGCGTTGAAGGGACGTACGGCTCCGCGACCTTGGCGGACACGACGCCAGCCACCATTCGCTTCTCGCCGAATCCCTTCTTCAAGTAGCACGCCGTGCGGCCGTCCGTGTTGTAGTTCACGAACGTGTACGCCACACAGCCAGCCGTCGTCGAGCACTTGTTGCAGCACTCGTCCGGCTGGACCCCAAAGACAGTCGAGAGGTCGTCGCCGTAGTAGTCGACGCCAACTTCTTGCACCGGGCACTTGGGCGGTGCAGTGATGCACTGGTAGTACTCCGGGTTCCACGGCTGGCAGTACGAGCCAGACGCGCAGCAGCGAACGCCTTCCCAGCTGTTACCACAGTAGTCACCGTTCGCAGCGCACGTCGTTGGAGCTGGAGTCGGCGCACTGGTCGTTGGCACAGGGGTTGGTGCAGCAGTCGGTGCAGCAGTCGATGGAGCCGGAGTCGGCGCCGACGTTGGTGCAGCAGTCGATGGAGCGGGAGTCGGTACCGATGTTAGTGTAGCAGTCGATGGAGCCGGAGTCGGCGTATTGGTAGATGGCATTGGGGTTGGTGCAACGGTCGATGGAACCGGAGTTGGCGCCGACGTTGGTGTAGCAGCCGATGGCGTTGGAGTTGGAGCAACTGGAGCAACCGTCGATGTAACTGGCGT
The DNA here is from genome assembly GCA_003730235.1 of Pythium guiyangense. NCBI lineage: Eukaryota > Oomycota > Peronosporomycetes > Pythiales > Pythiaceae > Pythium > Pythium guiyangense. The sequence continues at coordinate 813,055 of QXDM01000039.1, forward strand.
CGGGGCTACTGTGGATGGTGCTGGTGTTGGGGCGACTGTCGATGGAGCAAAACTTGGTACAACAATAGATGGAATCGGCGTCGGTGCAATAGTAGACGGAGCTGGCGTCGGGGAGACGGTCGATGGAGCTGGCGTTGGGAGGACGGTTGACGGTGCAGGCGTTGGCACCTTGGTTGATGGTGCTGGTGTTGGTGCAATAGTAGACGGAGCTGGCGTCGGGGAGACGGTCGATGGAGCTGGCGTTGGGAGGACGGTTGACGGTGCAGGCGTTGGCACCTTGGTTGATGGTGCTGGTGTTGGTGCGAAGGTCGACGGAGCTGGCGTCGGGGAGACGGTCGATGGAGCAGGAGTCGGCGCTGTCGTGAGGACAGGACCCGCCAAGTCGGCGGGGTACAACGGACTCTTGCGCTGACGGTCGTACGTGTACAGACCAAAGTGCTTCTCGAGCTCGACGCCCATGGTGTTGTCGTCCGGACGGCGATCGAAGACGTCGAACCAGAACTTGGGCGAGTTTGGCGCGCCTTGAGGCTTCCACTGGGCGACGGCGTTGTAGTACGCGATCGAGCTCTCAAGCGATGGCTGGACACTTGGTGAGAGCGACGACGGCGCACCAGCAGTCGGGAACCCAGTCTCCGTGAGCAAGAGCTTGCTCACCGGGTACTTCGCCGCCACGTCCTTCCAAAGGCTGTCGAGAAGCGCCACGGGCTTGGCCGCGTTGTAGCTGTTGTCAAAGAACGGGTAGATGTTTACACCGAGGATGTCGAGGTTGTCGCTGAGGAGCTTGAGCTTCGCGTCGTAGTTGGCGTCGAGGTACTCGGTCACGCGCTGCACGGTGCCGAACTTGACGCCTACGGCTTTGCTTCCGAGGCGCGTCTTGATCTCCGACACAATGTCAAGGATCTGCTTTGGCTGGACGCCGTTCGGCAGGTTCTCGTTACCGACAAGGATCGCCTCGACCGTGCCGGTGTAGTTCTGCACCGCGAGCACAGCGTTGTCGATCTCGGCCTGGAGCCACGGCTCGTTCGTCATGTAGATCCCGAGGTGGAGCTTCACGTTGTGCGCCGCGGCGTACTTGGCGACGTGCACGCCATAGAACTGCGAGTAGTACGTGCGCACTTGCGTGAAGTGGGACTTGATAAGTGCAAAGTCCGTGTTAATCGACTCCTCGAGCGCCGTCGCGTTGAACACCTCGTCGTAGAACGGGTACGACTTCGAGTGCATCGGACTGTAGGTCGTCGCCATGTTGCCCGGCGAGGTCGGCGTCACGACTTGGATCGCAGCGTGGCAGGTCGCGAGAAGACTTGCGCCGAGCGAGGCGAGCGCGCCGAGTGCAGTAATACCCTTCATGGTGACTGGTGTGCACCAAAGGGTGAGTTGGAGAATGAGCGAGCTATGTGTGTGCTGTTGCTCTTGCTCGCGAGGCGCAAGAGTCGAGTCGCTAGACGCGCGCCAGGTGGAGTCAGCACACTGCCGTGCTGAGTGAGTGAGTGGCCGGCAGTTGGAAGCAGTTGGCGAGCGGTTGACGCAGTTCGAGGAGCGTGTGAGCAGAGGCGCTCGGACAGTAGTTGGTAAGCAGTTGGAAAGCAGTTGGAGCGGTTGGGGTGCAGCCAAGCACCAGCGAGAGCAGAGAGCAGCAATGCGTGCGAGGACTGAGCGTGGGCATGAGGGCGGATGATCAAGCGTTAACTGACCACTTGGTAGTTTGGTGGCAGTGAACTACATCCGCGAATGTAGCTACATCATCACCACCCGATGCACCCGATGCATTACTCGCGCCGCGGTGATCTCGACGACACGCCGATCATTCGTGCACAAGTGTACGGTCCAAGCGCGCGCACTGACGACTCGCGACGCACACTGCCTCGCGCATGGTACTCGTCTCTTGCATCGAAGGATCCAAGTCAGCGTGCGCCACGACGAGGCTCTGAGGCTCTGTACTCAAGAGCATGGCGTCACGGGGACTCATCTTATCCAGCCGCGACGACACGCTCGCGCACGGCGCGATCGAGGCGCATGATCGGTCGTTTGGTCTCACAAGCGCAAAGCGTGCGACCTGGGACTGTAGCAACGGCGATCGCAGAATACCGAGCGACGAAGTGAATGACTGCATAGGTCGTGGTTGTGAACGCACTGGCAGCAGCAGCAGCAGCAGCAAAGTGCTAGCATGCGCTGCAATGAACATCGTCGCCTCCAGGACGAGCGGTCGATCGATTGAGGCGAGCTGCTGTCAGGACAGACAAGCAAGCAAAGCAAGACGATCGAACGCATCGAGCGCATTCGAAATCCCTTTGCAGAGGTAGCGCTGTCGACGACGCAGTCAGTGGCACCAACAGCGACACTGTGATCTGATGCCACCCAAACTGCTCTGTCGACTTCCTATCGAGCGAGTGTCGACTGGTGTGTGTATGTGCCTTGTATGCCTAGTAGTAGGATGCGAGCTCTTGACCACCACGCACGTCCCGACAGCATCGACTCAAGACGCTGGCTGCTGCTGGCTGGAGGCAACTAACGCTGCGAGCAGACTGGGACGGACTTGCTAGGTAGCGCGCATCATGCTTTCGATGAGTGCACATGCAATGCTGTGCTTGTGTGAGCACACATAGCGAGTTGCCATGCGTTGCGACGCAGAGATCGCATCAGCAGTGCAATGGCGTCGAGCACGCGAGGTCGTCTGCAGCATGTCATGAGGATCGAGGATCGAGGATCGAGGATCGAGGATCGAGGATCGAGGATCGAGGATCGAGGATCGAGGATCGAGGACCAGCGCAGTGCATGTCTTGATGCAACCAAAACGCAAGTAGACACTGACATAGGAGTGTAATGACTACTTGTGCAATTGTTTGTTGCGCACTCGCTTTACTCACTACCTCTAGCAACAAGCAACAAGCAACAAGCAAAAGAGCAAAAGTGCGCCACGCAAAAGAGCATGAACGTCGTGACGCAGAGCGAGCTGAGCAGCGCAGATGGCGCGCCGCTGCTGCGCACGGGCGGCGGTGAGCGAAGCAGTATCGAGGAGTGGCGAGGAACTCCTTGCTGTCATCGCGTCTGTGCGTAATGGCTGTGCTACATTCTAGCACACTCTACATACCGACCTACCGTGCTTTGTGAAACGCACTACATTCAATGTAGAACTATGAGTGGCACGGGTGTCAACAACTGCGATCTTCTTCTTTGCACTCATCCAAACGCAGATCGCCGACGACCGCTTGCGAGACGAAGAGCGTGAGCGCGCGCACGTGAGTGAGCAGACAGCGAACGCCTTCCATTCGCAGCGACAACGACGACAACAACAACAAGTAGCAAACAATGGCGCGCGTCTTCCGCTTCGCGATCGACCGCGGTGGGACGTTCACGGACGTGTACGCTGAGATGGATGTGCTCGACGCGAATGGCGCCGTGCAAGAGATCCGTCCAAAAGTGATCAAGCTGCTGTCAGAGGACCCTGCGAACTACCCGGACGCGCCGCGGTGCGTCGTACACACTCACACTCACGCCTGTGATGTACCTATAGTTGTATCTACACTTGCTAACCACGAGACTGCTGCGATGGCGCCTTGATGCGCAACAGCGAAGGCATCCGACGCGTGCTCGAAGCCATGACGGGCGTGCCGCACCCGCGCGACCAGCCAGTCGACACGTCGCGCATCCAGGAGATCCGCATGGGCACGACTGTGGCGACGAACGCGCTGCTCGAGCGCCAGGGCGAGCGCACGGTGCTCGTGACAACGCAGGGCTTTCGCGACTTGCTGTACATTGGGAACCAGTCGCGCCCCAAGATCTTTGACTTGGAGATCCAGACGCCGGACGTACGCATCGTGTCGTGGCGCGTGTCGTATCTGTAGAGAGAGAGAGAGAGACTGACTGACTGAGAGTCTGTGGCTGTGACTGTGCGCAGATGCTGTACGAGTCGGTGATCGAAGTGGACGAGCGGCTCCAAGTGATCAGCGACGCGAGTGCGCGCGTCGAGACGGACGTGCGCGGCGTCAGTGGCGACTACGTGCGCGTGAAGAAAGCGCTCGACGTCGACGACTTGCGCCGCAAGCTCCAGGTACACGCCGCCGGCGAGGCTTGCGCTGTACTGGCGTCTACTTTGCGGCGTCACTGACACGGCCACTCGCTGCTCTGTAGACTGCGCGCGACGCTGGCATCCGCAGCGCTGCGATCGTGCTCTTGCACTCGTACACGTTCCCCAAGCACGAGCGCGAAGCCGCTGACGTTGCAAAAGCCCTCGGCTTTACGCAGATCTCGCTCTCGTCGGACGTCATGCCGATGATCAAAGCCGTCCCGCGCGGCTACACGACGTGCGCCGACGCGTACCTCACGCCTGTGATCCAGACGTACGTCGCGTCGTTCTGCGCTGGCTTTGCCGCTGGTCTCGACAACGTCAAGATCAGCTTCATGCAGAGCGACGGCAGCTTGGCGCGCATGAAGCACTTTCACGGCCACCGCGCGATTCTCTCTGGACCAGCAGGCGGCGTCGTCGGCTACGCGCGCACGACGCGCGCGCCTGGGCTGAGCGCCACGGCGACTGCGCCGGCAGTCATTGGCTTTGACATGGGCGGCACGTCCACGGACGTCTCGCGCTTTGACGGCAAATTTGAGCACGTGCTCGAGAGCGTGACGGCGAACGTCCCAGTGCGCGCGCCGCAGCTCGACATCCACACTGTCGCAGCAGGCGGCGGCTCGCGCCTCTTCTACAAGAACGGCATGTTCATCGTCGGCCCCGAGTCGGTGCGCGCGCACCCTGGGCCAGTGTGCTACCGCAAGCACGGACACTTGAGCGTCACGGACGCGAACCTCGTGACCGGTCGGATCCTCCCAGCGTTCTTCCCTGCGATCTTTGGTCCGAACGAAGACCAAGAGCTCGACGTCGACGGCTCCACGCGCGCGTTCGCAGAGCTCACGGCCGAGATCAACGCGACGAGCACGACTGGCGTGCAGTACACGCTCGAAGAGGTCGCGTCTGGCTTCTTGCGCGTCGCGAACGAAGCCATGTGCCGTCCGATCCGGAACCTCACGCAGATGAAGGGCTACGACATCAGCACGCACATCCTTGCGTGCTTTGGCGGCGCGGGGCCGCAGCACGCGTGCTCGATCGCAACGGCGCTCGGGATGTCGAAGGTCTACATCCACCGCTACAGCGGCATCCTCTCGGCGTATGGCTTGAGCGTCGCAGACAGCGTCGTTGACAAGCAGCGGCCGTCGTCGGCCGAGTACTCGGCAGCGAACAAATCGGAGCTCGTTGCGCGACTCACGGCGCTCGCAGAGGACGTCGAGAGCGAGCTCGTGAGCGACGGCTTCCAGCGCCAGGACATTCAGCTCCAGTTCTTCCTCAACATGCGCTACGACGGCACGGACAACGCTGTCATGACGCGCGGGCCTGTGAGCGCAAAGGGCGTTGCGCTCGAGACTGCTGCAGCAGCGCTCTTGGCGTACGACTTTGAAGCATCGTTCGTGCAGACGTACCAGCGCGAGTACGGCTTTGTGCTCGAGCACCGCGCGATCGTGATTGACGATGTGCGCGTGCGCGGCACGATCTCGCCAGCGCTCAAAGACAGTCAGGCTGGCGCGAGCGATGCAAGTGCAGCAGCTGCAACAACACCGCCGCACTCGACAACGAAGCTGTACTTTGACGACGCCAAGGTCTGGCGCGACGTTCCTGTGTACCTCCACGCAGCGCTGCTCGAGCACCGCGGCGCGTCGTACGCTGGTCCGGCGATCATCATGCAAGGCACAGCGACCGTTGTCGTCGAGCCGCACTGGACAGTCCAAGTGCTTGCGAGCGGCGACTTGTTCTTGACGTTTGACGGCACGAAGGCGTCGCTCGCAAGTGCGACGACGGCGGTCACGGCTGCAGACGTGCCGCTCGACCCGATCCAGCTCTCGGTCTTTGCGCATCGGTTCATGGGCATCGCCGAGCAAATGGGCAAGACGCTCGCGCGCACGAGCGTGTCGGTGAACATCAAAGAGCGCCTCGACTTCTCCTGTGCGCTCTTTGGTCCTGACGGCGGGCTCGTCGCGAATGCGCCGCACTTGCCAGTGCACCTCGGCGCGATGCAGCAAGCGGTGCGGTACCAGCTCCAGCACTGGGGCAACGACCTCCACGACGGCGACGTCTTGGTCTCGAACCACCCGCAGCTCGCGGGTGGGAGCCACTTGCCCGACATCACTGTCATCACGCCCGTGTTTGACAAGCAGACGCACCAGATCGAGTTCTTTGTCGCGAGCCGCGGACACCACGCCGACATTGGCGGCATCGCTCCCGGCTCCATGCCGCCGCTCTCGAAGACGTTGTCGGAAGAAGGCGCTGCGATCGTCGCATTCAAGCTCGTGGACGGCCGCGTCGGGACGTTCCGCGAGCAGGAGATCACCGACATCCTGCAGCAAAAGGGTCTGGTCGACGACACTGGCGCGCCGCGCATCGGCACGCGCAACTTGCGCGACAACCTGTCCGACTTGAAAGCTCAAGTGGCGGCGAACCAGCGCGGCGTGCTGCTCATGCACGAGCTCGTGGCAGAGTACTCGCTCCCGATCGTCACGGCGTACATGACGTACATTCAGGAGGCGGCGGAGCACGCCGTGCGCGCGATGCTGCACGCGTTCTCGCTCGCGCAGGGACTCCCAGAGGTCGGGAGCGTCTACGCCGAGGACTTTATGGATGACGGTACGAAGATCGCACTCACGATCACGATCGACCGCCGCACCGACTCGGCGGTCTTTGACTTCACGGGCACTGGACCAGAGGTGTACGGGAACGTCAACACGCCGCCGGCTGTGACGTACTCGGCGATCATCTACTGCCTCCGGTGCTTGCTCACGGGCGAGGACCTGCCGCTGAACCAGGGCTGCCTCACGCCGATCGACGTTGTGTTTCCAAAAGACGGGAGCATCTTGAACCCGAGTCCGAGCGCCGCAGTCGTTGGCGGCAACGTCCTCACGAGCCAGCGCATCACAGACGTGATCCTCAAGGCGTTTGGTGCGAGCGCTGCGTCGCAGGGCTGCATGAACAATCTGAGCTTTGGCAGCGCGGCGCTCGGGGGCTACTACGAGACGATCGCAGGCGGCGCCGGCGCAGGACCGACGTGGCACGGCCGCAGTGGCGTGCACACGCACATGACGAACACGCGGATCACAGACCCCGAGATCTTGGAGAAGCGCTACCCGGTGCTCCTGCGCGCGTTCCACTTGCGCGAAGGCTCGGGCGGCAGCGGCGCGTTCCGCGGCGGCGACGGCGTCGTGCGCGAGCTCGAGTTCCTCGAAGCCATGACCGTGAGCATTTTGTCCGAGCGCCGCGCGTTCCAGCCGTACGGACTCGCAGGCGGCGACGACGGCGCGCGCGGCATGAACCTCCTCACGCGCGCTGACGGGCGTGTCCTGAGCCTCGGCGGCAAGAACACGGTCGACGTGCGGCCGCACGAAGTCCTGACTATCTACACGCCAGGCGGCGGCGGCTACGGCAAGCAAGCCTGAGCTCGCGCGGAGTTTGGTCTCGCACTGAGGTGGCCACGATCCGACGGTGCTGTGCCGTCCATGCAAAGACCACGCATGTAGTGACGATCCAATCGTCACTGCACGCTTTGCCCTCTGCATGTGTCTTCTTGCTCATGAGCGTGCGTGCGCAGGTGTCTGGGTCATCAGCTTCGAACCTCCGGCACGATGCCCCAGACTCGCACCTCGCTTTCCAGTGTGTCGAGCGGCTAGTGGTAGCATCGAGCGAGCGAGCGACGCCAGACCTCGCAGCCCACAGACACAGCTCTTGCAATCACACTTCGTCTTTTATCTCCTTCCTCTCAAGCCTCCTCCTCCTGCACTACATTTGGTAGCACTTGTCCAAGTCTTCGATCCTCGTCCTCCTCGTCTCGCCTGGTCTCGCTCTTTGTGCCTGGGAGGTGTGGCTGTACACTGGGGTACCCTACATCTCCGGCAATCTCCGATTTGATTAGGTAAAATCCGAATTTCCGACTAAGTGCGAACGATGTCGCATCCATTTGACGGCACCTCTGCACCAAGTGCTCAGGCATCGGTCACCTCGACGTTGCCAAGTGAACTCGCCGATGCCCTGAACGCACTCGCGGCAAGCACTGCGGCGCAAAACGCGCATGTGGCGCATCAGGCTCAGCAGTCTCAACTGCAGCGTGAGGTTCGCACTGAAGGGATCTCGATGCCGACGTACGGCGGACTGCCACACGAGAGCGTGGAGGAGTTCATCTTCAGAGCCAAGCCCTTCATGCACGGCAAGAATTTAGACTACCACAACCCCGTCAACTTCCGCCGTGTGGTCGCCATACTGGCGTCGAACTTAAGGGGAGCGGCCGCGTCATGGTACCACACACGCGTCGCTGTCGACCAACAACCCATCAACACGATGGCCGAGCTCAGCGATGCTCTCACGCTCGAGTTCGTGCCGCCTGATCAGCAGTTCTGTGTCCGCGCTGCGCTCAAGCGTTGCCAGCAGACTGGCTCCATCGAGGAGTACGTGTCGCGCTTTCGTCGTCTCATCATGCAAGTCCGCGACATGAGTCAGGTCGACCAGATCGACAAGTTCTGTGACGATCTGAAGTCCGAGACACGCAAGGAAGTGAACTACTTGCGCTGCTCGACGCTCAGTGAAGCCATCGCGAGCGCTCAAGCCTTTGAACGAACCCACTTTAACCGGTCAAGCGCCGACGGACAGCGACTACAACGCCCCGGCCAGCGCCAACAGCACCGCCCACCACCAGCAGGATCTGCGTCTGCGCCTGTCCCGATGGACATCAGCTCTCTAGACTCACGTCAAATCTCCAAGGAGATGTGTAAAACACACAACCTGTGTTTTACTGCAAAGAGAAAGGGCATGGCATCTGGTCGTGCCCGAAAAAGCGCCAGTCCAGTAATAGCAGAAACGAGCGCGCCGTGAGCACCGTCGTGGTCGAGTACGACGAGCGCGACTGGCACAGTCACTCGTCTGTTGCTGCCGTCGACGTCGCAAACTAGGTGACACAAGCAACGACCGCGCAACCAGCAACGCGCACTAGCAACCACCACGCTATTGCAGGACAGCCCGCCGACACGAAACCGCTTCTCATCAAGACTGCGCTCGTGAACGGCTCGGCGTGCCGCCTTTTTATCGACTGTGGCGCGCCGCACAATGTCCTCGCAACGGGCAGAGCACCAGGCAAGCGCCACGCCGTCGCTGTGCAAGTGACTGGCTTCGATGGCAGTAATAAGAGCGAGCGCACCAGTGAGATCGCCGCGACAGTCGAGATGGATGGCCGCACGTTCACAGGTGTGCGCTTCTCTGAGTGGCAGACGGCTTCTGCGTACGACGGCATTTTGGGCCAACCGTGGCTCCAAGCAGTCAATCCCGTCATCGATTGGGTTGACCAAACGATCAAGTACCAGCCGGACGTGCACGCAACCGACCTCGTCGATTTGTACGACGATGTCGCCACTCAGGTTTGTGCCGAGCTTTGTGGCGTCGCCTTGGCGCAAAAACATCAGAACGCACTCGTTCCACCAGAAGCTGAGCAACTACTTCGCGGTTTTGACGACGTCTTTCCTGTTGAGCTCCCTGACGGACTGCCGCCGGTGCGTCAGGTCGAGCACGCTGTCGTGATCAAGACTGGCTCGCGTCCGTCTCCTCGCCCTCCATTTCGCATGGCGCCGGTTGAGCGAGAAGCTCTATGCGTGTTTGTCGACGATCTACTACAAAAGGGCTGGATCCGCGTGAGCGAGTCCGAGTGGGTCTCCAACATCTTTGCAGTTCCCAAGAAGAACCACGTCACTGGCAAGCTCGAGTCGCGCGCGGAGTGGATCCGCCGAGGCGATCCATCGGTCAAGGTCCGGTGGGTCATAGACTACCGTCAGATCAACAGCATGACGGAGGTCCCGAAGATCCCGATCCCACGCGTCGACGACATCCTCGATACGATGACAGGCGCAGTCGTGTTCACGACCTTTGATTTCACGTCCGGCTACCACCAGATGCGCATGCAGGTCGAGTCGTGCAAGTTCACAGCGTTCCGAACTCACGACGAGATCTACGAGTGGCTCGTCGCGCCGATGGGACTGGCTGGGATGCCTGGCTCGTGGTCCCGGCTGATGAGAACGATCTTCGGCAAGCCAGAGTTCCAGCGCTTTGTCATCGTCTACTTGGACGACATTTGCGTCTTTAGCCGCTCGACCACTGAGCACTTCGCTCATTTGGCCAAGGTGCTGCAAGTACTTCGCGCGGAGAAGCTCTTCGTGCGCAAGGACAAGTGCGTCTTCATGGCTTCGCGCATCTCGTTCCTCGGTCACGTCGTGAGTGCTGCTGGCCTCGAGGTGGACGCGAGAAAAGTCGACGCCATCGTACGCTGGCCCGTGCCGCAGCACAAGAAGGACGTTCAGCGCTTCCTTGGGCTCATCGGGTACTATCGCCGCTTCATCCAGTCGTTCGCGAGCCGCGCGCTGCCTTTGACAGAGCTTACCAAGGATGCAGCAAGATGGGTCTGGAGTCAGCAAGCTGAGCGCGCGTTCTACGAGTTGGAGGCGCAGTTCACGCGCGCCTCCATCCTGATGCTTCCGGACTTCATCAAGGAGTTCGTCGTCTCTATGGACGCGTCAGGATCGTGCATCGGTGGCGTGCTTGCGCAGTCGACGAGCTCGAAGGAGCTGCCGGTCGCATTCTCCTCTCAGAAGCTCGATGCGACCGAGCGCAAGTGGCCGGCGTTTGAACAAGGGCTCTTCGCGATCCGTCAAGCGCTTGAGAAGTGACTCGTCTACCTTGTCGGTCGCACGTTCAAGATCTACACAGACAACTCAGAGTGTAAGTGGATCCTGTCGCCAACGGAGAAGCTCTCGCCGAAGTTGCTGCAATGGCTTGACTTCTTCTCAGAGTACGCGTTTGAAGTGCTTCAACAGCCAGGCGCGCAGAACGCCGTCGCAGACGCGCTCTCGCGTCCTCCAGATGCGCACGTCACAAGCGCTCGCGATTTCACGCTGTACTGCGGTCTACAGATAGCGTCTCCTGTCGACCGCAGTGAAGTCACAGCGGACCAGCTCACCGTCGCAGCAATCTCGATGGTGGAGCCGAGCAGCTCGTTCGCCCGGGAGGTGTCGAGCGCGTACGCGCGCGATCCCTACTAGAAGCCAATCGTGATTGCTCAAGCAAGGACAAGACCTCGCGCAGTTTGAGCTGAAGAAGTCTCTTATCTACCTCAAAACGACAGATCAAGTGAAGCCAGTGTACATCCCAGACGCAAAGAGCATCCGGCTGCGCCTCTACCACGACTTCCACGACGCCGGCATCGTCGCGCATCCAGGCGCGACTCGCACATACCTCATGCTCAAGCAATGGTACTACTGGCGCGGTATGCGGAGGACGTCGAGGGGTACGTACGATCGTGCGAGTTGTGCCTGCGCAACAAGCCGGGACCTCGCTCGCAAGGCTTTCTGCAACCGATCCCGATCCCGTCCGAGTGCTGGGAAGTCATCACGACCGACTTCCTGACCAAGCTGCCAACGTCTCAAGGTTTTGACGCGATCCAGGTCGTGGTGTGCAAGCTCAGCAAGCGACCGTGTTACATCCCGACTCGCAAAGACATCGACGCAGAAGGCGTCGCGTCGCTGATGTTTGTCCACTGCTTTCGCCAGTACGGCATTCCGCGTGTGATCATCTCTGATCGCGACTCCAAGTTCACCTCCGCGTTCCTTGGTGAGCTTATGCGTCTCCTCGGCGTCAAGGTGTCCATGACGGTCGCCCATCGTGCTCAAGGCGATGGCCAAAGCGAACGGCAGATCCGCACTCTGGAAGAGAGCCTGCGCTGCATGGTGTCTCACCACGGTACCAACTGGGTGGACATGCTCCCGTTCGTCGAGTACGCGCACGCGACTTGCGTCTCTAGCAGCTCTGGCTTCATGCCGTTCGAGGTCAACACTGGCCGCGCACCACGCCACCCAGCGCGATCGGCTCTGGTGCTCGCAGCGACTCTCGCACGTACTTGGAACGCAGAATGCAGATCATCGAGCAGGCGCGTACGAACTTGCTCGCCGCACAGCAACGGCAGAAGGCATACTACGATCAATGCCGCCGTGACGTTGTGCTCAAGGTCGGTGATTGGGTTCTGCTCAATGCTGCACTGCTAGCGAAGAAGCACGTTCAAGAGTCGACGACGACGAACAAGTTGCTCCCCAAGTAAGTCTGTCCGTTCCGCGTGATCGAGCGCCTCGGTCCTGTGACCTATCGACTCCAGCTTCCTCCCCAGATGAAGCGACTGAACAACGTCTTCAACGTCGACCAGCTCAAGGTCTCGCCAGGAACGCCAAGCCACCTTCTCGGCCGTCCGCTGTACAAGACCACTGAGGTGGTCTACGACGAGAGTGGTGAGCGCGTGTGGGTCGTCGAACGACTGAAAGCGCAGCGAAAGGTCGACAAACGTCGGCAGTATCTGGTCAAGTGGGCCGATCTCCCAGAAGAGCAAGAGAGCTGGCAATGGGAGGACGACATTCAGCACGTCGCTCACTGGGACCAACTCGTACAAGATCTGCGATCGAGAGCGACCCGCTACGCTCTGCGCTCGCGTCCAGACTAACCGGCGGAGAATGTAGTGACGATCCAATCGTCACTGCACGCTTTGCCCTCTGCATGTGTCTTCTTGCTCATGAGCGTGCGTGCGCAGGTGTCTGGGTCATCAGCTTCGAACCTCCGGCACGATGCCCCAGACTCGCACCTCGCTTTCCAGTGTGTCGAGCGGCTAGTGGTAGCATCGAGCGAGCGAGCGACGCCAGACCTCGCAGCCCACAGACACAGATCTTGCAATCACACTTCGTCTTTTATCTCCTTCCTCTCAAGCCTCCTCCTCCTGCACTACAACGCAAAGGACAGTTATGCAGTGTCGAGTGTTAAGCAAGAGAGACGCGCATGTGGTGTTTGAGGAGAACACGCGCGGTACGTGCATTGATGGAGCTGAGTGGAGAGACCATGACAGTGACAGGTGTGATCGAGTCGAGTGAGTGTTATCTGCATCGAGACTACGGATTGCACGAGACGCGTCCGTCATGCGCACAAACAAGCTCGTTACTGCGTGAGTCAACCGCAGCACAAGGGCATTGCCAGCGATCGTCTTCATCGCACAAAGCACACATGCACGCCATGCAGAAGGCTGTGCGCTGCAGACACTCACACATGTGCATGAGCGAGCACACACAAGCACAAGACCAAGCTCGCGATGGCCAGCACGACTATGATGGTGCGTTGCGCGCTGACACTCACACATGTGCATGAGCGAGCACACACAAGCACACACTGTGTGAAATATTCCGTTGTGACTGAGAATAGTGATAAGCAGCTGTTCAATATACCACGAACGAGCTGATGTTTTCAACAGCGCGAAAAGCGAGTGAGAACACTGATAGACTTCTGTTCACTCTACTACGGAATCGTCTATTCAATCGTCAGCAGTGATAAAATCGAAATGTGTCAAGAAAAAGGGCAGTTTTGCGCTACATCTTGTTTTTGTATTCAAGCGGCAGAGATTATATTATCTGCTGCGGCGATACAAAAAACAAGTACATCCCGCAAAAGAACACTTGCTTTAGAATAGCATATATCAGTAAAAGACTAAAAGATCAGGTAAAAGACTTAAAGATCAGGTGCAATAAGTCAAATTTTATGTAACTTGATAATTATATATATAATACCAATTTTTCGGTTTGAACAGGGAATGCAATAAGTGAAAATTCAAACGATCAGATTTGTCATGTGCATGCCCAAATATATGTATTATTTTCAACAGAATATGCAGCAACTCAAGAAAATATCATGTATAAAAACGTCCAAGTCCAAGTGCATCGTAAGAGAACTCTTTGATTTGACATGTCTTGTATATATCGAACAATTGAGTACCCTTGATTTGTTTTGTATATTGTACTCTTTGTATCCCAAAGATGTAGAGTATCCCTCGATTTGTCTGATGTGTGAGGATTCAAACGCTCGTATCATTCTTGAAATAGTTGTCTTGGACATTGTGTGTTGTACAGTTCAAAAACAATGATGAGTCAATGACAGTATCCTCTTTGACACTTTTGATTTGTCTTGTATATTGTAGTATTGAGCACCTATCGATGTTGTCTATTCTTTTGTACTTTGTACCGATGAGTAACCTACAACATTGTGAAAGTGAACTGCTGGAGATACCCATGGATTTGTCTTGCACTTTGTAGTACAGTTGAGTGTTGAGTAGTCTTTGATTTGCCACTTCCAAGACAAGCTCAAGCCAAGACGAGCTGAAGCGTCCGATGCTTTCGAGCACACGACTTTGGACTGTGTCATCCTCCCGTCGATGCACTCACAACGGTACTGGCGACAAGACTACGAGGCGGTGGTCTGTCAAGTCGAGTCGGCTCGCGATGGCTCTCAATGCACTTGGATAGATACTTTGACGCAACCGTGGACAATCGATCCTGACGGTGGTTGTGTGCATACTGACGAGCGCTGCACACGAGCACGCACACCAGTACATGCAAGAACATGCACAATGATAAGCGCAAGCGAGTTGGGGGGAACTACGCGCGAGTAATGGCGTCAACTGGACTGACTGTACCGTTGCGGTGTGCATCGAGCGTCGGACAGTATCACTTTGACAAGGTAGTGGGGCGTTGCACTGCACTAGACGCTCTTGCACCGTTTCGTCGGGGGGGGGGGGGCTTTTCCCAAAACAGGGACCCAAATCGAGCTGAATTCCCACGACAAGGACCTTTCCCACAACAGGGACCGTGGTGTGGCACACATATCCGACTGAACAGGCTGTGGTCTGTTCAGTGTGGTCAAATCGAGTAGATCGCAGTATCTCGGCAAGCGCAGCAGCGCGCACCATAGCGCCACCATGAGGTCCGTTCACAAGTCGTGCACAGTGTGGCCACTCTGCTGCTGCTGTGTGTGGCGAACTAACTGCGACTCGTTCTGTTGCAACACTGTCACTCTATTGCACGAACACAGTCAAATCGAGAACCAAGAGAGAGGCTGCTTCGAGCAGCGATCGCAGCGTCTCGGCAAGCGCGTGAGTGGAATGAAGATGTCGTGTAACGACAAAAGAATCTCCACGCTCAAGCGATGGTCTGGTTCGCCGTCTTCCTCGCTATCACTCGATGAGCTTGAGCTGACATCGAGAGCGCATGCGGCGAAGCTCGAGTCACGGTGTCGGTCTGCGTCAAGGCGACGTTGGCCTTTGTGGCGATGGGTCTTACCACCTGCGAACTGTCCGGCACTTCGAAAGCGACGGGTCTGCGGCTTCGTCCAGCGCTTGAAACCCACAGCAGGCTTAATCTCTTGCGTCGGCGTCAAGCCATCTTCCAAAGGCAAGTCGACCCTGCGTCCGTCGAACGCGGAGTGAAACGATCGCACGAGGTACGATCGATGGCATTTGGAGAGGAGATCGCGTTCTTGACCAGAGAACTGAACAGCTCGCATGATGTGTTGACAGGGAATCTGGAGCATGTCACTCGTGGCGCACGAGCAAGACATCGCGTCGAGGTCGACTCACCGGCGCGGCTCGTGGCTCGACGAGTCGACGTACACAACCGACGTCGAGCTCGGGATCACCCCGTATAGACCGGCTTTTGAGCGCTCGCAGTCCCAAAGAGCCTTTCGAACGGTGTGAGTGTACGCTCTTGTCGACTCCACTTGTCGAGAGACTCTGTGCGCTTGTGAACTGCACGCATGAACTGCGTCGCCGCGCATCGCAGCATTTCGGTTGGACCGGCGGTTCGCAAGCCGCTTGTGATCGTCGCGGTGTTGTCGCTCTCGACGAAGCTCCAGCTGCGCCAGCCAATCAGAGGCACGGGCCGCGAGGGTCCTGCTTGTGTGATCCCAAAGCGCGCCGTGTTCGCAAACATTACCCAACGCAGCGGGTCGATCGACCAGACGTAATCTGCGCACTGTTGCCCGAGAGCATCGCAAAGTGCAGATAGTGCTTGATCGTACGCTGCAGGTGTGTCTGCGGCTTGAACTTCCCATAGCAGGTTGGCTGATTGGGCGGTCGCTACTCCGAATCGTCGGCGCACTTTGCGTTGGATGTGCACGGTGCAGAACTTGAGGTTGATGTCGATGTCGCTCGACTCGTGCAGCTGAGCTGTTGCTTCGATGAGCCGACCGGGATCGCAGAACACAGGAGCCAGGTCAAAGCGGACGCCTGCGTCTGCGCACTTCTTCATGAACCACGCAACATTGCTGATGTTCTCACTGTCGACGACAGCGTATGCGATCGGTAGGTTGTTATTGTTGCCGTCTTAGCCGATCAAGGACAGAACGACACCGCGGAACTGCGGATGCTTGACATGAGCGCCATCGAAGCCGAGTACACGAATACATTGCCCAATGCTTGCAACAGACACTCCAAGCGCCATGAATGCTCTGTAAAACCGACCATGCTGATCGATGTCGACGGCGACTTTCGAGTCGTTGTTCGCCGTTCTGAACTCGCGGAGGAACGGAGCAACAAAGCCGAACGACGCCTCCCACTTGACTTCCGACGCGTCCGCAGTAGCAGCGATGGCCCTATATACAACGCTTCGACGACCTTGAACGCTGATGCCGTCTCGTGCTTGGAGCAAACGCGTCACGTGCTTCATTGGGACAGCTTTGTTTGCTGCCACAGCTGCGGCGAACGTCGGAAGCAGACGGATCTGCCTCTGTGACGGCTTCGCGTAGGAAGTACACGTGTGAGCGTGAACGTCGCGCAACAACGTAATCTTGTAGGACTGGTTCTCTGAAGCCGCTGCGGACTCTCTCGTGATCTTGACCGACCATGAGCACGTGGCGTCTGCGCACACGCACGTCGCCATCTTGCCTCCGCCGCCAGGCATTTTTTTCGTCTGGCGCCCCTGGTTACAGCTGTAGTCGCTCATGAACAGTGTCGCTTCGCACATCGTGCCGAACCTTGTTCCAACGACGGGAGTGACGCATCCGTATGCCTCCATCATGTTGATCGCCGCGCGCACAGGTGCGTCTTCACTGTTGTCGGTCATGGCCTCTTTAAGTGTACAAACGTCGCAAGAACACCTGGGCGTGTGAACCGTTTTACTCCACGTACAAGGAACTGTATATATAATGCGCTCACTATTCTGAGCGTCAAAAAACGAATTCTAGCTCTAGCTCTAGCTCTAGCTCTAGCTCTAGCTCTAGCTCTAGCTCTAGCTCTAGCTCTAGCTCTAGCTCTAGCTCTCTAGCTCTAGCTCTAGCTCTAGCTCTAGCTCTAGCTCTAGCTCTAGCTCTAGCTCTAGCTCTAGCTCTAGCTCTAGCTCTAGCTCTAGCTCTAGCTCTAGCTCTAGCTCTAGCTCTAGCTCTAGCTCTAGCTCTAGCTCTAGCTCTAGCTCTAGCTCTAGCTCTCTAGCTCTAGCTCTAGCTCTAGCTCTAGCTCTAGCTCTAGCTCTAGCTCTAGCTCTAGCTCTAGCTCTAGCTCTAGCTCTAGCTCTAGCTCTAGCTCTAGCTCTAGCTCTAGCTCTAGCTCTAGCTCTAGCTCTAGCTCTAGCTCTAGCTCTAGCTCTAGCTCTAGCTCTAGCTCTAGCTCTAGCTCTAGCTCTAGCTCTAGCTCTAGCTCTAGCTCTAGCTCTAGCTCTAGCTCTAGCTCTAGCTCTCTAGCTCTAGCTCTAGCTCTAGCTCTAGCTCTAGCTCTAGCTCTACTAGCTCTAGCTCTAGGCTCTAGCTCTAGCTCTCTAGCTCTAAGCTCTAGCTCTAGCTCTAGCTTCTAGCTCTAGCTCTAGCTCTAGCTCTAGCTCTAGCTCTAGCTCTAGCTCTAGCTCTAGGCTCTAGCTTCCCGCTCACCCTTTTGAATTGAACTTGTACTAGATCTAGGGATTTGCCTTAGCATCGTAACTCGCGAATCGTAATACACATTATGTGTTTATGGAGAACTATGCCATATATAATGTTATGGTACTCTGTGTGTACCACACCACGGTCCCTGTTGTGAGTAAGGTCCTTGTCGTGGGAAATCAGCTCGATTTGGGTCCCTGTTTTGGGAAAAAGCCCTCGTCGGGCACGTTCTTGGTCCAAGGCGCGTTGGATTTGCTCACCGAGTGCTCGCCGAGTGCTCACAGAGGGGTGGCGCTCTTGTTGTCCAGCTACGTGACTTGACTAACGATCTTGTCCAAGACGCTTTGATTGGCAATATGTAGTGTATGAGAATCGCGAAGAGTCTATGCAGATGATGGTTGTTGCAGCTCTCTGCTTGGACCTCGCGTGAAATTGGAGGAGTGCTGAAGACGTCGGGTCAGGTCGGCATGGTGCGTACGGCAGTCGAACTGTGCGTACACTGTACTAGTACACGATCGATCGATCGACCGCAGATTCTGCGCGCTCGCGCCATGTCAAACTACATGGCGCACGCGTGGCTCGCGGCGTCCGTGCACATCGTGGTCTCGGGTTTTGATCGTCGAGACTCATTTCACCATTCGGACTTCAGAAACTACACGGTAGAGAGTGGCGTCACATGGTCCGTGCAAGCAAAGACGGGCGGCGAGTGTCGCTCTTAGCTTAGCATAACACAGCGTGGATCGTTGACTGGCGCTTGACTCGCAGGTGCTGTGGAGGGGAGCGAGAGCACTGGATCGGTCCTTGACTCGGTCGGTCCACCTGGCTTGCGAAGCAACCAGTGTCGTGTCTCTCGAATGCGCACACACAATGACCGGGTGTCAAGATTCTGCGCGCTCTCAGGGTTATAGAGGTATCAGGTGTGATTCGGATGAATGGTGGCGCGGACTGGCGGAACGAACAAGCGAGCAAGCGAGCAACCGTGTGTGTGTCGATCCGATCACGACAAGAGGCAAATGTGTGAACGATCAATGCGTGTGTTCAGGAGCATCTCGTGGTGAGAGCGACGAGGACAGCGCTCGTGGCGAATCCAAGCCATCCGTACGCTGAGCGATCGATCGATTGACCGTGCTCTCTCTCCAAGCGACAGCGTCGACTGACACAGCCGTATGACTGACATCCAGTCAGCTTGCAACCGCCACCAATTCGCACTCGAGACGTCAAGCCCAAGAAGGCTATGATCGCTTCTCGTACAAGCCTCACTTCACAACTCAACTCGCGACGCACACGTCGGAGTCCAAACCAACGCACTTCACTCGCTGCCGTCGCTGCTGCTGCCTCCGCCTCGGGCCTCAACCAAAGACGATGAAGTACTGCGCGAAAGCGTTCGCTGCGATCAGCGCCATTGTCGCGTGCGCGCTCTTCAGCACAACCGCCGCGCTCCAAGCCGCTGCGACAGGCAACATGGCGACGACCTACAGTCCGATGCACTCGACAGCGTACCCGCTCAACGGTCAAGCGCTCAACTCGGCTGCGCTCGAGCAGTCGATCGACGCCGACTTTGCGCTCATGGCAAAACACTTCACCCACGTGCGCACGTACTACTCGCAGTACTTTGGCATCAGCGCCGCCAAGTACGCTGCGGCGCACAACGTGAAGCTCCACCTCGGGATCTACATGACGAACGAGTCCTGGCTCCAGGGCGAGATCGACCACGCCGTCGCGGCAGTGCAGAAGTACCCCGGGACAGTCGAGGCAATCATCGTCGGTAACGAGAACCTGCCGAACGGCGTCCAAGCCACCGACATCCTTGCGATCGTGGGTCGGATCAAGACGCGCCTCGGAAGCAAAGCCGCAGGCGTCAAGTTCGGCACCGTGCAGCGCGTGACCGAGTACCTCGACGCCAACTACGACGAGAAGATCAAGCTCCTCAGCGACAACCTCGACATCCTCGGTGTGAACATCTACCCGTTCTTTGACGACAACTACAACGCAGCAAAGCCGACCGAGCTACTGAACAACCTGTGGAACGCCATGGCTGCAAAGTACCCGGTGTCGATGATGGTCTTGACCGAGACTGGGTTCCCGACCGCCGGTGCGCCGTCGTGGCTCTCGCCAAGTGTCCAGCCATCGCTTGAGAGCTCAACCGCGTACTACAGCGCCGTCGCGCAGTGGACGCCGTCGGGTGCTGCCTCCGCACTGAAGTTCTGGTTCAACTTCTTCGACCTCCGTCCAGATGACCACTCGATGAGCGAAGAGTGCGAGACGAACTTTGGTCTGTACACGTACGACCACCAGCGCAAGAGCCAGAAGTTGCCTTCGGACGGTACACCAGCACCGACGACGTGCGCTGCGAACGGCGCGTACTGCGGCAACAGTGTGGAAGGCACCAAGTGCTGCGAGTCGGGGTCGTACTGCCAGCCGTGGAACCCGTTCTACTACCAGTGCCAGCCAAGCCCGAGCCAGTGCGCGACGCAAGAGGTGGGTGTGGACTACTTCGGCAACGACATCTCGGCCGTGTACGGCATCTTGCTCGGCGCGTGCTGCGACCGGTGTGCGCAGACGCCGGGCTGCGCGGCGTACACGCTCGTCAACTACAACGCAGACGGCGTGTCGGCGTGCTACCTCAAGAGCGGCTCGGGCGACCGTCGCGCGTCTGCTGGCGCGGTGTCGTCGACGGTGCTGAACCCGAAGCCGGCGTGCTCGACGCCGCTCTGGGCGAGCTGCGGTGACGCTCGCGGCACCTCGTGCTGCTCGGCGGGTCAGTACTGCCAGCCGTGGGACTCGAACTTCTACCAGTGCATCGCGACGCCGTCGCAGTGCGCGCAGCAGCTCACGAACGTCGACTTTTACGGCAACGACTTGGGCTACCCGCTCTACCGCCTCTCGCCCGCCGACTGCTGCGCCACGTGCTCGCAGACCTCGGGTTGTGTGGCGTACACGTTCGTGAACGAGAACCCGGACGGCCGCACGGCGTGCTACCTCAAGAGCAGTCTCGCGGGTCGTCGCACGTCTGTCGGTGCGGTCTCGGGTGTTGTGAACTAGGCGCGCTGTGTGTGTACAAGACCGCGCGCGTCTCGACCAGGCTGCTGCGGCTGCTGGTGTGTCATTGGTGTCGTCTCGACGCCAGCACGCGATGCACAAGCGAGTGCAGCCGCGCGAATCGCGTTCCGCCGTGAGTGTTGTCCGCAAGTGTTGTCCACGACTGCAGTTCACGACACCGAGTGCGCCGCCGCACGGAATATGTGGAAGGCTACGACGTATAGTGTAGGGTGATCGCACTACAAGTGGTTCAAACCAGAAAATACGCCGGTAAAAACGGTGGTACACAACGAGTTAAAACGAGTTTCGAGCCATTCATATTCAGCAATCGTGATGGCAACATTTCGAAAACGACGTGTCGATCAAACACCACTATATCACGTATATAATGGGTTAAACTCAAACTCTCTTTTGACCATAACGGAACGTCGGAAATTACATTTGAATATTACAGCGATCTCTCTCTTTAGCGCTTGAGGTCTTTTTGAGCTCGCTCGTAGCCACCGTGGCGAGGAACCTGCCAAGATGCGATGGCACGAGGCTCCAGAAGCACGCCGTGCCGAAGATGTAGAAAGACGAGTCGTACGTGTGGCGATCCCTTTCTACAGAAGTATCGTTATCGCGTTTTATTGTACGTTATATTGTATCCTTAATTTGTGGAAGGGAGTGTAATGCCAAGAACAAGTGAGCGGCAGCAAGCAGTGCAACACGTCGACAACGCTCTTGTCCTCACTTTTTGGAAGTCTCTGCTAGCGCGGAGGCATGGCGGACAACAAGCACGATCACAAGCGCGCGCAGCACATTTACTGCTGAACCTGCGTCTCGCGCTTGAGTCTACGCACTACATCGCAGCTCGATCGAGCGTGCATCGACCGCTGTCATTCCTCCTCACCGAGATTCTAGAAATGGACGTTGCTCGGTTCCGCGCAGAGTTCTGGTTGACGAAATGTGTGTTTTGGTCTCTCCTCACACGCATCCAGTACAACAACATCTATCAAGGCTATGTGCGCCAGGATCCAGTCGAGTTGTGCCTACTCGTCTTCTTGCAGTATTGCGGGTTTATCTGACAACGGAGCGTCTTACCAGAGAACGTCTCGGCTCGCCCTTGCTCCATCGGATCAGTGAACGTCTTTGTTGAGCGCTCCGTGCACGCCGTACACACACTTCGTGGTCAAGAGAATACTTGGCCAGATCAGCCAGCCGAGCGCAGCACAATCGCGTCGTCATTCAAGGTAATGACGGGCATCCCAGACTACGTGGGTGTGATTGACGGGTCGTTGCTGCCACTAGCATCCAAGCCAAGCATGCGCGGCAAGGACTACTTTCACACAAGTGTACATACGCCGTGAACGCATTGTTTGTGTGCGGCCACAACCGCCGCTTCCATGACGCGTATGTGCTGACCAGGCTGCGCACAGGACTAGCGCGTCTTTTCCAACTCCAAACTTGCGCAAGACATCGACGAGTTGGTACCTAGACGTCAGTTTGTGGTCGTTGGCTTGGCGTGAATGCCGTCCGTTCACGTAGTCGTTCTGTCCAAGAAGAGGCACACATCGCATACGCCACGCATTTATGACGCGTTCAACTCGAGGCCCTCCTGTTACCGCCATCGATATACTCACGATGCGATTTCAGTTCGTCATACCCATCAGGTCATAAATAGAGCGAAGATGCGCCAGGTAGTGTCGTTGATCGAGTGCTGCGTGATTCTGCGCAACTTGTGCGTCGACGAAGTACTGCCTACCGACTGACTGGCAGACCTCGAGGCAGACATCGACGACCGCGGTGGCTCTAAGCGGAACACAGAAGTCAAAAGTTCGAGAAAAAAGCTCGTTCAGTTCATGATCGGGTCTGTACGTATGTAATCTACTAGTGCAATGGGGACAGCGCGTCGATCTCTTGTTCGTCGACGCCAGCATGTCGAAGCTTCTGGCGAGCAAGTCCTTTTTGCGCGCTGCTTCAATGCGCGCGACTTCCAAGTTTCACTGGGGGCGCTAATTATCGAGTCTCAGTCGCCACAACTCAGTCACAAATGGCTGTTCGTCGAGGCACAGCCGCTCGAGGTCGACCTTTGCCGATCTGTCTGTTGTTTGCCTCAACACGTCGAGCCCGTCAAGCTTTCACTTCTTCGCAGGTGAGCTTGGCCGTGGAGATGGTGGTCTGTCACTCGAGGTACTTTGCACGTCCGCTGTGGCGCCGCTCACATCTGCGCTGTCGTTGTCGACGCCGAGGTCGTGGACGCTGTCCTCGTTTGTAAAGAGAGGATGAGCCGACGCGCGCTCCATCATGATTGGTACAGATGTGTCGTAGTACCTGTACAGCTTCATAACGTGTGTAAGCACGTCCGACGCGCCACCCTTTCGTCTTTCGATCAAAATGCCTTCGCCCGTCCTTGAGCGTCAATCGGTCGCCGCGCGGAAAGACATCTTGAGATCGTTGACCTTACTTCGAAGGTCCTTCGCACTTCTGTGCATCAGACCTTGCGAATCCAAGATACCTGTAATCTCGGTACATATCGCTTGCTTCGTATGTCCGGACTTGGCTCCGCCTCACAGACTGCTGTAGTTGCCATGTTGGTACATCAACTTCAGCAAAACGTCGATAGCCGTCTTGCCGCCAGGCGACGTACCATCTCCATCCCAGTGGCCTTGGTCAGAGGAGATGCCGGCACTCAAGGAGAACAAGCTGCACAGCGGTCGCTTTGTCAGGTATCAGCACACAACGCATGAATACGAGCCTGTGAGGCCCCAAGTCTTGACTATACAAGGGACCGCAGATATAAGCAACACCAGGTACACGCTTCGCTGTCGACTCTACGAGGGACCTCAGTTATATAAGCAGCATCAGGTACACGTATCGCTGTCCAACCATCTCTCATCCACTGCCCTTGAGTACTCGCTTGAATTTGATCGATTTGTTCGTATATAGGATCAAATTCACACAAAACAGTACACGCACGCAAGTACGTGAGATCACGGCGGCGCACGCCAGCACATACACGTGCATGCACACACGCAGACGCAGCAGCAGTAGTTCGGTAGAAGGGAAGCGAGAGCACGCACCGAGCTAGGCGATGCTACAACAAGCTCGTCTCTACGTTCAGTCGGTTTTCCTTTTGCCCACTCGTTTCGATTTGTTTTCTCTGTCAACTGTTTGTTCTCTGTCACTATTACTGTTAATAACACTTCCTCAACGAATTTGGTGATTTTGGACCTTTGTGGATCTCTATGACTTTGGATCATCACTTTTCTGGCCAATCTGATCACCATAAAAGTCTCACTTCATAAATCAACCTGACTATCAATCAAAACTAACCCCCCCCTATTTGGTCGTTTTTGCAGTTTTCTTGACTTCATGGATTTCAGTCAAATTCTCTCACCAACAAAATATGCGGAGTTCTCCCAAATTCACAATGACGACCGTCATGCTTCACGCAAGCGCAAACAGCCTCAACGACGCCAAGCAAACGCCGCAACTGGCCAGTCGACGAGGACAATGTGATGCTCAGGTAGGTCGCTGCGGATGCTCCGTTTCTTCGCTGTTTAGGCGAGATACTTGGCGCATGAGATGACCTCGCTTGGTCGTCTGCGCGCTGTGCTAGAGTGTAAGTGACCTAGCGTCGATGGAAAGAAGGCGCAGAATCAGGTATTGTCGCCACTTGAGCGCCATCACAAAGCGAATCTCGACTGGTGTCGTAGAGCCTTACATTGAGCGTCATGGGTTGCTGAACGACCTCCTTGAGATGTTTGACGGTTGCGAACAGCAAAAAAAATACAAGGCAAATCGAGCGTGAACGAGAGTGGCTCGAGGATAAGAGACACAAGGCGCTGCTGCGCGCGACGCTGCGATGCGCTCGCTCGGAAAGCGAGATCAAACAGGCGACGGCTACGTGCGCGGATGGCACGGCAAGTACAATGTTCTACTCTCTATGCTGTATAAGTGCTGGGACAAGGAATTGGATGCTAAAACAGTGGAGCTAAGAGTTCACAGGGAGGAGCTCGAACTCGCTTGAGCAGACTAGGAGATTCGTAAGGAGCACTTTCGTGTTGATCTTTTTGACGGAAAGGGAGGGGACACCAGCGCGGCGAGCGAGCAGTTGATTGCGCTGAACGTATTGAGCTCGCGAGATTGGAGCAAGACAAAAGGATTGACGCTAATCCTTGCGCTTGTGAAGAAAGATTACAAAGTTTCGAACTCCATTCACGAAGCGTCAAAGTACTCTCTCAGTGTCGGTAGCCTTCAACCAAAGTATGCGCGGACCTGATTGCCTCTACGGTAGCACGTGTGGGCGTTCGTAATTCGTATCGCAACTCTCACTACGTTCCCTCCCAACAATAGCAAGACCTTGTGCGACATCGAAAGTCGAGGAACGCCCAGAGTATCTTCGTACGACCAAACGATATTTCATGACAGTGTCGATCAAACCGCCGTCGACATTCTTGAAGCGCGCCATGAAGCGCGGCTTCCGTGGCGCGTCGAGACTTTGACGCGACGACTCAGAAGCGACGTTCGACACTCGTTGAACCAGTGTCCTAGCTTGTTGCAATTGTTGCAGCGCGTAGATCTCTTTCGCTCGGCGAGCCAGCCTTGGTTGCGCATGCTGCTGCTGTGGCTCAAGGGCAGTCGGTGATTACCGCCTCGTTTGTTGCTGTAGCTGTAACGTTGCTGCTTGCCGTTGCTATATTCTTGGGCGGCGCAAGCGCAGACTTCCACACGCCACCTCCTACACAGCACAGCGTTCAATTCGCGCGCTGATGCGCCATGACCTATAGTTTTGTCGCGATAATTCGCTAAGGCTTACATGATGAGTGTTTGGTGGACTTGTTCGTGCAGCAGCGTCTGCGCAGCTTCGCCAATCGTGACCTCACGATCAGTCGGCTGCTCTTTGTCGCGGTCTTCAGAGACGTTCGGGTAGACTTGGATCACGTTCGAGAGTATGGGAGCGACAAAGGCACGGTCAAAATCACGGTCGTTCATGCTGTCCTTCTGCTTGTCGATTTCGTCATACATCGCAGAGAGGTCGTTGACGGACTTCTGTACCGGTTTGCCGTGGCGCAGGTGGCGCGCGAACATGTCGGCGCGGTTGAACACCGCGTTCTGCTCGTGGTGCTTCGCGTATTTGCGCTCAAGATTGTCAAACAAGAGTACGGGATCGCCCTTCGGCACGACTTTGTGGAACTTGCGGAGAATAGGCACCGTCAGCGCGTTCGGCAGGATCCCCATGCTTACGCACTTACGTCGTCTAGTGCTTGAGACGCTTCCACGCAACGTTGTACGATTCCTTGCCAAGCAACTTCTCGTAGTGTCCGTGGCAGTCGATCTCGATAACATGACTGAGGCACTACATGTCATAGTCCGTGGCGTCAAACTTGGACATCTCGTCAGCATTCAGCGATTGTGCTTGCGTTCTGCATCACTTCTTGCTGATCGCCGTCTTAGTCTTGCTCTTCACTTTCGTTCTCTCTCTGCCAGTAGTCGACTGTTTGTGGATGCGAGTCCAGTTGTTCTGTGAGGGTCGATTTTGCCGGACTCGCGATGTCAGCTAATGCTGGACTCGCCTCTTCCAGGCGTCATCTCGTTCCACTGCCGTGTCGCTAGTAGATGCCACCGTCGGATCGCTCATAGCCTCACTCATTGGGCTCGTAACCTTTATGATGCTATAACTCGATGCAGCTCTATAATCCAGGCGGTGATAGCAAGACAAGTGCGTGTAACGGGCTAACCCGCTACGCGACGTACACGTGCGTGTGCAGAAGCGGTGTCTTGGTCACGCGTGGAGCGCGACAAATGAGAGGCTGAAAGACGCGAAGGTTGTGAGGTAAAATCTGTTCTAAGTATATTTCACCTGAGCTTACTTGGTCTTGTAAACGAAGTGAAACTTTCCGTAAACTAAATGCATGCGCTGGTGAGCTCTGATACGCTGAAATCTCAGACTCATCAGCCAATGAAAACAATCCAGGCACGTGTGACGCGCACGAGTCACATGAGAGTGTCGTAATCCTGCCTACAAATGTCAATACCAAAACATGCAATTCCACATAGGCCCATTACAGTGCGTTCGGGACCAGAACGGCATCCGACAGGCAAACACGAACGGTGTCACTTGTGTGTTACTGGGAAGATCCGACGGCGAGCACATAGTGGGTTGACAGCCACCATAGGTCTAGCTCAACGCGCAGCAAGAACAGTGTACTACTCTGTTCCGCAATATGTGACCGATGCCACTCCGATCATGTTCCAAAATATGAGACCGCAATTCTCACTTAAACAAACTATTGGAAGACACTGGCTCAGCAACAAAATCATATGTTCTTTACAACGACAAGCCATCGAGTCCTGAGCAACGAATGCTGCGCGGAAGTCGTCCCTCCCGCTGCAATTTGCGCTTTGAGATGTGTGTGATCTTGTATGTGTTGTCGCCTCCGCACTTGATGCAGGCATCCATGACACACTGCAGTGTTAGGAAGCTCGCATCGAGCGTCGCCGTCGGCAGCTCGTCGAAGACAGTGCTGACCCTAGCGATGAGCTCGTCAATGGAGCGCGAGGGTACTCTGCTCTGACGTGCTTGCAGAGCATTAAAGATCCCGAGATCGAGCACATTCACGTCGGGACTGTTTGCCGGCTGGAAGCGAAGCTCGACGTTGATGCCAGAGCGCTCGACAGCGCCTCTCCACTCTTGATCGGAGTTGCTGATGTGAGGTGCAGCGTTGTCTTGCTGCACCACTATCGTTTGTTGTCCTGCGGCGGTCGGACACTTCTCGCGCAACGACGGCAGTAGCGAGTTGATCAACATGCGTCTGTAGGTTGTCTTGTTGACCGCGATGTCGCGCGCAACAAGAGTGCCCGCTGCGCGAAGCCTGCTGCTGCGGCGTGCTGGCACATGCTCGACGAACGACCAAACTCCAATCTTGCCGTCAAAGAACGTGGTGCCGACCCACCGAGGCCGCGCCACCGCCGCAAACACCATGACGCGCGGGACATGGCGCTTGCTGCGCAGTCGGAGAACAGGCGCGGGCTCATCCGGAAGCAAGACCGCCCTGCTTCGAGTCGAGACGATGTAGAACACTTTTTCGTCTACGTGTACTATGTTGTCCATGGTGTCAAAGAGCTTGGTCGTTGCGTCGACGTGCTGAATGCAGAACGCGAGGCGGCGCTGTCGCTGGACCGATGTGAGCACGGGCTTCACTTGTGTTGATGCAGTGCGCAGGCGACCGTTGCGTAGCGCACGATGGAGAGTGGTAGGAGGGAGGCCGCAAGCAGCAGCAGCAGCACGAACTGTCGCTCGCTGATCTGCAGGCACAGCACGCAATGCTTCGAGCGCAGCGTCGCGGTTCTTGGCCTTACGTCCGGCGTTGTGTATATGAGAGCGCGAGGTGTACGCGCCAGTCTTGACTAAGTTCTTCTTTGCGCGAGCCCAAATGCGCTTGCACGTGGACTCGCTGATGTCGTACAGCGCCGCAACGTCCGTGTGTGCACCGCGTTTGAGAACGCTGTTCGTCGACCGCGCAAGCAGCGCACAGAGAACGAGCGAGCGATCGTCGTCGTTGAGCTTGTTTGTCTTGTTAGTACGCGCGAGCTTCATTGTCAGGATGGGCGAAATGCGCAAATGAGGTCCAGAGGCAGGTGGCCAGAGCTCGCGCAGCCACTCATTCTCTCGTAACTCGCCATCTAGAGCGATCCATTCGAAGGTATGCACACCATTTTGCTCAGCGACTCGAGCTCTGAATTGTTGTGTCTTGCACAGTACGTGACGAGGACTGAAAAAAATCGCGCAATGATTTCGTTACTTCGGGTCTCATATTGCGGAACAGAGTAGTACGTGACGCGTGTCAGTGCACGTGCTGCTGCCGCTGCATGCTTCAAACGCGCTTACTCACATCGCGTGGTCGTTCTTGTTCACGCTTGCTACAGAGGCATCCGCGCATACATGGCACCAGCACACTGTGACCGCCGGCTGTGAGATAGCAATGTTGCGCAAGGCATCAATCTACGTGCTGCTCGAATGGCTCACGCATCATGACAACTACGACTAGTAGCGTGGCGGACCGAACGCAGGCCAGATAGAGCAAATGGCGTGCAATGAGATTGTGGCGCTCCTTCCCATACAAAGACTGACGCACCGAACCGCACGCAACGTGCGATCGAAGATCAACGACATGGAATGGGCCTTTTGCGCTGCAGTGAACTGGCACTCAAAAACGTGTGCAGGAATCCTAGACGAGCGCGGCGATGGTGGCGCTGCAGACGTGCGCGCCTACATGATCAAATTGTACCGCCACTTTGACACACTCGCGCCGGTGATGCAGGATCGGCCGTCGACACGACCGATATTATCGAAAGAAGACGATTCGCAGCACAGCAACAGCGAGCAGATCGGTACACCAAGCTAACAACGACGACGGAGCTGACGACGTTCGCGACTCACTTGCCTGTTCGCCTGCTCTCGCCAAGCCCAGTCGCCGCCGCCTAGATGTGCTCGAAATGTAGAAGCAGCTGGTGGACGAGTCGGCAGCAGTCGATCGAGAGCGGCTACGGCTAGAGGAGCGGCGATTCGCGGTGCATGGAGCTCGATATGCAACGCATGAAGTGCGAGCTCGAAACAGCGCGAATCGAGGCAGCCGCAAGAAATGTCTCGCGCGACATGAGCTGAGACTTGGAGGTGCAGATAAAAGAGAGACCGATGAACTCTTGCCACTCTAGCTCCACAATCACAGACATCCATTCGTTTGCATCTGGTGCAGTAGCTGCTCTCGCCTAGCCTCTCCCTTCTTGCACTCGGCATCCGGCGTGCAGCTGTATCGACAGCTACTGGCACCGTCATGTGGCTTTGCCCACTCATCGATCGGACACTTCTCGATACACAAGTTGTGCAGCACCATACAACATTCCACGAGTCGCACAACATACTCCATCTGCGCGCGCGAACTGCCGGGCCATCCGACGTAGATGTAGCGGAAGCGGCGGGCATGGTCACACGCGAGAAGCGCGTTGATCGCATACATGCACTTCCGAGAGAAGAAGTCGCCGTGGATCGAAGATTTACTCAGGAGTGGAAGTAGCGACCCGCCCACGACGCCGTCTGGATCGCCGTGACAGCGCTCGAACTCGTCCGCGACCGCAGCCATTTCGTCCGTCGCTGGACATATGGTCTCTCGGTCGCGGTGCGTGTGCACAGCGTTGGATCACCGCCACACATAGTTGTTCACTGATCCAACCGAGCATATTGCGATCCGCGCTGTCCGACGATAGCTCGCGCCATTGCCGCTGAAGCCGACAAACTGTAAGAAGACGAGCAGCAGGAGCGCCACGCTGCGTTGCTGGGCAGATCGCTGAAATACACCGTGGCTCTCAAGATCAAGAGCGCGTCGTCCATATCGCGGTGCGCTTACTGTCGCTCACTGCTGCGCGGCATCGCGTGGTTTGCTCAATGTTTTGTCTTGGCGCGTGTGATGAAGTGACTGGCCAGAACCGGAATCACCTTTACAGCAGTTTCCAATACAATTCCCAACGGGCCCAAAAGACTTTACAATCGTACTTAGTAAAATTTGAACACCTCATTGCTCGCACTGCCACGCGTCGCTCAAGACGGCGAAACGCTCACCTCGTTCATTGACGAACTTGCGCTATCAACACACAGTCCACTCACGCCTCGACAACGCCGCCATGCAACCACACCAACACCAGCAAAATCAACACGCTCGTGTCTCGCAAGAGATCCGCCTGCGAGCGATCCAGCTCGTCGTGGTAGAGCAGTGGACAGTCAAGGACGTCGCAGCAGCGCTCAACATCAATCGAAACACTTTGTACAGCATCATTCGCACGTATCGAGCTACTGGTTCTACCATCCGCCACTCGCCACCAGGGCGAGCTCCTCTCCTGACGCTACGCCAACGTGCGACGATCTGCGACTAGGTCGACAGCGATTGCACGCAGACGCTGCAGCAACTTTGTGGGCCTGTGCGTGGGGAGTTTGGCCTCTCTGTCTCCAAGCACACTGTCCAGCGAGCTCTACACAACTTCCACTTCAGTTTCAAGCGCACATCGCTCGTGCCAGATCGCCGCAATTGCCCCTTGACCATTGCTCTACGGCGAGCCTACGCTGTCGAGTTCGTCCGCTACTGCCACATCGCCGAAAGTTTGTGTTCGTGGACGAAGTGGGCTTCTCGTGCTCGATGCGCGTTCGCTATGGGTGGAGCCCTTTGTCCTCAAGAGCGAACGCTGCGGTCGGCGCTTTACGGTCGCAAAACTACAGCATCGCCGCGGCGATGATGGAGTCGGGTCTCGTGCATTACAAGGCCAAGAAAGGAGCGTACAACACTGACGTCTTCGGCGACTTTGTCGACGATCTCGTCACAGCGCTCGCGGCTGCGCACATGGAGGGTGCTGTCGTTGTCATGGACAACGTTGCCTTCCACAAGGCAGCCGTCATCCGCAACTCGCTCCAGGCGTTTGGACACACTCTACTGTTCCTGCCACCGTATTCACCGTTCTTGAATCCAATCGAGGAGTTCTTCTCGAAATGGAAGCAGCTCGTGAGACGCGGTGCACCACACAACGAGAGCGAGCTAGTGCGATTGATTGAGACGTGTAGTGAGCAAGTGTCGGCGCGAGACTGCGAGCAGTACTTCCAGCACATGGAGTCGTACATTGCGCCAAGTCTTGCTGGCGAGACGATTTTGAACTAATACAAACTTAGTGTGGTCACACCAATAATTGTGAAGTCTTTTGGATCTGTTGTGAATTGTATTGGAAACTGCTGTATCAATCAATGCATCCGTCAAGCACGAGAGACTCCTCGTAATGAACTGCAAACGTCCACGTGGACACTGTGGTCCACATAACCTACACAAGGCCTCATTTTATTCACTATCTAATAAATAACACCGCCAGCTGGCAATGTGACTTGATTCATACGTCATCGAGGTCGTGATCTCAAAGTGCAAGACAGACCGCGCGATAGAGAGAGCGACTGCGTGTGAACGTGTGCACACTCTGCAACTCGCCGCCTCCAGACCCCAAGCAGCAGCAGCAACAACAGCTCCCTCCACCCTCCACTTCGCTTTGTATTACCAGCAACTGATACAATGCAGATTCCGACGATCTACGGTGCGCCAGCGCACATGGTCATCCTCGCAGTCGTGCTCTCGATCGTCTACATCGTGCTCGTCGTGCGCTTCATCCTGCACATGCGCGGTCTGAACGTGACGTGGTCCGGCACGAAGCGCAACACTGTGCTCATTGTCGGTCCGCGCAACGCCGGCAAGACACAGCTCTTCCACGCTGTACGCGACGGCGAGGTCGTTGAGACCGTGAGCTCGATGAAGGAGCTCTCAGCGACGTTCCCGATCCACCCAAAGCACAACCCGACCAAGTTTGACGCGCAGCTCAACGTCGTCGACTTTCCAGGCCACGAGCGCCTTCGCTCGTACGTCTGTGTATGGTCACTGCGTGCATGAACGGCTCTCATACTCACTGACGTCTCTTTTGTGTGGTTGTCGTAGGCGTGTGTCGGACTTCTACCCGATCACTGGCTGCATCGTGTTTGTCGTCGACGCGTCCGACTCGCCGATGCTCCGCAAAGCCGCCGAGTACGTCTCTTGCTGCTCTATCTGCGCTCTCTCGGTCTGTCTTACGCCAATGCACTCACACGCGTGTGACGGTCTCAACAGGTTCCTCTACGACATCTTCTCGAACGCAAAGGTGAACGACCTCGCGCCGCCAATGCTCATTATGTGCAACAAGAGCGACGTCGCGAGTGCAATGACGACGGACGCGATCCGCGAGGCGCTCGAGAAGGAGCTCACGCAGCTCAAGACGACGCGCTCGTCGCTCGATACAGAGGGCGAGGAGCAGGACCTCTCGACTGTTCCAGTTGGTCGCGACGGCGCAGCGTTCCAGTTCGCAGTCGACTCGCCGTGCGAAATCACGTTTGCGAAAGCGAGTGTCAAGAACGACTCGATCACCGACGTCGTGGCGTTCATGCAGAAGCACTAGGTCCAACTGGATTAGTACCCCCTGCATCACTACCTCGCAGTTGAATAGTACCCCATGTATCTCGTCTCACAGCGAAGTAATAGTACCCCCTGCATAGCATTGCAGTTGGATAGTACCCCATGTATCTCGTCTCACAACCGAGCAATAGTACCCCATGCATCGCACCACGACAAGCGCACGCTCAGAAGACAGAGACAGTAGTGGCTATTCATTCGCTCGGTCGCTTGCGCGTCGTCACGACTGTCGCGCGTGCTGCACAGCACACACACTGTCGTGTCACGGACCCATCGCCTGCTGCCTGCCGCTGCGCGCTCAACAGACTGCAGTCGCTGGGGTCTCTCTCTCGCGCGAGCGTCCAAGTCGCTCAGCCGAGCTGCCCGAGACTCGAGAGGCTGTTCCCGAGTCCGTAGAGCTGGCCCGAGTACTTGCTCGCGTTCTCGACTTTGCCGTCAAAGAAGACTTCGACCATCTTGAAGAACGTCGCGGCCGTGAGCAGTGCGTCCGAGCCAGCTTGGTGCATCGTGCCTATTCTCTCGACTTGGAGGTCCTCGGCCAGGCGCGAGAGACCGCCCATTTTGTCAAAGTCCATCGCGACGTGCTTGAGGTCAAACGTCGTGGGGAAGTACGTGTGGAGCAAGTCAAAGAACGTGTCCTCTTCGGCTGGCAGTGGGCTGCACGTGAGCACTTTGAGCAAGTACCCAAAGTCCGACGACCCGTGGAACGAGACCCACTTGATGTTGTCGCTCAAGACGAGACCGGACGGCACGAGGAGCTCGCCAAAGCGCGCGACCTCGATCCCCATCTCTTCGTGCTTGGGAAAGTCAATGCCAGCTTGCTTGAGGATCTCGATCGAGTCCTGCGCGTACATGTCTTCGCTCAAGCTGAACTTGAAATTGAACTGCCACACGGGCACGTCGGCCATGAACGAGCCGTCTTCGTGGAAGAACGCGACGCCGAGCTGGATGATCCGGAGCAAGTCAACGTTGCACCGCAGCGTCTGGTACTGATAGTCGGTCGACGTCGTGAACGACCCAATTGGCCGCGCCACGACGCCCGGGTACTCGGTGTCCATTGCGACGTAGCACTTGCGCTGCACGACCTCGCGAATGAGCTTCATGGACTCTTCGAGGTTCCCGGCCCAGACGTCGCGGATCTCGACGTCCGGCGGCAGTCCGCGCGCAGCCAGCATCGCTCTCTCTCTCTTGCTCGTGCTTGCTTGCGCTTGATACCTGCTGTATGTCGCTCTCGCAAAAAGGGGATCGTCAGTGCTCACTATTCATTCCAGCAATTATACATACTATTTGTATGTGAGCAACTCGAATAATTTTAGAAAAATGGTGCATACTGTATTCAAGTCTACAATGTAGTATCAATAGAGTACATGTTATACTCAATCAAATAATGCATATGCAGCAATTACTGTCGCAGATTGGCAAGTGACGCTTTGCGTGGTTGCGAGTCAAAGACGACGACACTCGAGACACCAAGACACCAAGAGCGACATGGTGGCGACGCGACTGCTGCGACTCGTGCCAGCTGCAGCAGCGACGACGAGCAGCGCGCAGCGTGCAGTGCTTGCTGTGCGCGCTTCTCGCACGGCTGCGTTGCGCTGCTTGAGCACCACTACTGGCGGACACAGCGGCAACGACGATGACAACGACGATGACGACCTGCGCCGTCCAAATGGACTGCACGGCCATGTGAACGGCGCCAGCGACGACGACGGCGTGAATCCGTTCGAGCGCTTGCTGCAGCACTCGCAGCAGTTCCGCCAGCAAATGGAAAAAGCCGAGCAGCTCGGTCTGGACGTTGAAGACGTCGACGCAGCGGCCTCAGCCGCTGAAGCAGCAGCAACGGAAGAGAACGCCATCTTCCGTGAAGGTGGTGATGACGACGACGACAGCAGTGACAGTGATAGCGACAGTGACAGCGACAGTGACAGTGACAGCGACAGTGACAGTGACAGTGATGACGACGAAGATGATGACGACGATGACGAAGATGCTCACTCGGCGCGCTTCTCCAAGCGCAGCGACCGCAATGCGCGGCGATCGGTCAACTCACCACATGATCGCGACCACCGCGCCGCGCGTGCTGCGCGCAGTGTGCGCCGCCGTATCTTGAACGCTCCGGAAGACGAGCTCGACTACGAGCACGAGCTGAGCAAGCTGCAGTACGCGCGCGCAAAGGAGCGCAAGTACCAGCAGCTGATCCACCGCGAGCAGGACAAAGACCGCGTGTGTCGCAACTGCGGCGAGCGCGGCCACGTCGCGAAGCACTGTCTCCTCCCGATGATCTGCTCCAACTGCGGCGGCATTGGCCACCGCATGCGCGACTGCATCTACCCAGACTACGTCTCGAGCGACTCGCTCGCAGACGCCGACGCGACGTACCGGCGCCACAAGCAGAAGCGCGTGCAGCAGTCCGTTGCGGACAAGCACCGCATGGGCAAGCGCTTTGACAAGTTCAAAGAAGATTTCGACTCGCAGATCGAGGAGTACCTCGCGCAGTCCGAGGTCGCAGCTGCAAAGCGCCGCGCGCGCAAGGCCGAGAAGCTCGCGGCGCAGCAGAAGGACCACGACACGATGCAAGACGACTTCAAACCAGTGATTGGCTAGACAGAGCGCGCGTTGCGCGAGTCCGCTCGCTTGCAAGAGCGTCTTCATGCACACATAGCTGACAGACGGACTGAATACACCACGCTTCATAGCCATCGGTCAGTCGTCCAGGCTCAGCTCCATCTCTGACTCCTGGCAAACTTACGGCAAGCATCGACTTGGTTGAATGGCACCATCAAGAACGACCATCACATCCTGTGCCATCGCGCAGACTCGACTCGACAGCCCACAGTCGTCTTGTCAACATCGTTGCAAGCGCATCGGTGGCACGACAAAGCACTCCACAGCAGCGCGCTAGTTGTCAAGACCACAGTGTGTCTATTCCCATGTAGAACACTCTAATCGTCTTGGTCGTCCACATCTTCTCACATGTTCCGTGCGGCGGCGCACTCGGTGTCGTGAACTGCAGTCGTGGACAACACTTGCGGACAACACTCACGGCGGAACGCGATTCGCGCGGCTGCACTCGCTTGTGCATCGCGTGCTGGCGTCGAGACGACACCAATGACACACCAGCAGCCGCAGCAGCCTGGTCGAGACGCGCGCGGTCTTGTACACACACAGCGCGCCTAGTTCACAACACCCGAGACCGCACCGACAGACGTGCGACGACCCGCGAGACTGCTCTTGAGGTAGCACGCCGTGCGGCCGTCCGGGTTCTCGTTCACGAACGTGTACGCCACACAACCCGAGGTCTGCGAGCACGTGGCGCAGCAGTCGGCGGGCGAGAGGCGGTAGAGCGGGTAGCCCAAGTCGTTGCCGTAAAAGTCGACGTTCGTGAGCTGCTGCGCGCACTGCGACGGCGTCGCGATGCACTGGTAGAAGTTCGAGTCCCACGGCTGGCAGTACTGACCCGCCGAGCAGCACGAGGTGCCGCGAGCGTCACCGCAGCTCGCCCAGAGCGGCGTCGAGCACGCCGGCTTCGGGTTCAGCACCGTCGACGACACCGCGCCAGCAGACGCGCGACGGTCGCCCGAGCCGCTCTTGAGGTAGCACGCCGACACGCCGTCTGCGTTGTAGTTGACGAGCGTGTACGCCGCGCAGCCCGGCGTCTGCGCACACCGGTCGCAGCACGCGCCGAGCAAGATGCCGTACACGGCCGAGATGTCGTTGCCGAAGTAGTCCACACCCACCTCTTGCGTCGCGCACTGGCTCGGGCTTGGCTGGCACTGGTAGTAGAACGGGTTCCACGGCTGGCAGTACGAGCCAGACGCGCAGCAGCGAACGCCTTCCCAGCTGTTGCCGCAGTACGCGCCGTTCGCAGCGCACGTCGTTGGAGCTGGCGTCAGCGCACTTGGTGTTGGCACAGGCGTTGGTGCAGCGGTCGATGGCACTGGCGTTGGTGCCGACGTTGGTGCGACCATCGTTGGATGCGATGCCAGCGTCTTGGTGCGCGGAGCCGAAGGTCGTGCAGTCTTGAAGACCGGAGCCGCCAAGTCGGCGGGGTACAACGGACTCTTGCGCTGACGGTCGTACGTGTACAGACCAAAGTGCTTCTCGAGCTCGACGCCCATGGTGTTGTCGTCCGGACGGCGATCGAAGACGTCGAACCAGAACTTGGGCGAGTTTG
Source organism: Pythium guiyangense (assembly GCA_003730235.1). Lineage (NCBI taxonomy): Eukaryota > Oomycota > Peronosporomycetes > Pythiales > Pythiaceae > Pythium > Pythium guiyangense. Next base: position 850,046 of record QXDM01000039.1, read on the forward strand.
GCGCGCCTTGAGGCTTCCACTGGGCGACGGCGTTGTAGTACGCGATCGAGCTCTCAAGCGATGGCTGGACACTTGGTGAGAGCGACGACGGCGCACCAGCAGTCGGGAACCCAGTCTCCGTGAGCAAGAGCTTGCTCACCGGGTACTTCGCCGCCACGTCCTTCCAAAGGCTGTCGAGAAGCGCCACGGGCTTGGCTGCGTTGTAGTTGTCGTCAAAGAACGGGTAGATGTTCACACCGAGGATGTCGAGGTTGTCGCTGAGGAGCTTGATCTTCTCGTCGTAGTTGGCGTCGAGGTACTCGGTCACGCGCTGCACGGTGCCGAACTTGACGCCTGCGGCTTTGCTTCCGAGGCGCGTCTTGATCCGACCCACGATCGCAAGGATGTCGGTGGCTTGGACGCCGTTCGGCAGGTTCTCGTTACCGACGATGATCGCCTCGACCGTACCGGTGTAGTTCTGCACCGCGAGCACAGCGTTGTCGATCTCGGCCTGGAGCCACGGCTCGTTCGTCATGTAGATCCCGAGGTGGAGCTTCACGTTGTGCGCCGCAGCGTACTTGGCGGCGCTGATGCCAAAGTACTGCGAGTAGTACGTGCGCACGTGGGTGAAGTGTTTTGCCATGAGCGCAAAGTCGGCGTCGATCGACTGCTCGAGCGCAGCCGAGTTGAGCGCTTGACCGTTGAGCGGGTACGCTGTCGAGTGCATCGGACTGTAGGTCGTCGCCATGTTGCCTGTCGCAGCGGCTTGGAGCGCGGCGGTTGTGCTGAAGAGCGCGCACGCGACAATGGCGCTGATCGCAGCGAACGCTTTCGCGCAGTACTTCATCGTCTTTGGTTGAGGCCCGAGGCGGAGGCAGCAGCAGCGACGGCAGCGAGTGAAGTGCGTTGGTTTGGACTCCGACGTGTGCGTCGCGAGTTGAGTTGTGAAGTGAGGCTTGTACGAGAAGCGATCATAGCCTTCTTGGGCTTGACGTCTCGAGTGCGAATTGGTGGCGGTTGCAAGCTGACTGGATGTCAGTCATACGGCTGTGTCAGTCGACGCTGTCGCTTGGAGAGAGAGCACGGTCAATCGATCGATCGCTCAGCGTACGGATGGCTTGGATTCGCCACGAGCGCTTGCATCTCGTCGTCGTGATCGGGTCTGCGCGTGCTCGTTCCGACCGTGCCTCCGGATGACAGTTGATACAACTAGCTTCTCATACTACTACACTATCAATCGTCCTTGAGATACCAGGACGGCATACTACAGATTTGCACTCAACTCGATTACTGTTACATCCTCGGATAGTCATGAGGATTTGACGTCATTGCATCGGTCATCGCATGAAGTTTCCTCGTAAAAAGAAGCGACCGCAAGGGCAGCTCGACGAGTGCCGCACGGTGCACCATCGACTGAGAGGACTACAATGAAGCGGGACTTCGGTCGTCCTATACTTCGCTTTGCCCATATCAATCATCACGGTTTAGACAACGTCGGATCCTCGAGCCCATTCTGCTGAGATACTCGAAGCGATCACAAAGACGCATGGCTCGAGTGTTGCGACAGTGTCAGATCGCCTCAGTACAATATCCGGCTATATCTGATGATTAGAGAAGTGTTTTAATCGTAGGGATGATCCGCGCAATGAACTCTCGTCGTCGCTGTGGAGCAGCGCGTTGGTGGTTGAGTGATCTCGTCCAAACAATCACAATAGAAATCGGGAACAATTTAGTCGAGAGCATAGTACCGTCGATAGCCATGTAACATCCCTCCTGCATACAAACCCACGTAAAACTCAAGAATCCGAACATAATATTTGCTTGTTCTCACTTAAATCAGTAAATTTTCGCTAGAGTGCCTAATTTCATAATTTTGCGTCAAGTTTTGGGACACAAAACACAAAACATAGTTTTGGGACGGAGTAGTTTTGTATAGTTATCATACAATTGCTTTGTTGATACAATACATGAGAAAATGTTGTTAAAAGGTATAGGCTGTGTTCGCAAAGATACACACATTTATCACAGAGTAAAATGTATTTATGTCAGCGAACTCAACACAAAGATATTTGCATTTATCGTCGATAAACGCATATTATGTAAATCTACAAATTGCTGATTTAAGCACACTTTGAGCGTGGATCCTGTACTTTTTATCAGTATACAAGTACACTCTGATAAATCTACGTACGAGACGCTCGACAACCTCACTTAGGTCTTACGTATCGACGCCATTAGTGCTCTGATTTAACACTCATAGAACCTTTGATAGTTATCGAGGTTAGTCAGACAATGAGTGCACACCTTGCTGATGGTAATTACCGTCCTCGCTTCTAACCATGGGCTAAGTGTTGCTGACGAAAACAGTGTGCAGTGAAAGCGATGGCTGTGACCCGACAACGGATCACGACCCCTCCTTAAAACATGAATCATAGCGCGAAGACATCTGTTCCCGACATTAAGGATGAACATTGAAGTCGACGAGTCAAGAACGCACTGAGTTGCTCTGGGGTTGCACACTGGGGGTGAGACGACGGTTTCCTCAGACACCATAGAAAAATAGCGGCTGAACACAATCGCTCGAGGTACACGACGGGCTCTCGGGACATAACTCTGAAGACACGTCGATAGTTGTCGTGAGACTCCAGCAATGCGCACGCTTTGCTGACATCCCCAGGATGCATTGGACCTGTACAAGCAGGTCTGCCGAGACAATTGCATCTCCGACGCTGCGCATCGTCTTGCTTTTGGTCAAGAGCGCAGCAGGACATGTACAAAGAGACACAGTGCCGCACAGGAGCACACGAGAGGTGAATGTGTTGGGCACGACTGCTGTTGGACCAGTTCGATTCTCGGTCGCTAATGTCTAGATCTCACGATGGTGCCGATTAGGATCTGACATGACACTACGCCATCGACGCCAGACGCAGTGACGTGCCACCAAGTCCCTTAATATATAGTACACGCGCTCGAACCACGATGCATACTCGCTCTATCCGACACTGCAACAACTCTGCATAACAGGTGAAGCGAGCGATTCGAATCGACATGCGAACGAGCACTGTAGAGCTGTCGGAGGTCTGACAGCACGCGGTACTGGTACTGCTGGACGTCGTGGAGCATTGGTCACTTGTCACGCGACCTTCGTAACATGAAGGGCAGGCACATCAGGACGACGCTGCTTGGTCACGCCGTCCGTCATACGTTTACAATGTCGTCCGAGTGGTCGATCGATGCAAGCGCGACATTGGGCTCGACGCCAAAGACGGTCGATGCGCGCTCGCGAGTGACGTCGAGCATTGCTGTTTACGCTTGCTTACACTTTGTTCGCACTAACATGGATGCCCATGGTCGAAATCTGTGAACGTCGTCGCCGTCAGCGCTGCTGTCGACCAGGGTCCATCCGCCGAAGTGGATCGGTTATGTGCCATCTGTCGAGCAATCCAAGCTCGGTCCTTGGTCTTGTGCAGCGGTGCGAAATCGTGTAAACACATTTCACGACGGAGTATCATGCCGAACGAGGCGTGCCGGTGCGGGTCGATCATGAACCAATGCTGAAAGACACTGAGTACGATAGTTTCGTTCATTCGTTACGACTGCGGATCATCGAACATGATCGCTGATCTGTCGGTACATAGGCGAGGTGCCGAACATGACATCATCGACGAATAGCCGGCGATCTCCCACCTACCAGGAGGCATGCGCTTCAACTAACATCTTTCGGTTCTCTACAATGCGCACGGACGGCATGTACTCGAGTCTCTGCTTGCCCTATAAGCACTTGCGCAGCAAAGCACATGGATTTTCGTGGCACTGAGACCAAGCGTGAAGAGCTCGTTCACTTCATCCGTCATCAAAACCGAAATCCTTGAAGCACGCTTGCAGTTGTTGTCCCCGATGCAAACCGCACTCTTGAAGTTCGTACTTCGAGGAATGTCTGTGGCGTCGAATCGTGTAGCTTAAGTGCGAGCGATATGCATACAGGTACGCGATGATGCTGCCGGATTCTTATAGAGGTTGTTGGTGTATGTAATGTGGTGTTTGAGCGCTAATAGCGGAAGCGCTTCAGACCGAGAGACGAAGATACCCACTCCGGTGTATTGAAGCGCACTGATATATACAGGGTGGCACATCACAGAAGTCACTTGACGCGCCGCTCTCGATGTAGAAGCTGTCACTGTCGTTCGCTCGAGTCTCCAGGACTCATTTTGTGTTATGTGCTGGAGGAGCAACCAACTCCGACCAAGTACTGCAATAACGGACAAAAATCGTTCAACTGAAATCAAAGTTACATTATCAAGACAAAAATTACACAAATACAACACAACATTTGACTAATTGATGCAGCAAGCTGATGATGTCTGACAGCATGCCACGAGATCAGGGAACTGCCTGAACTAGTCTGACAGTGCCGTGCAGTCACCATAATAGCACTGGGGTGCCATGGCCTGGCCAAGCTCGGACCTCCAGCGACCATCTTGATGTAGTATCGAAGACCAAAAGACAGGTTCTTTGGGTCGCGTAAGGTTGTATTATACACTGCTGGTCAAAAAACTATCGCTCACTTACAGTTTCCCGCATATCTTTTCAGCTACTGCGAATTGAGAGATGCTGTTTGTACATGTGATTCCTCTCAGTTTTCCCTACAAAACGCACAAATCGGCATTCAAATCTGACGTCTCGATCACATAGTTTGCATACAAAGAACTGATTTTGTGTGCGATCTTTTTGTCCAGACCCCCAAATGAGTTCTTTGTATGCAAAGTATGTGATCGAAGTGTCCGATATGAGCGCTGTTTTGTGCGTTTATAGGGAAACTGAGAGGAATCACATATACAAACAACATCTCTCAATTCGCAGTAGCTGAAAAGATATGTGGGAAACTGTAAAGGAACGACTTTTTTACCAGCAGTGTAATAAATCAAATAAACATGTAATCTTGGAATCAGTACACACAAGCAGCGATAGAGAGGTATGCAGCAAGTCGGTCACTGCTAGCAACGATGAACGGGCTCGAGAGACTTGAGCATACAAAACGCAAGTGCATCGTTTTGGTTGATTGCCAATGCTGCCTTGCAGGTGCGCGAGATGCAATTCAAAGGTGCATCAGAGAGCGCGCTTGAACGTGGCACTGCGCAGCGCCGTACGAACGGCGGCGCCATCCACCACGATGACAGCAGAGGCCCGATTGGCTCGGCAGCCAGTCGCCGCGCGCAGCAGGAGGCAGCGCAGCTCGACCGACTGCGTCTACCGACTGCGAACGCAGGGGCTCGGGACGCGACCGCCAAAAATCCAGTCCCGAGTCTCGTCGAGCTCCGAGTGCTGAGTGCGCGCCAAGCTTCACATGAGAGTGCGTGCATGAGTAGGACGAGAGACGAGAGAGTCGATGAACGGGTGTTGACGCTCGAGGTCACGAGAGACTTCTTGGCTCTGTCTACAGGACGACCACGGACGCGCGCGTGAACCAGCGACGAACGAACGCACGAGCCTCGTTGACAACTCGAGTCTGAGCAGCACACACCTGCTGCTCTCGTCTGCCGACGACGACGATGACTGTGATCCCAACTGCCGATGGATGGATGGATGTGGCAGTCGAGCGCTCTTGATGGCGTTGCTTCACACATGCAGCGACTTCATCATGCTCTCGCTCTCATACTCACTCACTCATGAGCGTAAAGGCTCCGAGGCATCAACACAAACCAACCAAGCGATCGAATCGAGTCCCAAGCTCGTCGTCGTCGTCAGCGCAGCGAGCAACCGCTCTGCAACAAGAACGCTCGCGCCATCAGCAGCAGCAGTGCTGTCCGTCCGTCCATCCGTCTGTCCGTCCGTCATCAGTCGTCGCGAGTGCACCCACACATCAATCATCATTGTGGGTACGTCCCCGATCGTATTGACGTCGTCGTCGCTGCAGAGCGCACCGAGACCAACCAAACCAAACCAACCGAGTGAATGAGCGAGCGGGTGCGTATCGGATCAACCACCAGCACATGCACATGCACCGCATGCGCTTGTCCATCTGCATCAGCATCATCAGTATCATCAGCATCAGCACGCTCATGCTTCAGGTTTCACGACTCATAACGCTCTGCGATGGTAGTGTCCTACGACTTACAACGCACTGTTACACGTACTAGCTACTGTTCGCCTCGACCGGGATCGCGAGCGGCACGTGCTGCAGCCGCGCCATGTCGTCCGCGTCTGCGAGTCCCAGTCCTCTACTACTACTGTTACTACTGCCAGTGTTCATGACACTACGACTGTATGCGCTCGGAGCGAGCACTGAGACGGGAAACTCGACGAACGGACGGCGGCACCACGAGTACTTGCACGTGAGGCGCAGGACGTACGCGACCGAGAACAGCGTCGCGGTACTGCACGTCGGTGCGAGCGACAGCGGCAGCGGCAGCTCGAGCGCCTGCGAGAACGTCTCGCCTGACGCGACCCACCAAACTCGCGCTTCACGACTGCGCGCACGACTTCGCCGCCGCCGTGGCGCACGTCGATCGTCTGGATGAGCTCGAGCGCGACGGCGCGGAGCTGCTTGCGCGCGTTGTTCGTCACGACCGCGTCGACGACGACTGTCGCTCCGAGCACGAGCGTCGACTGCAAGAGCACCGCAGAGACGTCGCACATGCCTTTGTTCACGAGTCCGAGGACGTTCACTGCGGACGTGTGTGCGAGTGCGAGCGGCGGCGCCTGGCACAGCGGCGCCATCGCGTGAACCTGGAGCCTGTAGTGCGCCGAGAGGTCGGCGACGAACAGGCCGTTCGCGCGGAGCCGCACTTCGAGCGTGTACCACACGGCGGCGCGCAGACTCCCGAGGTCGTCAAAGAGGCCGTCGCGCTCGAGCGACGTCGCGCCGGGGAGCGTCGCGGGCAGCGGGTACTGGAACGGGTACACATAGTCCCCTGGCTCGTACACGGTCGGCAAGCTCGCGAGTATGATCTGACGCAGCGAGCAACGAGACCGAGTGATCAGTCGATACACATACGCATGCATACTTGCGTATGGATGTTGAGCTGTGGCCTGCAGACTGGTGTGCTGCGGCACTGACAGCAGTCGGAGCTGCCAGTGCGTGAGCAGCAGTCAAGCGCCACATGCGTACCTCTTGGCCAAACAGGTCGTTCGAGCGCCGCTCGCGGTAGCTGTTCTTGCCTCGCGTCTCGCGCCACGACGTCTTCTCTTTCCCAGTCACGACGACCACGAGTGCTGTGGTGCGGAAGCAAAAGCACAGGAGACGCATCGCCAAGTGCAGTACGACACAGTCAGTCAAACAGGTAGAGAGATAGAGAGAGATGGATAGCGAGTCATTGCAATGCGGTCAGTCAGTCGATGCAGACGCACCATCGGCTTGGACTGGTCGCCGCACGTTCACGTACGCCGCGCCGCGCAGGAAGTCGCCAGCGACGAACTCGCGCCGCTCGAGCTCGACGCGCACGCTGCCTGCGACGTTGAGGTGGAGGAACTCGGCAAACCTGCCCATGTGTGTGAATGTGTGTGTATGTGCTTGATGCGCTTGTTTCGTGTATGCTGGTGTGTTCAAGTGGATGTGATCGTTGCGGATCGAGCGAGTCGCTTGTACTGGCGCTGATTCACGAGGCAGAACGTGGCGGGTCGAGCACCAAAGTGTGTGTGTGCATGAGCAAGTGCAGCAGCAGGAGCAGCACGAGCTTGCTTTGCTTGCGTGAGCGCGAGTGCTCTTGCTTGTGTGCTCTTCTTGCTCGTGTGCTTGCAGTTGTCGTTGTCGTTGCAGCCCGCGATAGTCAGAGCAGTTGTTTGAGTGGCATCACAAAATCACGACGAGAATCAAAGGCACGTGTTTCCCTCGCTTTCATCTCGCTCGAGTGAACGAGTGATTAACGACAGGTGAACCTACAATAGGCGCCATCACATCCACAATCACAACGAAAACCTATCGTGATTGACGTCACAAGGGATTCTGCTGTTCAACAATCATGAAAGACTGAGCGTGCTGACTTTGATGCATCTAGGCGTAGAGCTGCTGCTCCAAGTCCTGCAATGCAGCACATGAACGGCGCCGCTACGCACGTCGACCATTCGTGCTTGTCTCTCTCAAGTAGCTAGAAGAGCGATTGCCTTGCCTTGCCTTGCCTTGCCAACAAGGCTCAAGAGAGTACTCGTCGGGCAATGAGTCCTGACACGCTTGCAACAAACCAAGAAACCAAACATCGTTGCAACAAGAAACAATCAACTTGCAAGACAACTTCGAAACAACCTCCAAACAAGCTCAACACACAACGACGAGTACAAAGCGAGATTCGCTGCTGCAAGCGCGCTTGCGGTCGGGCGGAATGACCCGGCTGTCTCGTGTGCCTGACTTGACTCGCAAATGGCTCGCGGCGGCGCAATGCGTCGGGATGGGAACACCACCCGCGCGGACGAGAGACAGGATGGGCGAGAATCGCACACAAAGGGCAAAGGCGGTGTGCGGGGCGAGATGACATGTCGAGGTGCGCGGCGCGACTGCGGCCATTTCGGGGCTTGGAAAACCACCCGCCGCTAATTGGCTAATTCGTCGGTTTGATTCGTGTGGTTGGGAGTTGGGAGAGGAGAGGAGAGACCCTTGAAGACCAGTCGCGAGTGCCTCGTTGGGCGAGATGACCCGCCACGCCGATTCCATACACACGCGCTCGCGCACTAGGCTTGGAAAACCACCCGACGCTGGTTGGCTCGCACCGAGCACTTGCGCATGCAGTCGACGCGACAGCAGAGGCAACAACAGCAACATGGTGCGGAGTGTTTCCTTGTGTGTGCGTGTCCCACGTACACATGCTGCTGCTGCTGCTGCTCGTAGCGACAACGACGCACACATGCTCGTGCTTTGAGCTTTGAGTTTCGAGCTTCGAGAGCACATGCTGCTCTTGTCCTGTGTGGTCAAGAATGGTCTCGAGCATTGTGTTGTTGCTGAGCATTGGTCAGCAGCACGTCCACGCGCTTTACCTCTGTGTGATTAGCGTTAATCTCTTGCTACCTTCGTTGCTCTCTCTCTTGCTCTCTTGCTCTCTTGCTCCCTCGTGTTGTTGCTGCAATGCGATGTGCTTGATTGTTGCTCAACCAAGCACACGCAAAAGCAAGGAGACAAACAAGCACCATGCGGTTCATTTGAACCACATGCCTGAACGAAGAAAGCAAAACAAGAGTGGCCAGACTGCTTGCAGCTGCCTGCAGCCATGCACATGGCCGTACGACGCGATCGTGCTGGTAACGCCGATCGCGATGCGACAGAGGTGCTGGTTGCTGGTTGCTACTGGTGCTGCTGTGGCACTCGCTAGACGCATGATGGCGCTGCTGGCAGCTTGACTCGAGCGGCCACTGTGACGTGGTCGAGAGCGCTTCTTGCAACAACGACACAAGACAATGACATCAGACATTAGACGACGACAACATCGACAGTCGCAGTGTTGGCAAAGGCAAAGGCACTCGCTCGTGGTCATGCTCGTGATCGTGTCATGTTTGCTGCACATGAAGCCCCAGCACAACAGAGTGGTCGCTCGCAGAGGAGACGCGCATCGAGCGATTGGCTTTGAAAGAACGAAACCGAGCACGAAGAGCACGAAGAGAGAGAGAGAGAGAGTACGGGAGCATGTGCCCTCTGTGGATGCCCAGATCCAGTAGCAAGTGTGCATGGCCGTACGACGCTTCGCGGACCTTCTCGCCAGCCTGCGAGCCTGCCATGCCTGCCAGCCATTCGACGACGACGATGCACACGCATACGCACACACACATGCGATTCTCTCAGCTCCTCTTCGAGCGTACATGGCCGTACGACAAGACCAACAACAACAACGACAACGACAACGCGTGTGCGAAAGTAGGTATATAGCGCGCTTGCTTGCTACTCCCACTCGCGTCGTTTGGGTTGGTTAGACTGCTTGCTTGGTTGGTTCGCATGCGTCGACGGCAGTAGCAAAGAGCATCGACTCGCAGCGTCGACGATGTTCAAGTCCAATTGCTGCTGCTGGCTGCGTTCCGGTGCGTCGTCACAAGATCTCAAGATCGCGCTTCCTTTCGTGTGTTGGTCCGTGTGTATGTGAGAGAGTGGAGGAGGCTCTGAGCGTGAGTGAGTGAGTGAGTGAGTGAGTGAGAGTGCGCTAAGGCGATCAGAGTGCTAGCGCCAGGACTACGAGGCGACTCGAGCAGCAGCACTTGAGCACTTGGACCACATCAACAACAACAACAACCAGATTGACCGATTTGCGCATGCGACATGTCGACTCAGCTACTGTTCGCACTCTTTCAAGTGCGAGAGATTCGCCAAGTGCGCACTCGCGTGGCATACATTGCGACTGATACTTTGCAAAGTGCGCGTCGTCACTGCGCACTTTACAGTTCAACCACAACAACACCAGCAATCGATCGACTTGTGCGACTGCGACTCGCGAGCGAAGCGATGCACGCGAGCGCGGGATGTCGTCAAGCGACGTCGTAGCAGATCAGTTCCTCTGCAATGCCATTCCCGCTTTTGCCACATCGAGCGCACTCCACCAGCGCTTTGGTGACCACCACAGCACCTCTGCACGCATCCGCACGCTCGACAACACTCTCTCTCACTCTCGCTCTCGCTCTCGCTCTTGGGCTCTTGGATCGCCTCGTCACGCTACTACGAACCAGTCCACGCCACTCGATCCTGAAGCACAGCACTGTCATTGTCATCAAGAACATTGGCATCAGCGACTTTGGCATCAGCATCAGCAGTGGCGACCATGAGCTCTCCCACGAATCGCACCGGCGGTGACTTTGCACCGCTCGCGTCGCCAAACGACTCGCGTCTCGCCATGTCGCCGCGCGTGACCACGAGCTACGTCGACATGGCCTCGCTCGCGACTGCGACACCGTCTGCTGACAACGACGACGATCACGACACACACGACACACACACAGCGTCTCAAGAAGCCGCAGACCACCGCACGCGCTTCCTCAGCGACGCCGAGCGGCTGATCGTGAGCAACCCACGCGAGGCGCGCGCGTCGTTCGCGAGCATGGAGGAGCACGACGAGTGGCACGCGATGTCGCTCGAGCGCATCGCCAAGGTGCTGCAGACAGATCTCACGCACGGTCTCCGCGCCGCAGAGATCGACGCGCGCGTGCTCAAGTACGGCGTGAACGCGCTCGACGACGAGCCTCGGACGCCGCTCGCGATCACGTTCCTGCTCCAGTTCTACAACCTGATCATCAGCATGCTGCTGTTCGCGGCCGTGGCGTCGCTCGCGCTCGGCGAGTACGTCGAAGGCATTGCGATCCTGTTCATCGTGGTCCTGAACGCGACGATCGCGACGATCCAGGAGAACAGCGCGAGCAACGCGCTCGAAGCGCTCTCGCAGCTCTCGAGTCCGCAGTCGACCGTGCTGCGCGACGGCGCCAAGGTCGTGGTCGACAGCAGAGACCTCGTGCCGGGCGACGTCGTCGTGCTCGCGACCGGCGACGTCGTGCCGGCGGACGTCCGGCTCGTGCACAGCGCAGACCTGAAGGTGAACGAGATGCTGCTCACGGGCGAGTCGGAGGATGTGGCGAAGAAGTTCAACGCGGTCATGGCGACTGGCGCAGACCAGAAGCTCACGGCCGACAACATGGTCTTTGCGTCGACGACGATCACGGCCGGGAATGCGCGCGGTGTGGTCGTCGCGACCGGCATGAGCACGCGCGTGGGCTCGATCGCGTCGCTGCTCAAGGCCAAGACGCCGCGCGCGTCTGGCGGCAAGAAGACGTCGTGGGTGCGCAACCCGCTGAGCGACTGCATCGCCAAGTACCAGCCGAAGCTCACGCCGCTGCAGCGGTCGCTGCACAAGCTCGGCTTTGTCATGGGCTCGATCGCGCTCACGGTCTGCGCCGCGGTCTTTGTCGTCGGCATGATCCGCGGGAACAAGGACCCGAAGCACCCGGACCGTCCCGTGTGGCTCGTCATGATCATGCTCGCGGTCTCGCTCGCGGTCAGCGCCGTGCCCGAGGGCCTGCCGATGGTCGTCACGATCTGCCTCTCGTCCGGCACGGCCGACATGGTCAAGAAGAACGTGCTCGTGCGCAAGCTCGCGGCCGTCGAGACGCTCGGCGCGGCGTCCGTGATCTGCACCGACAAGACCGGGACGCTCACGGAAGGCAAGATGACGGCCGTGAAGCTCTGGAGCGACTTCAGAGAGTACGACGTCACGGGCAAGGGCTTCACGCCCGAAGGCGCGATCGTGCGCGACGGCGTCGACTACACGGCGCCGAGCCCCGCGAGCGTGCACATCCACACGACGCTGCTCGCGAGCGTGCTCTGCAGCAACACGCACCTCAAGCAGAAAGACGTCGACGGCGTGCTCACGTGGGTCCCGCTCGGGAACTCGTCCGAGGCGCCGCTCGTCGTCGCAGCGGCCAAGGCCGGGATCTGGGAAGACCGCGTCGCGAGCGAGTACGCGCGCGTGGCCGAGGTCCCGTTCAGCTCGTCGCGCAAGATGATGGTGACTGTGAGCGCATTGCCAGAGGCGGTGTCTACGGCGACGACGCCAGGCGCCGCGCACTTTGGTGCCATGGCGCTCGCGCCGTCGACGACGCTCGTCGCGTGCGTCAAAGGCGCGCCGAACTTTGTGCTCGCGAACTGCACGCGCTTTTGCCGCGCAGACGGCAGCGTCGCAGTGCTCTCGGCGTCGCAGCAGCGCGAGATCATGGACGCCGTGGACCACCTGTCGTCGCAGGCGCTGCGCGTCTTGGCGGTCGCGATGCAGCCGCTCGAGCAGCTGCCGTACGCGTCCGACTGCGACGACGTGGACGAGAAGTTTGCCGCACTGGCGCGGCCGCTCGTGTTCCTCGGTTTGGTCGCGTCGATTGACCCGGAGCGCGACGGCGTGCGCGAGGCGATCGAGACCGCGCGGCTCGCGTCGATCCGCACGATCATGATCACGGGCGACTACCTCAAGACCGCGGTCGCGATCGCGCGCAACATCGACTTGATCCAAGACGCCAGCGGCGTGGACGCCGAGCTCGAAGCGACCGACTGCGCGCAGCTGCGTCCGCACGGCAGTGGCGACGTGTACTTGCCGGAGCACGCGATCGACGAGATCACGTCGCGCACGACCGTGTTTGCGCGCGCGAAGCCCGAGGACAAGATCGAGATCGTCAAGTCGCTCCAGCGCCAGGGTCTCATCGCTGCGATGACGGGCGACGGCGTGAACGACGCGCCGGCGCTGAAAGAGGCGGACATTGGCGTCGCGATGGGCATCTCCGGCACAGAAGTCGCCAAGGGTGCGTCCGACATGATCCTCACGGACGACAACTTTGTGAGCATCGTCGCCGCCGTGGAGAAAGGCCGCGTGATCTACGCCAACATCCAGAAGTTCGTCATGTTCCTGCTCTCGACAAACATCGGCGAGATCATCTTGATCTTCACGACCGTCGCCGCGGGCTTCCCTGCGCCAATGGAGGCGCTGCAGATCCTGATCCTGAACCTGTTCTCGGACGGCATGCCGGCCGTCGCGCTGAGTCTCGAGAAAGCGGATCCGCGCATCATGGAGGACAAGCCGCGGCCGAAGAAGCAGCCGCTCATCCACGGCCGTCTCTGGACGCTCGTGGCGTTCAACGCCGTGATCATCGCGAGCGGCGCGATCGTCGTGTTCTGCCTCGGGACGTACTGGAGCTTTGGCCGTCTCGTGCTGAGCGACATCTTGGAGCAGGGCGGCGGCGCGCACCAAGACGACTTCCGCGACGTCACGTGCGAGCGCTGGCACGGCGTGAGCCAAGGCTGGAAGACGTACGGCAACTGCAACGCGCGGTACACCGACGGGACGTTTGTCTTTGCCGACATCCCCGACCGCGACGGCGTGTTCGAGAGCGCGAGCGTGTACTGCGAAGGCGGCGAGTACGAGTGCCTCTCAGAAGGCATTGCGCGGACGCAGACGATGACGTTCATCTGCATCACGTTCACGGAAGTGCTGCGCGCGTACACGGTCCGGAGCTTCACGCTCCCGGTGTTTGTCGGCATGTTCTCGAACAAGTACATGCAGTTCGCCGCGGCGCTCTCGGTGCTCCTCACGATCGTCGTGACCAACACGCCGGTGATCATGACCGACATCTTTGGCTTCGCCTACATCTCGTGGTTCCAGTGGCTCACGTCGATCGCCGGCGCGCTCAACTCGGTCTTCTGGGGCGAGCTCGTCAAGTTTGTGCTGCGACGTCGCGATCACAAGAAAGAGGCGCAGCTGGAGCTGCAGGCGGCGGGTGTCGGTGGTGGTCGCGCCAGCGTTGCGAAGGAGTCGCTGATCTAGCCGAGCGGACGACATGGCGAGGGTAGGCAAGCAGAAGTGCTAGTGCAAGTGCTAGCACAAGCGCAAGTAGAAGTAGTTGTTGGCTAGGACGATAGAGTGAGTGAGTGGTGAATACGAGTGTATGACGGACTGAGTGTGTAGCTCATATGAGCGGACAGAGCCTCCAACAAACGCACGCATGACGATGCGGATGCTCCACGTGCCTCTTGTGTGTGGTGTCAATCGATGGATGCATCCATCCATCCGCCTTGGGCTCTACTAGGCTACTCGTGCTTGCTATCAAGCGCGAGCTCGTGTCTGCTCGTGCCGACGTGATCGCTGTAAGCCGAATGCAAAAGCAAGTCGAGCTCAAGACGCAGCGGTCTTGGCGTACTTGCTCATGACTACACGCACTTCCTCTTGACTGCAGCTCCACTGCGCCGCACTGCCACACCACCACACCATTACTCAGAAGACCAAAGCAAAGTGAGCGCATTGCGAGTCGGAGGTCAAGTCCAAAACATCGTGCGGACATCAGTACCAGCAGCAGCCTTAGCGGCAGTATCGACATCGACACCAGCCGCAGCAGCGACACCAAGCAAGCGCTTCCTCGCACACAAGCGCCTTCCCTTAGTATGCGCACTTAGCGCTTCAAGCGAACACCACAGACACAGACACACCGTGCTTCGAGCCTCATCAAAGCCAACGCCAACGCCAACGCCAAACGAGAGCAAGCAAGTCTGCAGATCCAGATCCAGTTGGGACACGTGGCACACACTCACTCTCTCTCTCTCACACACACACACACACCACACTCTGACCATCGTTGCTGGCCATCATCGAACGAGTGCGACGCTCCGTCAGTCAACACCGCACCGACTGCATGCGCAAGTGCTCGGTGCGAGCCAACCAGCGTCGGGTGGTTTTCCAAGCCTAGTGCGCGAGCGCGTGTGTATGGAATCGGCGTGGCGGGTCATCTCGCCCAACGAGGCACTCGCGACTGGTCTTCAAGGGTCTCTCCTCTCCTCTCCCAACTCCCAACCACACGAATCAAACCGACGAATTAGCCAATTAGCGGCGGGTGGTTTTCCAAGCCCCGAAATGGCTGCAGTCGCGCCGCGCACCTCGACATGTCATCTCGCCCCGCACACCGCCTTTGCCCTTTGTGTGCGATTCTCGCCCATCCTGTCTCTCGTCCGCGCGGGTGGTGTTCCCATCCCGACGCATTGCGCCGCCGCGAGCCATTTGCGAGTCAAGTCAGGCACACGAGACAGCCGGGTCATTCCGCCCGACCGCAAGCGCGCTTGCAGCAGCGAATCTCGCTGTTGTACTCGTGCTTGCTAGCAGTTTGCATTCCGTTGTCTGCACAATGTGATCACTTCTGTGTGTGTTGGGATGCTCGGCCTTCATTCGACTTCTGTATCTAGCGAGCTCCTGATGCTGGCGAAGGAACTTGTAAGCGTACGATGATGGTGCTTGTATGTCCATTGACTGTCTTGCATACTATCTAGTGAGAACGACATGAAGTACGCTGAGCTTCCTACTCAAACACATCTGCTACTGTGATTACCAAAGGAGGTACTTGGACGCAAAGCCTGGCTCACCACGCTCGAGCTCTTCGCGCCGCGCGACGTACTTGGTGCCCTCGCGGTAGATCCACGTGAGCGTGCCGGTGCCGAGCGCGATGAGCCACGGCACGTAGCTCGCTGGCAGCGCTCCCATCACGTCATTCACGCTCGGGACGTAGACCAGGATCACCGCGAGCGACACGGACAGGAGCGTGCCGTAGACCATCACGATGTTGCTGAAGATGCCGTGGCGGAAGATCGACACGCGGCGCGTCTTGCACATCCAGATGTGGAAGAACTGGCCGATCACGAGCGCAATGTACCACGAGCCGCACGCCTCGGCGATCAAATCCACTTGCTCACTCGCGCTCAGACACTCGGTGCTCCTGCCTTCGCCAAAGCAGAACGCTGGAGCGCTGCTCTTCCAGTAGTCGTCGCCCGACATGTAGATCTCGCTGAGCGAGATCCCGTGGCGCCAGAACACTGACGCGTACGCGAGGAAGCAGCCCGCAGTGTTGATCATCCCGGCGACCACGTACGAGTACGTGAGCATGAACGGCGACACGAGCTTGTCGGTCGCCATGTCGCGCGGTGGACGGCTCATGATATCGCTCTCCGGTCCTTCGTACGCGAGCGAGATCGCTGGCCCGAGCTCAGTGCCGAGGTCGACGCTCAGGATCTGCAGCGACGTAAGCGCAGCCGGCATGCCAAACGCCAGGTTCAGCGCCACAGGCGCGATCTCGGGCCACAAGTGTGTCAGCGTGTACGCGATCGTTTTCTTGAGGTTGTCGTAGATCGTGCGGCCTTGCTCAATGCCGCGCACGATGGACGAGAAGTTGTCGTCCATGAGGATGATGTCGGCGGCCTCCCGTGCAACGTCGCTGCCGTTCTTGCCCATTGCAACGCCGACGTCAGCTTGCTTGAGCGCCGGTGCGTCGTTCACACCGTCGCCCGTGACGCCGACACACTCGCCAAGTTGCTGGCTCGCACGCACAATCTCGAGCTTGTGCTGCGGCGTCGTACGTGCGAACACGACTTGCTGCATCGACAGCACGACGTCGAGCTGTTCGGGCGTGAGGTAGTCGATCGTGCCACCGTGCACGACTGCGGCGTCATACTGCGACCAGTCCGTGTCTGGAAACGTCTCGGGCTTCGGCGTGAGCAGGTTCAGAACGCGGTCGCTCTCGTCCAGGAGCCCGATCTCGCGCGCAATCGCTTGCGCCGTGAGCGGGTGGTCGCCCGTGACCATGAACACCTTCACGCCGGCGTCTTTGCACTTCTGGATCGCATCTGGGACATCGTCGCGCGGCGGGTCCATGATCGCGATCATGCCGACAAAGCACAGGTCCGTGGACGGGAAGTTGCCACCGTCGTCTGCTGTAAACACCGCGTCGCCTGCGACGACTGCTGCAGGCGGCGAGAACCGCCGCGTCGCGAGGGCGATCACGCGCCGGCCGTTCGTCCCAAAGAGCTCGTACGCTTGCGTGAACTCGTCGTGGAAGCTCGCGTCGATCGTGTGCTCCGCACCACTGGCGTCGACGTACGTGCTGCAGCGCTGGATGATCACCTCTGGCGCGCCTTTCATCAGCACGTCCATCGATGCTCGGGACGTCTCATGTCCTGGCGACGGGACAATCACGAGTTGCCACTTGTTCGTCGAGTTGAACGGGATCTCGAACGCCAGCGGGAACGTCTCGCGTGCGGCGTCAGCGGAGAACTGGAGATCCGCGAACCGCAACAGCGCAATGTCGGACGGGTTGCCTGTGTACTGGCGCTTCGCGACAAAGTCCCGACGCACGCGGTACGACGCGCCTGGACGGTGACCAGTAGGCAGCGAGGCGCTCGATCCATGGCGCGTCGGAAGGTTGCTGCTTGAGGCGTGGCGCGTCGGGAGGTTGCTGCTCGACGTGCGGCTCGAGACAGCCGAGCTGCGCAACACGCGTGCTGCTGTAGCATTCCCAGTCGTACCGTCGACGTGCTCAGGAGCGGCACGGTTGCACAGCGCTGCGCCGCGGAAGAGCATCGCCTGCGCCGAGTCGCTCGCGAGGTAGTCGAGCATCTCGTCTGTCTCGATCACGAGGTGGTCGACGGTCGGCTGGTGGTGGAACGCCCGGCCGTGCCACGTGTCCGTGACCGTCATGACGTTCTTCGTGAGCGTCCCGGTCTTGTCGGTCGCAATGAGTGTGAGCGACCCCATGGTCTCGACGCAGTCGAGGCGCTTGACAAAGATGTTGTGCGCCGCCATGCGCTTCGCAGTGATCGTGAGGAGCGACGTCACGCTCGCTGGCAAGCCCTGCGGCACGTTCGCGACGATGATGACGAGGAAGCCGTTGACAAACGTCGTGAGGACGTCGTCACCGCTTTTGCGGATGACGCCGATCGTAAAGAGCACGGCGGCCATCGAGACGGCAAGCACAGCGATGAAGCGCACGAATGCCTTCACTTCGCGCTGCATGTTCGTCTCGCGCTCACCCGCCGAGCTCGCGAGCGTCGCGATGCGGCCAATCACAGTCTTGTCGCCGATGCTGAGCGCGACGCCGAGCGCCGATCCATCATAGCACAGCGAGCCGTTGAACGCAACGTTCTTGCACTCGAGCGCGGCGACGTCTGCGCGCTGCGGCGCGGCAGTGAGCGGAATGAGCTCCGACTCGCCTGTGAGCGACGAGTTCTCGACTTTGAGGTTGCTGCAGAGGAGGATGCGCAAGTCCGCTGGCACTTTGTCGCCGTTGCGGATCCACACGAGGTCGCCGACAACGAGCTCGTCCGCAGCAATGAGCTGGCTTGCGCCATCGCGCACGACCGTGCACTGTGCCGGGAGCATGTTGTTGAACGAATCCATGACTTTGCTCGTCGACCGCGCTTGGAGGAACGACATGACGCACGTGAGCACAACGATGACGAAGAGCAAGACTGCGAGGTACAGGTTCAGCATCACGGACGTGTCGAGCAAGTACGCCACGAGACTGAGTGCGCCGGCCATGGTCAGCAAAACCATGAACCAGTCGAGGAACTGCTGGAGAAACAGGATGTAGTCCGGCACGCGTTGTGGCGGCGACAGTCGGTTCCAGCCGCACTGCTCGCGGATAGCGCCGACACGGTCGCTCGCGACGCCGCGGCTCTGACCGACATCGCTCGTCGAGATGTGTGAGTCGACGAGCTCGCTTGCGAGTGTGTCGATGTCAGCGTACGCTTGCCAATACCGGTTCGAGTCTGCATCGGCGACGGGCAGGGCGACAGTCGACGCGCGTTTGGCGTGCTCGAGCTTGTGCGGCGTAGACGGGAACGCGACAAAGTCGGTCTTGCGAGGCGAGATACCACTGAGAGTGTCGGTGACGGCGAACGACGGAGCAGGTGCTGACTTGCCCATGACGCAAGAAGGAGGTGCGTAAGCCAATGGAGGCAAGTTTGCGAATGATTAATCGGAGAGCGGCGAACTACAGCCAGCTGACAATGCAAGAAACGACACGGCTCTTGCAACATCACCACAGCTCTCAAGCACGAGTACAACAGCGAGATTCGCTGCTGCAAGCGCGCTTGCGGTCGGGCGGAATGACCCGGCTGTCTCGTGTGCCTGACTTGACTCGCAAATGGCTCGCGGCGGCGCAATGCGTCGGGATGGGAACACCACCCGCGCGGACGAGAGACAGGATGGGCGAGAATCGCACACAAAGGGCAAAGGCGGTGTGCGGGGCGAGATGACATGTCGAGGTGCGCGGCGCGACTGCGGCCATTTCGGGGCTTGGAAAACCACCCGCCGCTAATTGGCTAATTCGTCGGTTTGATTCGTGTGGTTGGGAGTTGGGAGAGGAGAGGAGAGACCCTTGAAGACCAGTCGCGAGTGCCTCGTTGGGCGAGATGACCCGCCACGCCGATTCCATACACACGCGCTCGCGCACTAGGCTTGGAAAACCACCCGACGCTGGTTGGCTCGCACCGAGCACTTGCGCATGCAGTCGGTGCGGTGTTGACTGACGGAGCGTCGCACTCGTTCGATGATGGCCAGCAACGATGGTCAGAGTGTGGTGTGTGTGTGTGTGTGTGAGAGAGAGAGTGAGTGTGTGCCACGTGTCCCAACTGGATCTGGATCTGCAGACTTGCTTGCTCTCGTTTGGCGTTGGCGTTGGCGTTGGCTTTGATGAGGCTCGAAGCACGGTGTGTCTGTGTCTGTGGTGTTCGCTTGAAGCGCTAAGTGCGCATACTAAGGGAAGGCGCTTGTGTGCGAGGAAGCGCTTGCTTGGTGTCGCTGCTGCGGCTGGTGTCGATGTCGATACTGCCGCTAAGGCTGCTGCTGGTACTGATGTCCGCACGATGTTTTGGACTTGACCTCCGACTCGCAATGCGCTCACTTTGCTTTGGTCTTCTGAGTAATGGTGTGGTGGTGTGGCAGTGCGGCGCAGTGGAGCTGCAGTCAAGAGGAAGTGCGTGTAGTCATGAGCAAGTACGCCAAGACCGCTGCGTCTTGAGCTCGACTTGCTTTTGCATTCGGCTTACAGCGATCACGTCGGCACGAGCAGACACGAGCTCGCGCTTGATAGCAAGCACGAGTAGCCTAGTAGAGCCCAAGGCGGATGGATGGATGCATCCATCGATTGACACCACACACAAGAGGCACGTGGAGCATCCGCATCGTCATGCGTGCGTTTGTTGGAGGCTCTGTCCGCTCATATGAGCTACACACTCAGTCCGTCATACACTCGTATTCACCACTCACTCACTCTATCGTCCTAGCCAACAACTACTTCTACTTGCGCTTGTGCTAGCACTTGCACTAGCACTTCTGCTTGCCTACCCTCGCCATGTCGTCCGCTCGGCTAGATCAGCGACTCCTTCGCAACGCTGGCGCGACCACCACCGACACCCGCCGCCTGCAGCTCCAGCTGCGCCTCTTTCTTGTGATCGCGACGTCGCAGCACAAACTTGACGAGCTCGCCCCAGAAGACCGAGTTGAGCGCGCCGGCGATCGACGTGAGCCACTGGAACCACGAGATGTAGGCGAAGCCAAAGATGTCGGTCATGATCACCGGCGTGTTGGTCACGACGATCGTGAGGAGCACCGAGAGCGCCGCGGCGAACTGCATGTACTTGTTCGAGAACATGCCGACAAACACCGGGAGCGTGAAGCTCCGGACCGTGTACGCGCGCAGCACTTCCGTGAACGTGATGCAGATGAACGTCATCGTCTGCGTCCGCGCAATGCCTTCTGAGAGGCACTCGTACTCGCCGCCTTCGCAGTACACGCTCGCGCTCTCGAACACGCCGTCGCGGTCGGGGATGTCGGCAAAGACAAACGTCCCGTCGGTGTACCGCGCGTTGCAGTTGCCGTACGTCTTCCAGCCTTGGCTCACGCCGTGCCAGCGCTCGCACGTGACGTCGCGGAAGTCGTCTTGGTGCGCGCCGCCGCCCTGCTCCAAGATGTCGCTCAGCACGAGACGGCCAAAGCTCCAGTACGTCCCGAGGCAGAACACGACGATCGCGCCGCTCGCGATGATCACGGCGTTGAACGCCACGAGCGTCCAGAGACGGCCGTGGATGAGCGGCTGCTTCTTCGGCCGCGGCTTGTCCTCCATGATGCGCGGATCCGCTTTCTCGAGACTCAGCGCGACGGCCGGCATGCCGTCCGAGAACAGGTTCAGGATCAGGATCTGCAGCGCCTCCATTGGCGCAGGGAAGCCCGCGGCGACGGTCGTGAAGATCAAGATGATCTCGCCGATGTTTGTCGAGAGCAGGAACATGACGAACTTCTGGATGTTGGCGTAGATCACGCGGCCTTTCTCCACGGCGGCGACGATGCTCACAAAGTTGTCGTCCGTGAGGATCATGTCGGACGCACCCTTGGCGACTTCTGTGCCGGAGATGCCCATCGCGACGCCAATGTCCGCCTCTTTCAGCGCCGGCGCGTCGTTCACGCCGTCGCCCGTCATCGCAGCGATGAGACCCTGGCGCTGGAGCGACTTGACGATCTCGATCTTGTCCTCGGGCTTCGCGCGCGCAAACACGGTCGTGCGCGACGTGATCTCGTCGATCGCGTGCTCCGGCAAGTACACGTCGCCACTGCCGTGCGGACGCAGCTGCGCGCAGTCGGTCGCTTCGAGCTCGGCGTCCACGCCGCTGGCGTCTTGGATCAAGTCGATGTTGCGCGCGATCGCGACCGCGGTCTTGAGGTAGTCGCCCGTGATCATGATCGTGCGGATCGACGCGAGCCGCGCGGTCTCGATCGCCTCGCGCACGCCGTCGCGCTCCGGGTCAATCGACGCGACCAAACCGAGGAACACGAGCGGCCGCGCCAGTGCGGCAAACTTCTCGTCCACGTCGTCGCAGTCGGACGCGTACGGCAGCTGCTCGAGCGGCTGCATCGCGACCGCCAAGACGCGCAGCGCCTGCGACGACAGGTGGTCCACGGCGTCCATGATCTCGCGCTGCTGCGACGCCGAGAGCACTGCGACGCTGCCGTCTGCGCGGCAAAAGCGCGTGCAGTTCGCGAGCACAAAGTTCGGCGCGCCTTTGACGCACGCGACGAGCGTCGTCGACGGCGCGAGCGCCATGGCACCAAAGTGCGCGGCGCCTGGCGTCGTCGCCGTAGACACCGCCTCTGGCAATGCGCTCACAGTCACCATCATCTTGCGCGACGAGCTGAACGGGACCTCGGCCACGCGCGCGTACTCGCTCGCGACGCGGTCTTCCCAGATCCCGGCCTTGGCCGCTGCGACGACGAGCGGCGCCTCGGACGAGTTCCCGAGCGGGACCCACGTGAGCACGCCGTCGACGTCTTTCTGCTTGAGGTGCGTGTTGCTGCAGAGCACGCTCGCGAGCAGCGTCGTGTGGATGTGCACGCTCGCGGGGCTCGGCGCCGTGTAGTCGACGCCGTCGCGCACGATCGCGCCTTCGGGCGTGAAGCCCTTGCCCGTGACGTCGTACTCTCTGAAGTCGCTCCAGAGCTTCACGGCCGTCATCTTGCCTTCCGTGAGCGTCCCGGTCTTGTCGGTGCAGATCACGGACGCCGCGCCGAGCGTCTCGACGGCCGCGAGCTTGCGCACGAGCACGTTCTTCTTGACCATGTCGGCCGTGCCGGACGAGAGGCAGATCGTGACGACCATCGGCAGGCCCTCGGGCACGGCGCTGACCGCGAGCGAGACCGCGAGCATGATCATGACGAGCCACACGGGACGGTCCGGGTGCTTCGGGTCCTTGTTCCCGCGGATCATGCCGACGACAAAGACCGCGGCGCAGACCGTGAGCGCGATCGAGCCCATGACAAAGCCGAGCTTGTGCAGCGACCGCTGCAGCGGCGTGAGCTTCGGCTGGTACTTGGCGATGCAGTCGCTCAGCGGGTTGCGCACCCACGACGTCTTCTTGCCGCCAGACGCGCGCGGCGTCTTGGCCTTGAGCAGCGACGCGATCGAGCCCACGCGCGTGCTCATGCCGGTCGCGACGACCACACCGCGCGCATTCCCGGCCGTGATCGTCGTCGACGCAAAGACCATGTTGTCGGCCGTGAGCTTCTGGTCTGCGCCAGTCGCCATGACCGCGTTGAACTTCTTCGCCACATCCTCCGACTCGCCCGTGAGCAGCATCTCGTTCACCTTCAGGTCTGCGCTGTGCACGAGCCGGACGTCCGCCGGCACGACGTCGCCGGTCGCGAGCACGACGACGTCGCCCGGCACGAGGTCTCTGCTGTCGACCACGACCTTGGCGCCGTCGCGCAGCACGGTCGACTGCGGACTCGAGAGCTGCGAGAGCGCTTCGAGCGCGTTGCTCGCGCTGTTCTCCTGGATCGTCGCGATCGTCGCGTTCAGGACCACGATGAACAGGATCGCAATGCCTTCGACGTACTCGCCGAGCGCGAGCGACGCCACGGCCGCGAACAGCAGCATGCTGATGATCAGGTTGTAGAACTGGAGCAGGAACGTGATCGCGAGCGGCGTCCGAGGCTCGTCGTCGAGCGCGTTCACGCCGTACTTGAGCACGCGCGCGTCGATCTCTGCGGCGCGGAGACCGTGCGTGAGATCTGTCTGCAGCACCTTGGCGATGCGCTCGAGCGACATCGCGTGCCACTCGTCGTGCTCCTCCATGCTCGCGAACGACGCGCGCGCCTCGCGTGGGTTGCTCACGATCAGCCGCTCGGCGTCGCTGAGGAAGCGCGTGCGGTGGTCTGCGGCTTCTTGAGACGCTGTGTGTGTGTCGTGTGTGTCGTGATCGTCGTCGTTGTCAGCAGACGGTGTCGCAGTCGCGAGCGAGGCCATGTCGACGTAGCTCGTGGTCACGCGCGGCGACATGGCGAGACGCGAGTCGTTTGGCGACGCGAGCGGTGCAAAGTCACCGCCGGTGCGATTCGTGGGAGAGCTCATGGTCGCCACTGCTGATGCTGATGCCAAAGTCGCTGATGCCAATGTTCTTGATGACAATGACAGTGCTGTGCTTCAGGATCGAGTGGCGTGGACTGGTTCGTAGTAGCGTGACGAGGCGATCCAAGAGCCCAAGAGCGAGAGCGAGAGCGAGAGTGAGAGAGAGTGTTGTCGAGCGTGCGGATGCGTGCAGAGGTGCTGTGGTGGTCACCAAAGCGCTGGTGGAGTGCGCTCGATGTGGCAAAAGCGGGAATGGCATTGCAGAGGAACTGATCTGCTACGACGTCGCTTGACGACATCCCGCGCTCGCGTGCATCGCTTCGCTCGCGAGTCGCAGTCGCACAAGTCGATCGATTGCTGGTGTTGTTGTGGTTGAACTGTAAAGTGCGCAGTGACGACGCGCACTTTGCAAAGTATCAGTCGCAATGTATGCCACGCGAGTGCGCACTTGGCGAATCTCTCGCACTTGAAAGAGTGCGAACAGTAGCTGAGTCGACATGTCGCATGCGCAAATCGGTCAATCTGGTTGTTGTTGTTGTTGATGTGGTCCAAGTGCTCAAGTGCTGCTGCTCGAGTCGCCTCGTAGTCCTGGCGCTAGCACTCTGATCGCCTTAGCGCACTCTCACTCACTCACTCACTCACTCACTCACGCTCAGAGCCTCCTCCACTCTCTCACATACACACGGACCAACACACGAAAGGAAGCGCGATCTTGAGATCTTGTGACGACGCACCGGAACGCAGCCAGCAGCAGCAATTGGACTTGAACATCGTCGACGCTGCGAGTCGATGCTCTTTGCTACTGCCGTCGACGCATGCGAACCAACCAAGCAAGCAGTCTAACCAACCCAAACGACGCGAGTGGGAGTAGCAAGCAAGCGCGCTATATACCTACTTTCGCACACGCGTTGTCGTTGTCGTTGTTGTTGTTGGTCTTGTCGTACGGCCATGTACGCTCGAAGAGGAGCTGAGAGAATCGCATGTGTGTGTGCGTATGCGTGTGCATCGTCGTCGTCGAATGGCTGGCAGGCATGGCAGGCTCGCAGGCTGGCGAGAAGGTCCGCGAAGCGTCGTACGGCCATGCACACTTGCTACTGGATCTGGGCATCCACAGAGGGCACATGCTCCCGTACTCTCTCTCTCTCTCTCTTCGTGCTCTTCGTGCTCGGTTTCGTTCTTTCAAAGCCAATCGCTCGATGCGCGTCTCCTCTGCGAGCGACCACTCTGTTGTGCTGGGGCTTCATGTGCAGCAAACATGACACGATCACGAGCATGACCACGAGCGAGTGCCTTTGCCTTTGCCAACACTGCGACTGTCGATGTTGTCGTCGTCTAATGTCTGATGTCATTGTCTTGTGTCGTTGTTGCAAGAAGCGCTCTCGACCACGTCACAGTGGCCGCTCGAGTCAAGCTGCCAGCAGCGCCATCATGCGTCTAGCGAGTGCCACAGCAGCACCAGTAGCAACCAGCAACCAGCACCTCTGTCGCATCGCGATCGGCGTTACCAGCACGATCGCGTCGTACGGCCATGTGCATGGCTGCAGGCAGCTGCAAGCAGTCTGGCCACTCTTGTTTTGCTTTCTTCGTTCAGGCATGTGGTTCAAATGAACCGCATGGTGCTTGTTTGTCTCCTTGCTTTTGCGTGTGCTTGGTTGAGCAACAATCAAGCACATCGCATTGCAGCAACAACACGAGGGAGCAAGAGAGCAAGAGAGCAAGAGAGAGAGCAACGAAGGTAGCAAGAGATTAACGCTAATCACACAGAGGTAAAGCGCGTGGACGTGCTGCTGACCAATGCTCAGCAACAACACAATGCTCGAGACCATTCTTGACCACACAGGACAAGAGCAGCATGTGCTCTCGAAGCTCGAAACTCAAAGCTCAAAGCACGAGCATGTGTGCGTCGTTGTCGCTACGAGCAGCAGCAGCAGCAGCATGTGTACGTGGGACACGCACACACAAGGAAACACTCCGCACCATGTTGCTGTTGTTGCCTCTGCTGTCGCGTCGACTGCATGCGCAAGTGCTCGGTGCGAGCCAACCAGCGTCGGGTGGTTTTCCAAGCCTAGTGCGCGAGCGCGTGTGTATGGAATCGGCGTGGCGGGTCATCTCGCCCAACGAGGCACTCGCGACTGGTCTTCAAGGGTCTCTCCTCTCCTCTCCCAACTCCCAACCACACGAATCAAACCGACGAATTAGCCAATTAGCGGCGGGTGGTTTTCCAAGCCCCGAAATGGCCGCAGTCGCGCCGCGCACCTCGACATGTCATCTCGCCCCGCACACCGCCTTTGCCCTTTGTGTGCGATTCTCGCCCATCCTGTCTCTCGTCCGCGCGGGTGGTGTTCCCATCCCGACGCATTGCGCCGCCGCGAGCCATTTGCGAGTCAAGTCAGGCACACGAGACAGCCGGGTCATTCCGCCCGACCGCAAGCGCGCTTGCAGCAGCGAATCTCGCTTTGTACTCGTCGTTGTGTGTTGAGCTTGTTTGGAGGTTGTTTCGAAGTTGTCTTGCAAGTTGATTGTTTCTTGTTGCAACGATGTTTGGTTTCTTGGTTTGTTGCAAGCGTGTCAGGACTCATTGCCCGACGAGTACTCTCTTGAGCCTTGTTGGCAAGGCAAGGCAAGGCAAGGCAATCGCTCTTCTAGCTACTTGAGAGAGACAAGCACGAATGGTCGACGTGCGTAGCGGCGCCGTTCATGTGCTGCATTGCAGGACTTGGAGCAGCAGCTCTACGCCTAGATGCATCAAAGTCAGCACGCTCAGTCTTTCATGATTGTTGAACAGCAGAATCCCTTGTGACGTCAATCACGATAGGTTTTCGTTGTGATTGTGGATGTGATGGCGCCTATTGTAGGTTCACCTGTCGTTAATCACTCGTTCACTCGAGCGAGATGAAAGCGAGGGAAACACGTGCCTTTGATTCTCGTCGTGATTTTGTGATGCCACTCAAACAACTGCTCTGACTATCGCGGGCTGCAACGACAACGACAACTGCAAGCACACGAGCAAGAAGAGCACACAAGCAAGAGCACTCGCGCTCACGCAAGCAAAGCAAGCTCGTGCTGCTCCTGCTGCTGCACTTGCTCATGCACACACACACTTTGGTGCTCGACCCGCCACGTTCTGCCTCGTGAATCAGCGCCAGTACAAGCGACTCGCTCGATCCGCAACGATCACATCCACTTGAACACACCAGCATACACGAAACAAGCGCATCAAGCACATACACACACATTCACACACATGGGCAGGTTTGCCGAGTTCCTCCACCTCAACGTCGCAGGCAGCGTGCGCGTCGAGCTCGAGCGGCGCGAGTTCGTCGCTGGCGACTTCCTGCGCGGCGCGGCGTACGTGAACGTGCGGCGACCAGTCCAAGCCGATGGTGCGTCTGCATCGACTGACTGACCGCATTGCAATGACTCGCTATCCATCTCTCTCTATCTCTCTACCTGTTTGACTGACTGTGTCGTACTGCACTTGGCGATGCGTCTCCTGTGCTTTTGCTTCCGCACCACAGCACTCGTGGTCGTCGTGACTGGGAAAGAGAAGACGTCGTGGCGCGAGACGCGAGGCAAGAACAGCTACCGCGAGCGGCGCTCGAACGACCTGTTTGGCCAAGAGGTACGCATGTGGCGCTTGACTGCTGCTCACGCACTGGCAGCTCCGACTGCTGTCAGTGCCGCAGCACACCAGTCTGCAGGCCACAGCTCAACATCCATACGCAAGTATGCATGCGTATGTGTATCGACTGATCACTCGGTCTCGTTGCTCGCTGCGTCAGATCATACTCGCGAGCTTGCCGACCGTGTACGAGCCAGGGGACTATGTGTACCCGTTCCAGTACCCGCTGCCCGCGACGCTCCCCGGCGCGACGTCGCTCGAGCGCGACGGCCTCTTTGACGACCTCGGGAGTCTGCGCGCCGCCGTGTGGTACACGCTCGAAGTGCGGCTCCGCGCGAACGGCCTGTTCGTCGCCGACCTCTCGGCGCACTACAGGCTCCAGGTTCACGCGATGGCGCCGCTGTGCCAGGCGCCGCCGCTCGCACTCGCACACACGTCCGCAGTGAACGTCCTCGGACTCGTGAACAAAGGCATGTGCGACGTCTCTGCGGTGCTCTTGCAGTCGACGCTCGTGCTCGGAGCGACAGTCGTCGTCGACGCGGTCGTGACGAACAACGCGCGCAAGCAGCTCCGCGCCGTCGCGCTCGAGCTCATCCAGACGATCGACGTGCGCCACGGCGGCGGCGAAGTCGTGCGCGCAGTCGTGAAGCGCGAGTTTGGTGGGTCGCGTCAGGCGAGACGTTCTCGCAGGCGCTCGAGCTGCCGCTGCCGCTGTCGCTCGCACCGACGTGCAGTACCGCGACGCTGTTCTCGGTCGCGTACGTCCTGCGCCTCACGTGCAAGTACTCGTGGTGCCGCCGTCCGTTCGTCGAGTTTCCCGTCTCAGTGCTCGCTCCGAGCGCATACAGTCGTAGTGTCATGAACACTGGCAGTAGTAACAGTAGTAGTAGAGGACTGGGACTCGCAGACGCGGACGACATGGCGCGGCTGCAGCACGTGCCGCTCGCGATCCCGGTCGAGGCGAACAGTAGCTAGTACGTGTAACAGTGCGTTGTAAGTCGTAGGACACTACCATCGCAGAGCGTTATGAGTCGTGAAACCTGAAGCATGAGCGTGCTGATGCTGATGATACTGATGATGCTGATGCAGATGGACAAGCGCATGCGGTGCATGTGCATGTGCTGGTGGTTGATCCGATACGCACCCGCTCGCTCATTCACTCGGTTGGTTTGGTTTGGTTGGTCTCGGTGCGCTCTGCAGCGACGACGACGTCAATACGATCGGGGACGTACCCACAATGATGATTGATGTGTGGGTGCACTCGCGACGACTGATGACGGACGGACAGACGGATGGACGGACGGACAGCACTGCTGCTGCTGATGGCGCGAGCGTTCTTGTTGCAGAGCGGTTGCTCGCTGCGCTGACGACGACGACGAGCTTGGGACTCGATTCGATCGCTTGGTTGGTTTGTGTTGATGCCTCGGAGCCTTTACGCTCATGAGTGAGTGAGTATGAGAGCGAGAGCATGATGAAGTCGCTGCATGTGTGAAGCAACGCCATCAAGAGCGCTCGACTGCCACATCCATCCATCCATCGGCAGTTGGGATCACAGTCATCGTCGTCGTCGGCAGACGAGAGCAGCAGGTGTGTGCTGCTCAGACTCGAGTTGTCAACGAGGCTCGTGCGTTCGTTCGTCGCTGGTTCACGCGCGCGTCCGTGGTCGTCCTGTAGACAGAGCCAAGAAGTCTCTCGTGACCTCGAGCGTCAACACCCGTTCATCGACTCTCTCGTCTCTCGTCCTACTCATGCACGCACTCTCATGTGAAGCTTGGCGCGCACTCAGCACTCGGAGCTCGACGAGACTCGGGACTGGATTTTTGGCGGTCGCGTCCCGAGCCCCTGCGTTCGCAGTCGGTAGACGCAGTCGGTCGAGCTGCGCTGCCTCCTGCTGCGCGCGGCGACTGGCTGCCGAGCCAATCGGGCCTCTGCTGTCATCGTGGTGGATGGCGCCGCCGTTCGTACGGCGCTGCGCAGTGCCACGTTCAAGCGCGCTCTCTGATGCACCTTTGAATTGCATCTCGCGCACCTGCAAGGCAGCATTGGCAATCAACCAAAACGATGCACTTGCGTTTTGTATGCTCAAGTCTCTCGAGCCCGTTCATCGTTGCTAGCAGTGACCGACTTGCTGCATACCTCTCTATCGCTGCTACAGCGACAGTCGACGCCACACGCACCTGAGGGCCTTGCGTCGATACCAGGCCGCCACACACACGATCCAAAGCTCGCGGTCGCCAGTATACGTTCTTGCCCACACGACGACAGTGTGGTGCGCTCCCGCTCTCCAGCAAACACACGCACACTCGTGTCCGCCCTCATGGAGAGGCACGCCACATCGCGCGCGCCGTCCCGCGACCCGCACTGCTCCTGCCGCCGCTGCGCGCAGCCACTCGGTCAGTTGTGATTTTGCCACCTCCTCCTCGCCGCCGTCGTCGCTGCTGCTGGTGCTCCCGCCACACTATCGCGCTCACAGTCACTCGCCCACTCATTCGCGCTCGACCATGTCCAAGTTCGGCTCGGCTCTCGACTCGGCCACTGCGGCGATTGCACGCGCAGCGACGACCCCCGACGCAGCGCCGCGCATCCAGGGCGTCTGGGCCGAAGACGAGCACGACCGGTTCCTCGAAGCCATGAAGCTCTTTCCGACAGGCCCGTGGAAAGACATCGCGGCGCACGTCGGCACGCGCTCCGTGCGCCAAGTGCAGACGCACGCGCAAAAGTACCACGAAAAGGTCGAGCGGCGTCTCCGCGGCTTGCGCAAAGAGCGCAAGCGCCTCTTGCGTCCTGAGCACCGCGTCGACGACGACGATACGCGAAGTAGCACGAGCAGCGCTGCGACGATAGCGCGGCAAGCTGTATCAGCGAATAGCTACTCGCTCGCTACGAGTCGCTGCAGCACGAGCAGCTCGAGCAGCTCGGAACGATGCAAGACAGAAGGCGCAGACGCGAGCGAAGACGGCGACTCGGACCGCGGCTTCTTCCTCGGCGACTTGGACGACCACTGCCTCGACTACTTGCTCAGCGTGCTCGCAGCTGCAGATACGAGCATGAGCGACGACTGTCCAAGTGCGCCGTAGTAGCGCCCGTAGCTGGTGCGCCAGGGATCGCTTCGTCGCACAAACGAGACCGACTGCGAGCGAGGCGCGCGAGTCACAACTCACTTGTAAATCATAAACCACCACCACCATCACCGCTGCTGCTGCTGCATGCACAAGCACTCGCGTCGCTCGCTCTCTCCATCGTGATCGTCGCCGTCCATGAGACTGAAAGTGTCTGAGAATCCAGAGCCAATGCAGTGAACCCAAATGGCCAATACAATTTTCAAGTCAAATATGCATGCTTGTCAAGCCACTTGATTGGCAAAGTGGGTTCGATCATGACCATGAGCACCACGAGCGACGCGGTCGGGACCATTCGCGTTCTTGCAGCATCGTTGACAGCACGAGACACCGCGTATTGAGCGAGTAGCGATGTCGGCAGCGACAGGCTCGAGCAGCAGCAACAGTAGCAGCAGCGCGCCTCCGTCGACGCCACTTGCCGCATCGGCGCACGCTGCAGGTCCGACGCTCGAAGACGTCCAGGACTGGCGCAGCGTCGTGCTCGACTACTCGCTGCGCTTTGAGCACGTTGCGCTCGACATCTCGTCCCACCGCATTCTCTACCACCTCAAGCTCGAGCTCGCGCAGCCGATCCCTGCGGCGTACCTCGAGTTCACGACGTACGTCTGTCTTGGGTGGCCACTCGGTGGCATCTGGAAGCTCACGAAGCGCTGCGACGAGAACCGCTTCGTCACGTGCGTCGCGTGGCGCTCAACCGAGCTCTCGAGCGACGAGATCCATGCGCTCGCGCAGCAGTACGCCCCAACCACAAGCGTCAGCAACGGCAACGACAGCACTCGCGTTGCGAGTCGCCCGCCGCCTGTCACGCTCTTTGACTGGAAGATGCAGCTCGCGACGTGGAAGCACAAACGCCACTGGTTCGTTCGCGAAGTCGGCGTGCCACCTGCGTTTGCAGCCAAGTGCGACGTCCCGAGCGACACGCTCTTGAGCGTCAGTCTCTTTGCTGGCCTCGCACCGGTCGAAGTGTCGATGGTCGTGAACAGCATCACTGCGATCGACACGGTCGCACAGCGCTTCACGGCCGACGTGACGTGGGAGCTCACGCTCCGCGGCATCACGACCATGCGCGAGGACGCGGTGCTGCGCGAGCTCCTCGACATGCTCGAGTTCCGCGACGACGCGCTCGAGTTCACCAACATCACGGACGTCCATACAGAGAAGCCGGTCGCGACGGTGCTGTCGCAAGAGGGCGAGCGCATCCAGTACGCCGACGCGTTCGTCGGGACCGAGTCTGTGACGCAGCGACTACATCACCTCACGTACGCGCGGCGCGTCGTCGCCGAGTTCAGCGAAGAGATGACGCTCTACAGCTTCCCGTTCGACCAGCAGAAGCTCACGTTCGCGTTCAGTCTGAGCAAAGCCATTGCGCCGTTCATCCCGATCGCGCCGCGCACGGGCGACCCCGGGCGCTTTGCCATGGAGACGTTCAAGCTCCGGAACGTCTGGCACGTCGTCTGCGGCGACAAGCTCTTCATCGGCGACGTCGTCGACAGCGGCGCGAGCAAGCGCATTCGCTTCGAGCTGCTTCTGGAGCGCCGCAGCGCGTACTACGTCACGAACGTCGGTGTCCCGGCGGCGATCATCACGTACTTGTGCTTCCTCTCGTACGCGCCGCTCAAGCTCCGCGGCAGTGGCGACGGCAGTGACAGTGCGCAGATGATGGACACTGGCGCGCGGCTCCAGATCGTCCTGACGCTCTTGCTCACGGCCGTGACGTTCAAGTACAACTTGGCGTCGCTCATTCCCCAAGTCTCGTACTTCACGACGCTCGACAAGTACGTCTTTGTGTGCTTCATCATCACGTGCGCCGTCGCCGTCGAGAACGCCGTGTACCCGCTCGTGGCGCAGCTCGTTGGCGACCACGCCGGGTCCTGGAAAGAGTACAGTCTCGGCTGGTTCTCCGTCTCGGCGTTCACGCTCATGAACGTCGTCTGGGGCGTGTACCTCTGGCGCTGGATCCGCAGTCGCACGGTGCGCATGCGCGTGCTGCTCATCGCGACCGAGTACGTCCGCGCGATCGCGAGTGCGATCCCAAACGGCCACAAAGAGCGCGTGCTCCGCGGCTTCCTCCATAGTCTCGACTTTGACGACAAGATGCTCCCGGCGTTCTTCACGACGAAGCGCGGCGACTTGTTCGTGGCGCTCCCGAGCGACTCGCCAGCTGACGACGCGAGCACGTCGCCGTACGAAGCCTCGAGCGGGCTCTTCCGGAAGCAAGCGCTGCGAGACCTCCCAGCGATCCAGCGCTACTTTCGAGACCTCGAGCCTGCGCTCGTGAGCCCAGCAGTCTCGCCTGCGAGCTCGCCCGTGACGACACCAGTTGCTGCTGCCACTGGTGTCGCAGCAGTCGTCGCGAAAGAGTACGGCGCGACTGCAGCAGCGGTCGTTGTGAACATCCAGGACGACACGCCGCAGGCGCGAGGCGCGTAAGGCGCTCTTGCGTATCTCTCCATGGCTAACACACGATGACCTTGGACACGAAAGCGTGCTCTTGAGAAGCACATGCTCTTGTCGCTGCTGCTGTGTCTTGATGAGTTCTTGTGCGCTGGCGATCGGAGCTCAAGCGTGAAGCGAAGAGCTACGATGCGCGAACGAACGTCTAATGGCGCGACATGTGCGAGTCTCACCAAGTGCCTCGTGTGTGCGTGTGTGCACGTGAGCTGTTGAATAGCCGTGCGCGTGCAGGTGCGCTACTGCTGCCGGTGCTCCAGAGCTCACGTGAGTCTTGACGATGCGATATCCTGATTCTGAAAGCCACGGTCGTTCGCATCGAGATCGTCGTGAGCTGGAGCGCGTGGTGCGCTCGCGCGGAAGCGAAGCGAGCCGCTCCTCGATGGTGATGATGGATCTTTTGTGCCCGAGCGTGTCGCAACGGCGAGTCTCGTGTCTTGGTGCTTGCGAGCACCGTCGTCGTTGCAGTCGAGCCTCGACGATCGCCATGAGTCTCGACCAAGTAGGTGCGCTTTGACCAGCTCCGAGCGTCCGCACACCATACTTGGATCGCGCGAGCCCTAGCGCCACCTGCTGGCACTCGCATCTGTCGGTAACACCACGTGGCTCGCGATCTTGGAGCCATGTTGCTTGACAGACATCACACCTCTGTCCTCGTCATACGAGCAGTGGCTCACAAGCAAGTAAGCGCACTCGACCACCTGGTCTTGCCGCTCCAGTTGAAAGCCTGTGTCGTGAGACAAGTTGCATGTCAAATGCGTGGGTCCACTACATCCAAAACACATTCTAGTTTTAAATATTCATGTATATTGCAAACCTAGAATGTTTTGTGCATGTTGGCATGCCCAGTTCGCACGCATGATTCACATCATGGTGTTGTCGTTGGTGCTGGACGCCGCCACGAAGTACGAGCTACGAGCAGCTCCAGCGCACCACGTCGTCGTGTCTGCTCATTCGGGAATCTGCACCGCAAGACGCACCGCTGCACACACAGACTCTCGACACGCGCCTCGCTATGGACGAAGTGCGCTTGAGCACGAGCAGCGTCCCGGGTGGCGCGCCGCCCCCGACGCCGATGAACGCGGCGACTGCCGGTCGCGATGCGCAAGAGTGGAGCAGCATCGTGCTCAACTACACGCTCCGGCTCGAGCACGTCGCGCTCGATATCTCGACCGACCGCGTGCTCTACCACCTCGACTGCGAGTTTGAGCAGCCGATCCCAGCGACGTACCTCGCACTCTGCGAGTACGTCTGCCTCGGCTGGCCGCTCGGCGGTATCTGGAAGATCAAGAAGGTCGGCAAGGAGAACCGCTTCGTGACGTGCGTGGCGTGGAAGAAGACCGAGCTCACGCCAGAGGACGTCGCAGAGCTCGCGAAGAAGTACACGCCGTTTGCGAACCGCATGATCCGCCGCAGCAGCACGACCGGGAGCCGCATGATCGACGTTACGCCTGCGCAAGCCGAGGCGTCGGACGCCGAAGCGCTCGAGATGATCGGTGCGATGCAGCCGCCTGCGCTCACGCTCTTTGACTGGAAGATGCAGCTCGGGACGTACGAGCGAGAGAACCACTGGTTCGTCCAAGAAGTTGGCATCCCGCCGACGCTCGAAGGCACGAACGCCGCGATCCCAGAGGACACGCTGCTGTCTGCGCGCTTGCTCGTGGGCTTTGCGCCGGTCGAGGTCTCGATGGTCGTCAACAGCGTCTCGGCGGTCGACACCGTCGCGCAAAAGTTCACGGCCGACGTGACGTGGGAGCTCACGTTCCCAGGGCTGACGACGATGCGCGAGGACTCGGTCCTGCGCGAGCTCCTCGACATGCTCGAGTTCAAAGAAGACGACTTGGAGTTCACAAACATCACGGACGTGCACTCGGAGCGGCCATTGATGACGCTCTTGGAACCGGCCGGGCGGATCCAGTACCTCGATCCGTTCTTGCCGCAAGAGACCACGACGCAGCGCATCTTCCACCTCAAGTACTTGCGGCGGCTCGTTGCGGACTTTAGCGAAGAGATGTCGCTCTACTACTTCCCATTCGACCAGCAGAAGCTCACGTTCTCGTTCAACTTGAGCAAGAGCGTGCGGCCGTCGCTCTCGATCGCACCGCCGTCGGGGGACCCACCGGGGCGCTTTGCATTGGAGAACTTTAAGCTCGGGAACGTCTTTGACGTCGTCTTTGGCGACAAGCTCTTCATTGGCAAAGTCGTCGACAATGGCGCGAACAAGCTGATTCGGTTCGAGATGATGCTCGAGCGCCAGAGCGGGTACTACGTCACGAACGTCGTCGTGCCGGCAGCGATCATCACGTACTTGTGCTTCATCACGTACGCGCCGACGTATGACGAGAACGACAAGCCGTTGATGATGGACGTCGGCTCGCGGCTCCAGATCGTCGTCACGCTCGTGCTCACGAACGTCACGTTTAAGTACAACTTGGCGTCGCTCTTGCCGCAAGTGTCGTACTTTACGACGATCGATAAGTACGTCTTTGTGTGCTTCATCATCACGACTGTCGTGACGCTCGAGAACGCACTTTTCCAGCTCCTCGTGAGCTACTTACCGGGCAAAGTCGACGACTACAACGAAGGGCCGCTGCTCTGGACCACGAACTACGGCTTCACGCTCATGAACATCGTCTGGGGCCTCTCGCTGCTCTACTGGGTCAAGATGCGCAACTACCGCTCGCGGTGCTTGCTCATGGTGAACGAGTACGTCCGGATCATCGCCAAGGCAATCCCGAACAAGGACAAGGAGAAGGTCCTCCGTGCGTACCTCGCCAAGATCCAGTTCAAGCCGTGGGCGATCCCCGCGCTCGCGACGACCAAGCGCGGCGACTTGTTCGTGCAGCTCCCGTCCGACTCGCCGACGGAAGTGAAGGAGAAGTCGCCGCACGAGCCCACGAGCGGGATCTTCCGCAAGCAAGCGCTCCGCGAGCTCCCGTCGATCCAAAAGTTCTACAACGAGATCCAGGACCAAGCTGCGCGTGCCGCCGCAGCAGCTGCGAGTCCAGGCTACCAACCCGGCTGGACGCACGCTGCTGCCAACTCGCCAGTGCACGCGCGGCCAGCACCGACGCCTGTGTCGCCGTCTGCGCCGTCTGCACCGCCAGTCGACGGCGTTGCAGCTGTCGTCGCGAAAGAGTACGACTCGAGCTCGACGGCGTCCGTGGTCGTGAACGTGAACGTGCAGGACGACGTCCCGACGACGCCGTACAGCGCGTACAAGAACAAGTAGAGCGGCTGTCGCGTTGCGTCGAGAGAGAGTGAGAGTGCGAGCTCCTATCGCTTGGAACGCATTACGTGGATGATGATGATTGCATCGGTCGCTTGTGTTTTGCTTGCTCACATGGAGACGACTGCGTCGTAGTGTCTGCTGCCTGGCGCGCTGTCGTGATGGTATCGTTGTCAGTTGCTACGAGAGGTCCACGCGATCGAGTGACTGCTCTCCGAGTCGTCTACTACACAGCGCATCAGAGCGTCCAACGCGATCGTCGACTCGTGACGGACGAGCCGCGCGCGAGTCAGATCGGCAGCACACGAGCATTGCCAGGACATCCAGGGCGTCGTCCAGCGACCATGCCAAGACTTGAGCTTGGACTCGAGTCTGGAGCTCCTCGAGTGGTCCGTCTTGAAAGCTCAAACGATCCGCTCAATCGGCACTCGAGTTGATGCGCTTGAGGCGCAAGCCACGGGTGCGTTGGCGCTGGATCAACCAACGCGCTGCGCAGAGCACTCGGGCGCTCTTGTAGATGACCGATCGACGACCAGCGTCCTGATATTTCGCAGGGGAACGCTTGAAGACCTCTGCTGCGGCTTCGATTTCTCCTGCTCGTCAGGTGCCACTGACAAGCGGATCTCGTGTCTCGCCAGCAGTTCTATCCACTCGAGACCCTCTGACTGCAGTCGCATCTTGCTCTCGCGCTGCTTCATTCCCAATTCTCCAGTCTCGAGCTCCAGTCCAAGACCGAGTCCACGACCGATTGCACGGGACGATGAAGACAGCATGGCTCGCGCTCGTAGCCTCCACCGTATTGTTTGCTAGAGCAGTCGATAGCTCCGCTGTGGGTGCTGCCGACCAACCGGAAGCGATCGCGCCGCTCATCGTCGGAGGCAACATCGTGCCAGCTGGAACGAAGACGTACGTCGTTGGGCTTCGTAGCTCAGCGGTGGGGCGGAGCTTTTGCGGCGGCTCGCTCATCGGTCCAAAGCACGTGCTCACAGCCGCTCACTGCGCCAGGAATTCGATCAACTACGTCGCAGTTGGGACACACTTTGCTAGCGGTTCATCTGACGGCGAGCGCTTCAAGGTCGTACGGGGTGCCATCCACCCGATGTACAACAAGAAACGAATGGGCGAGTACGACTTCCTCATCCTCGAGCTCGAGCGTAAGAGCAAGTTCGCGCCAGTGTCTATCGGAGTCGCATCCGACATCGCAGAAGGCAAGGTGGCGACGGCGCTCGGCTGGGGCGTCACAAGAAGTGGTGGCCCAGGGTCGAATGAGCTTCTCTCGGTCGATGCACCGATCGTCAGCGACGCAACGTGCCGGAACGCCTTCTCAACGCAGTTCCATCAGCCCTCGATGTTCTGTGCCGGCGGCGAGAAGGACAAGGACTCGTGTCAAGGCGACTCGGGTGGTCCTCTTGTCGTGACGAAGAACGGCAAGGACACTCAAGTTGGCGTTGTGAGTTGGGGAGTCGGCTGTGGTCAAGAAGGCCTCCCTGGGGTCTACGCTCGCATCCCAGAAGTCTCGAGCTGGATCCAAGACGTACTGACAGCAACACCAGCACCGACGTCGCCGCCAACTCAGCCTCCGACCCCTCCACCAACTCTGCCGCCGACACCACCACCAACTTCGCCACCGACACCAACGCCAAGCCCGAATCCGTTCGCGAACGACCGCTGCCAGCCGCTGAGCGAGACGATGTGCAACGAGCTTCTGTGCGAGTGGAACGCAGCAACGAGCACGTGTGCGAGCGTCCAGTAGAGTCACAGCGATCGCTTTGTAGGAGCAGATCCCACCGCCATCTCCATTCCACACTCAGGAGCGAATAGCCGATCCTCATCGCATCAAGTGCGCTGTGTCTCTCTTGATCACTTGCTCTCACATACAACTGAAGAGCGATCACGCACAGCTCCTGCCGGTGCATGGCAATCACGAGCGTAGCGGATCGCGTTGCTAACGGCGCGAGTGGTCCAACGCAACTGCAAATCATGCGTCGTCCATCTCGGTGAAACGGTGAGTCACCGCGCCGTCGTGCTCCGTGAACACCTCGCTCGGCTCCAGTTCAATGCCTGGGAGCTCCCAACGATCGCGACGATCGCACACGCCTGTGTGCTGTACATTGATCTTCCAGACGACTCGCCGAGCGAAAGCAAGCGTCACGGCGCTGATGAGACTGCGCACGAGCGCTTCCGCACGAACGCCAAGCAGGACGCACCGGCGATCCAAGCGCTGTATCGCAAGCTCAATCCGTCTGCTACTGGTGTTGGTGCAGATGTTCCAACACGGCCCAGCGTGTCCTTGGAGCTGCTCGACCACGTACGTCTCGCAGCGCAAGCACCCAGACGACAGCAGCAGCAGCAGCAGCAGCAGCAGCGGTCGTCGAGCTCGTGCTTGGTCGTTCACCTGCAGGACGACACTGATGTTGCGTCTCTGCGCCAGAGCGTGACGTACTCCCACCGTCAGTCGCAGTCATGGCGATGTGTATGTGAGCAATGGAGCATCATGTAGGGATCACAAGACACGGACACACATCTCTCTGACTTGAGGACTTTGACTCGACTGCTTTGCTGTGTCTGCTGAACTCGTGCGCTTCGTCGCAAGAGATTGCTATCGAGCTCGAACATCGTTCGCCGCGGTGTCCTTGCTTGGTCTTGCGAAGCGCACTCGCTTCGTCTCTAGCGCGAGTTCGATCGTTCCTCTGAGAGATCACGACGTCCAGACGCAGCGCTGGCGGTCGCCAATGTCAGCGGCGCCATCAAGTCGTCGGTGCCTTCGAGTCCTCGATGTGTTGCAAGACTGCCAGCGCTGTTACAAGTGTGTCAGTGCTGTTACAAATGTGTCTAGAATCACACGGCTTGATTTCAGTATGTGAGCTAGCAACTGGTGCAGTTGCCATTTGTTGCAGTAGAAGGGCACTGTCGCGAGGGAGTCCCTCGCACGAGTGACTTTCGCAACGACGCTTTCTGACTTGCGTTCTTTCAGACACCCACCCACACTCACACTCTCGAGCGCAAGCGCAGCAGCAAGACGACCGAGACGACACGCACGAGCAGCGCACTCATGCGCACGACGCGCTCTGGAGCAGCCACAGCAAGCACAGGAGCAGCACTGCCGCTGCCATTGCGACTCGCGTACCATGCGCTCTTGCTGCTCTTTGCGCTCTCTGCAAACGCTCGCAAAGCTGTCGCAGCAGCAGCAGCGCTTGCAACTGCACCCAAGCGTACGTCCATGCGCATCCACACTCTGCTGCGTTCTCTCTCGTGACTACTTGCTGATACTGCATGCATGCATGTGTCTATTGCCGCTTTGGCGCTTGTGTGCTGTGTAGCAACCGACAAGCAGCGCATTGAGATCCGCGTACAGGACTTCTCGTTCAGCGGTGCGTTCAAACAGGAACATTGCGTCTGTGGACTTTGGCCAGAAGCACACTCGATGAGCGTACAACGCTCACTCTACGGTTGTCTACGTGCGCGTGTGTGGATGATGCAGATGGACCAACTGAGCAGCAAGTGATTGAGATCGAAGCGCAGGACATGCGAGGCTCGGAGATCTACGACGCGATCCTCGGTGCGTCCTGTTGACTCACAGTCCATGCGATTGTAACACTGCGACTGACAATGCGTGTGTACTGTGTAGCGATTGCGTTTGACGACAGTCGCAGCGACGCCGAGGCATCGTCGGACGACGAGCAGCTTTCGCATCAGGACGCGCTGCTGCTCGTGGTGCTCGTGCTCTGCAGCGCGCGTCTGCTACTCTACGGCATCGCGACTTGCTGGTCGCTTGTCCGGCGAGTCGCGACAGTCGACACAAGCTCAGTCGTCGCGCCGTCTTCTTCTTCCACATCGCACACCAAGACACTCGATCTCGACGCGTGGTTTCAGTCTCCAGCGCCACAGGCAGCGCTCGAGACACCAGCCGACGACGTCGCAGCGCTCTTGAGCCGCCAGAGCGCGCTCCTTCGGCTCTGCCACTTGCAGTTTGTCGTCGTGGCCGAGAAGCTCAAGCACGAGCTCAGTGACGCAGTCGCGTCGGACGCAAGCAGCCCGCGCAACACTGTTGCGTCGCTCCCACTGAGTCTACTCGACGATCCGCACGACGTCACGCTCGCAGACGTTCTTCGCGTCGTGGAGCAGATCCCACTGAAGACACACGGTCTCTGGACAGAGCGCATCGAGCGTAAGATGTACCAGCTCCAGCAAGAGGTCGCAGCAAACACTGTGGACGTCACGCAGTCTGTACCGCTGCTTCAAGACGTCTACGCATCGCTCCAAGCGATCCACCGCATGCTTGAGGCTCGCAAGCGCACGCAGCGACGGCGTCCAGGGCGTGCAAACAGTCTCAATAGCCTGACAACAACAACAGCAGAAGTAGACGCTAGACGCGCGAGTCCGCGTCGGCGCGAAAGCAGCAGCAGCAGCAGCACGAGTGCGCTGACAACTGACGCTGCCGTTGCTCGCGAGTTGTGTCTCCAGGACGCACTTGCGCTGCCGCAGGGCTTCACGGCCGACATGTTTGCGTCACTCGGACAAGCGATTCGACGCCAGACTGCTCCAGGCGGTCGAATAGCAAGCAGCGACGAGAGCAAGCGCAAACAAGACTGACGCACGTAGGACGGAGACTGACAGAGTAGGACGAACGAACTGAATCAAAGCACTCGTAAATGAGACTATTTAACGGAGACGATGGGCGTTTATACGTTCGGTGGGACTTGGAGCGTGGCAAGTGCGTAGTGAAGCAAGAGACGAGAGCATCGAAGAGAGATCGACTCGAGTGTGTGAGCTCATGACGAGAGAGACTGGGATTGTGAGAGGGTGTTGCTGCATTTGCAACTGTTTGCAGCCATGAGGTACAAAACGCAACAAATGAGCTTGCAGCGAAATGTGTGGTCCACGTCGGTCACAACACGAAAACAAACTCAGTTCTTCCTTGGTTATTGCACTATCTGAAATGCCTGTTTCTTTTGTCAGCAACAGATTCGCGCGCAAGAAGCTCAAGCGCAAGACCATCAAGTGCGACCGCTGCGTGTGCGTGAGCGTGTGTGAGTGCAACGACAGCGATCGCGCAGCGAGCAAGCCGCGACGCACCAGTGCATGCGCGACATACCAAGGATGAAGCACAGCACATGCGTGCGCCGTGTGCGCAGCAGACGTGCGCTCACAGTGCTTGCAGCACTCGCGCTGTTGGCAGTTCACCACGCACCCGCAGTGACAGCAGAAGGTGCGTCGTCGTTAGTGCGTGCTTGTGCGCTGCTGCATCTGTTCGTGTACGTGTATGTGCAGCTCACCTGACACACTTGTGTGGCAATTGATGCAGCAGACGTGATCCTCGTCCAGGACTTTTCGTTCGCAGGTGCGTGCGCTCTCCATGCTTCACAGACACACAGTCGCTCTTACGCTCTCTCATTAGCGCTCTAATGGCGCGCACTCGATGCGTCATGTACTCACACACTTACAACGCTCTTGTTTGTACGCCTTTGCTCTTCGTAATGCGCTACAGACGGACTGAGTGAGCGACCAACGTTTGCAATCGAAGCGCAAGACATCAAAGGCTCGGAGCTGTTGCAGCGTCAGCCACACGACCTCGAGTCTCCAGCTCATGCGCCAATCACTACGACAGTCGTGCCACCTACACGTAGCGACGAAGAAGTCAGTCAGCCGTCGTCGAAGTCTGTTGCTGCGGTTCCAGTCCCAGTCCCGCGCGCAACAGCACGAGTGAACGAGCAGCCAGTGCGACGATACACGCCATCGCGAGAGGTTACGCCGCCACAAGAGCCAAGCAGCAGCAGTCACAATACACTCACAGCCCACGCGACTGTCGCGGCAATGACAGCAGCTGCAGCAGAGTCTGTGCTCGAGCTCTCGTCGCAGGAGCAGGCGATCGTCTTGGTCGTCGTGCTCTGCAGCCTCGCGCTCGCTGCGCTCGTGAGCGCGTCAGTCTACAACCTCACGCGCTTTGCGTATCTGTACGTCCACGAGCAGCGCACGCTCCAGCAGCTCGCTCGCGCCCACGACGCCGCAGCGCTCACTGCAGTGCTCACGACAACGCTGGCATCTCAGTCGACAGGTGTGTCGCAATTGTTCCACACAATTGCAACCAAGCGACTGCAGCATTTGGAGTTTGTTGCCGATGCAACAAATTGCAACATCCAGCTCTCGATGCTGAGCTTTGACGACGACGCGCTCGTGCTCAGTGGACTTCCGAGCCACGCGCACGCAACCAGCAGCTCGAGCAACGGCGCAGCGGCTGGAAAGACGCCGCCGATGGCGCTGGTCGATGTCCTCGCGATGCTCGAGCAGCTCTGCAGCACCGGCGACAGTGTCATGGCAGAGCTCGTGCTGCTTGCGCCGCGCGTGCCAGAGCGGTGGCGACCATCACTCGACGTCGCAGCGTGGCTCGTGACGCTCGACGCGCACATGAGCACGCTCCATGCGCATCGAACGCGCGTCCAGCACTTGTCGAGTCACATCGCAGACGTTCTGATGGACAAGCTCCAAGCTGGCGACGCAATTGCGACAGCAAAGCTTGCACCGCTCTTGAGTGCGCTCCGCACAAGCGACGCACCGGCAGCGAGCAGCAGCAATGCAAGCACTCGCAGCACCAGTAGCAATGACGAGCTGCGGTTCTTTGTGAAAGCGTTTGACGAGATCCACGAGCAGGAGCAGGTCAAGCGCGAGCTCCGTGCGACGATGCAGAGCTACGCGGCAGTCGCAGCGGCTACTGCTGCAAGCACTTCGCTGTCGACCAGTGACGCGTCGCTGACAGACTCGCTCTTGCTCCATGGCAACGGCACTGCAAAGATGACGCAGAGCGACAGCGACAGCGGCCACGAAGAAGACCCGATCGACAGTCCGTGCTTCTCTGCAGAGCTCTCACCGCCGCCATCGCCGCTCTCGAGCGAGCGCGAGCACGAGAAAGCGCGTCTCGCACGCAAGCTCGAGCAGTGCGTCGACCGCGCCGAAGTGCTCGGCGTGACGCACTTTGAAGAGGTCGAGCGCGCACAGGACGCACTTGAGCGTGCGCGGCGCGAGATGTTCTGCGCTGCGGTCGTGAGCCAAGACGCCAAAGTGCTCGAGAACGTCGAAGCGCTGGCGCTCAACTTTGTCAACATGGGTGCGCGCCGCCCGGACGCAGTGCTCAAAGCCGGCGAGATCCTCGCGAACCGGAGCAACACGCTGCTCTTGGTCTCGAGCCTCCGCACGATGTTCGACGAGCTCCGGAAGCAGGACGTGCGCAAGATGGACGAGCGTCGGAAGCGCGACGCTGCCAAGCTCGTGGCCAAGCGCCAGCGCCTGCGCGAGAAGTTCCGGCTCCAGCAGCAGCTCGTGGTCGAGACGCGCGAGTCAAAGCGCGCAGCGCAGCAGCAGCGCGACCTCGAGCTCCGGCAGCAGCAGCACGCGCGCGACGCGATTGCGCGCGAGCAGCTTCACGCCACGACGCGCGAGACGTTTGTCTGGCGCGTGACCAAGGTCGACGCAGTCGTCGTGCTGCTCGTGATGGCGCTCGTGTTCATCGAGAGTCTCCGGCAGCTCGCGTTCCTCAAGCCCGTGTGTCAGCCAGAGCAATCCGCTGCACCGCTCGCGAGCAGTCGGTTCACGTCCTGGTTTGTCATGGGCAGCGCATCGACGAGTTCGCTCAGTACGGTTGCGTGTCAAGTCGCGTACGGCGCCAAGATGGCCGCGCTGCTCTTGCTGCTCGCACTCGGTGCGTTCGTGCTCGCGCAACTGCACGTGCTCCCAGTCGTGCTCCCAATGCTCCTAGCGTTTGGTCTGTACCACGTGCGCGCCGAGTGGGTGAACATGCTCCTGCGCGTGCCGCTCGTGAGCGTCATCTACGCGTTCAACGCGAGCAGTCTCTACGTCTGGAACCGCTCAGTAGGCGCACTCGACGCGAGCAGCAGCGGCGACGCTATTGCTGCTCGCCCTCGGACGCCAGCAGCTCCAGTGGCCAAGCGATGGCTCGTGGCTGCGTACGTCGCCTTTCCGCTGCTCTCGGTCGCTTTGAGCGCCGTCGTGGGCATTGGCATCGCATGCGACGACCCGCTCGCGTGCGCGTCGAGCGCGCATCGGACGCTTGCGCCTGCGGTCGCGCGGCTACTCGAGCTCCTGCGGCACG
Source organism: Pythium guiyangense (assembly GCA_003730235.1). Taxonomy (NCBI): domain Eukaryota; phylum Oomycota; class Peronosporomycetes; order Pythiales; family Pythiaceae; genus Pythium; species Pythium guiyangense. Next base: position 894,700 of record QXDM01000039.1, read on the forward strand.
CGTACCGAGTATGACAAGAGACGTAGGGCGAATGAATGGATCGATCGATATGGACGCACTGTGGTGGAGCAGAGAGAGATGGCGAGCAAAGCATGTGGTAGGTTCGTATTCGCAAGTGGTGGTCGTACGGAGCAAGCGCAGCGTGTGACGGCTGCTGCTGAAGAGCAGTGCAAGGAGCAAGCGCGCTGGCTCACGTGAAGATCACGCAGAGCGCAGCCGCGATCGTGCCAGCGGCAGCTGCAATGCCGACGCAGATCGCAGTCGGGAGCGACTGCGGACTCGCAACTGCTGCGTCTGGCGTCGCGATGTCGCTCAGCGCGTCCTCTTTGCGCTGCATTGGCGCCTTGCCCAACGACGCTGCGCCGACGACTGCAACTTGCGTCTTTGCATCGTCGCTGCTCTTCTTCTTGCGGCGGCGCATGGCTTTCGACAAGCCCTTGGCCGTCGACGTCTGCTGCTGCTTTTGGTGGCGACGGCGCGGCGTTGCGACCTCGACCTCGGCTGCAGTGAGGCGCGGGAGCGTCGGGGCCTTAACGAGCACCGGTGCAGTCACTGGCGCGGGGACAGCGACCGCCTGTGGCGCGACGGCACACGCGTCGCTGTCGTCTGCTGGCTCGTCGTCGTCCTCCGTGTCGCTGTCGAGCGGCGTCTCGAGCGCCGAGTACGTCGGGTCGTGGCGAAAGATGTGGTCAGCGTGCAGCAGCAGCGTCGTGACAAAGCACGCGCTGAGGTCGCTCGGCGTCGGCGCCATCACGCGGCGCACGTGCTTGCTGCGACTCGCAGACTCTGCGGCGTCCGACGGCGGCGCCTCGATCTCAATGATCGCTGCGTGGTGTCGACGCACGATCTTTGCGAGGACCTGGAGCACAGCCACGCGCGTGAGCTCTTGGTCGCATCGAACGCTCGCTAGATATGAGAGAGAGAGAGAGAGAGAGACGTACCGAGTGGCTCGGGTCGCACGCAGCGAGCTGCTTCCAGAGCGTCGTGAGCGCGTCGAGGCACTCGCGCTGCTCGATCCGGAGCGAGTCGATCGCGTTCACGATCGGGTACAGCAGCGGCAGCGCCACGTCCTTTGCGTGCGCGCCTTTCACGAGGTACTCGAGCGTCGAGCGCACCATACTGAATGGCGCGCAGCTCACGATCGGCGTCTGCACGAGCGCGAGGTACGTCCCTAGGAGCGCTGCGAGCGTCTTGCACTGCGTCGCGGCTTTGACGCGCTGGGCGCGAAAGAGTCGCTTGACTGCGCTGAACGCATGCGACTCGTGCACGACGCCGTCAAACTGGTTGCTCGCGATCTCGCTCTCGACGTACGCGAGCAGCAGGGCGTGGACGTTGCGCTCGAGCGAGCTCGCAGTCGCGACAAAGTCCGCGCCGTGGTGCAGCACCAAGTCGTCGATCAGGAGCGGATTCTGCGCGACGTAGACGTACAAGTAGAGCGCGACGACGCGAATGAGATGGAGCAGCACGTCGCTCGACTCGTCGACTGCGTCCGAGCTGCTTTTCGTGAACGACGCAGCGATCGCAGCGTGCTCGTTCGTCGATGCGATTGGAGCTGCGCTGCTGCTGCCGCCGCTGTCGTCACGCATGTTGTTGTTGTTGTTGCTGCTGGTGCTGGTGCTGGTGCGCAGCGAGACGCTTGCGCGCTGGACGTCGATCACAGATGCCATCGCGTGTGTGTTGGACGCTCGTGCAGCAGACAGAAGCTGCTGCGGACGTGCGCGTGCGCTCGCGTTGCTCACGTCCAGACGCGACAAACGACTGGCGGCGTGTGTGGACACGTATGAATGTGCGCACGAGCGCGCAAGTCGAGGAGTAGCAGTCGATGCGCCAAGCGCCACCGCTGCGCACTGCGTTTCTTCGAGCTGAGAATAACACTGCGACGACGCAGCTGTCAGGGCTGCTATGTGTGCTATGTGTGCTATGTGTGTGAGCGTGAGCGTGCGCGGAGCTGCTGCAGTCGTCGTCGTCGCGCTGGTCGTCGTCGCAGCGCGTGCAGTTCCGACTGGAGCTGCTCGTGCTCGTCTTGTGTGTGTGGACTGGCGCAGAGGACCGAAATAGCTGTTCAAACTGGTATCGGCTTGCAGAGGGTTGCTTCTTCACTTGGTGTTTGTATGCGTTTGGATAAGACCAGCTGACGCTGCGACAGACGCAGCGACACACAAGGACACACTCGTGAGCACGAGCTGCTTCTGGTGCTGCGGATCGCCATCGCCGCTGCTGGCGGAAGCAGTGGTCGTGTGCGCGTCGCGTCATGCGCGTCGTGTCATGCGCTCCTGTGTGTCGTATCTGTAGACCGTACGCGCTAGACTCTAGACTCGCACGGCAGAGACAACAGGACGATGAACGCGCGGTCGCACTCGGTTTGAACCTTTCGCGAGAGCCGCTCGTTTCGAGTCTTGCCACCTCACACGTCGAGCGCCAGTCACGGGCATCACTAGCATCTCCACTGCGAGCGCTCATTCCGCAACTGCACAGATCGGTAGCACACCACTCGCCACTCGATTCATCCGCATGCTCGAGAGCAGCAGCAAGACGCTCGCGAGCGTGTACACGCACCCGGCTGTGCTCGTCGTCACAGCCGCACTGCTCTTCACGACGTTTGCGTCTGCGGCGCTCGTAGCGTGCATTGTATGGCACGCTGTCGCTGCGTACGCAGTGCTCGTAGCGCTCGACCTCGCGCTCACCAAATACCACCTCTGGACGTTCACGCCCACGACGCCGCAGCCGCAGCACTATGTGCTCATCACTGGCGGCTCGACGAGCATTGGCCGCGAGATGGCGTTCCAGCTCGCAGCCAAGGGCTACTCGCTTGTGCTCGTTGCGCGCACAGCGAGCGCACTGGAGAAGACACAGAGTGAGATCCGCGCGCTCTACGAGACTGTCGACGTCCGCATCTTCCCTGCCGACCTCTCAACGACCGCGGGCATCCAGTCGGTCATCGACTACACAGCGACGAATGCGCTCGTCGTCGACATCCTCATCAACAACGCGTTCGTGACGCGTCAGACGCGCGTGGTCGAGCTTACGCCTGCGCAGCTCGACGCGATGCTCACGCTCAACGTCACGGCGATGACGAAGCTCTCGCACTACTTTGCTAATGCGATGGCGACGCGCGGCGTCGGTCGGATCCTGAACGTCGGATCGAGCGCAGCGTTTGTGATCATTCCGATGCACGCGCTCTACTGCAGCACGAAGGCGTTCATGCTGAGCGTGAGCCAAGCGATGAACTACGAGCTCCGGAGCACCGGCGTGACAGTCACGTGCTACGTACCAGGGCCAGTCGACACGAACTTCTGCGACTCGATGAAGTACTTGAGCTACGCAGTCAGCGCTGTCGACGCGAAGACGTGCGCGACGCGCGGGCTCGCCGCGATGTTTAGCGCCGAGACGTTCTGCCACGACACAGTCATGTCGTATGTCTTGGGCGTCATCGCGCGCGTCGTTCCGGCGCTAGACCAGAGCATTGAGACGAGTATCGTCTTGCTTGTCAGTGTCGAGTGTGCAATGTATCTTGCTGTTTGTATGTGAGTGCGGCATTCATAACAGTGGGAGGAGTGAATGTCATCATCAATGCAAACCAGCTGGTCCTGACCTCTTCGACGTGGTCGACGCCCTCGACATGCGCGAGCGAATGCGTCTGTGCGTGTCCTGGCGCTCGCTCTGTCACTCGACGATCGACTGCTTGGAGCACGCGCAAGCGCACGTTCACGACCCAAGATGCCACAGCACATCCGCGACAAGACCACCGCGAGTGTGCTGCGCCACCCAATGCTCTTGAGTGCTGGAGCCGTCCTGCTCGCGCTCCACGTCGCACCGGCGCTCGCAATCGCATCGATCGCTCGTACGCTCGCGATGATCTACGTCGTGCTCGTCGTACTTGACGTTGCGCTCACAACGTACCACCGCGCAGCAGTCGCGCCAGTGCCACCGGCGCCAGAGCGGTTTGCACTCGTGACGGGCGCGTCGTCTGGCATTGGCAGGGAGATCGCGTTCGAGCTCGCAAAGCGCGGCTACTCGCTCGTCATTGCATCGCGCACGCGCGCGACGCTCGAGAAGGTGCAGAGTGAGATCGAAGCGCTGTATGCACCAGTGACGGTCCGCGTGTGCGCCTGTGACCTGTCGACAAGCGACGGCATCGCGGCGCTCGTCGCGTTTGTCACGACGCACGAGCTCGTAGTCGACATCCTCGTCAACAACGCCGGCGCGTCGCTGTCCAAGGACTTTGTCGCCTTGAGCCCACAGGAGATGGAGGAGATCCTGACGCTCGACGTCGTCTCGGTCGTGAAGCTCACACACGCGCTCGTGCCTGCGATGGTCGCGCGCGGCGTCGGTCGTGTCCTCAACATCGCGTCGATGGCGTCCGCCGTGTGCATCCCAGGCTCACCGCTCTACGGCAGTTCAAAGGCGTTCATGCTCAACATTAGCCAGGCGATCGACTACGAGCTCCGGAGCACGGGCGTGAGCGTCACGTGCTTCTGCCCAGGACCGGTCGAGACGAACTTTGGCGCTGCAGCCGACTGCGAGCAAGCGCTGTTCTTCAAAGTCCTCCCTGTTCTCGACAGCCGCGCGTGCGCAACGATCGCGCTCGCGGCGATGTTTCACACCGACGGCTACGCGTACGACTCGTTCGTGACGTACGTGTGTGCGCTGTCGATGCGCAGCGTCATGCCACCGCGCCTCGCGCTCCTGTTTGGCGCCATGAGCTGGAGTCCTGCAAGCAAGATCCTCGCGTGCATTCGGCGCTAGTTTGCCTCTTGTCATACGAGCGTGTGCTGCTCGACCATAGTGCAGACCATACACAAACTGATACAAACGCCACTTGTCCCAGTACTGGACACTACGCTTCAGTATACTCCTCACTCTCTCCCACACACATATCGCTCACATCGCCTTCTCTCTTACTTGATCATCGCCCACGCGCGCTTGGGCTCGTTCATGCTCACAGCAGCGACGAGGAGCCCAACGTGCGTCGGCAGCACGCTCCGGAAGAGCGTCGCGGACCAGCGCGACACAAACGAGTCGTAGAGCTCGGTCTCGGCGCGGAACATCGCAGCGAGCGCGCGCGTGGCGCACTCGGTCACGTTCAGCGCGAGCCCTGGCGTGTTCATGTAGATCGAACTGTCGCAGTGCGCGGCGTTGCCAAAGTTCGTATGCACAGGTCCAGGACAGACGCATGTGACGCTCACGCCCGTGCCGCGGAGCTCGTAGTCCATCGCTTGGCTCAGGTTGAGCACGAACGCCTTCGAACTGCCGTAGAGCGCGGCCGATGGGATCGAGATCGCCGCCGACATGGACGAGACGTTCAGGACGCGTCCTTCGCCACGCGCGACCATGCTCGGGATCAGCGCGTGGCTCAGCTTTGTCATCGCAACGACGTTGAGCGTGAGCAGCGCGTCGACGTGATGCGCGCTCAAGTCGGCAAAGTCGCTCGTCCACGACGCGCCGGCGTTGTTGATCAGGATGTCGACGACGAGCGCGCGCTCGCGCACAAACGCTACGAGTGCGTCAATGCCGGCGAGTGTCGACAGGTCACACGCACACACTAGGACGTGCACGTGCGCGCCATGAAGCGCTTCGATCTCGAGTCGCACCTTGTCGAGTGCGTCCTTTGTGCGCGCAGCGAGCACGAGCGAGTAGCCCTGCGCTGCGAGCTGGAACACGAGCTCTCTGCCAATGCCAGACGACGCGCCAGTCACGAGCGCGTAATGCTTCTCTTCTGCTGCAAGCGGCTGCATCCTGCGCTTGTGGTACGCAGTGAGCGCGAGCTCGAGTGCATGGAGCGCAACGAGCGCAATGAGCGCAGTCTGTACGACAGTCGCGACGAGCGCTGGTGGTGCGAGCAATGCACAGACTGCAGCGCCGACGAGCGTGACGAGCGTGAGCGGCAGTGCGCGGTCTGTCGGTGGCGCGTTGTTGTTGGCAGGCGTCATGCTCTTCTTCTAGCTGTCGTAGAGCGGATGCACGAATGGCACGAGCAGGTACGTGAGCGACCGTGAGCGACAACGCCGCTACAGGTCCACGTCACTCGTTGCGTGTCAAATATTTATCTTGGTTTTTGTATACCACTGGTGCCGAGACGCTCGCGTGACACTCATACTCGAACGCGCCGACTCGACAGCAGCAGCAGCAGCAGTAGCAACGACACGATGGCCCGACGCCCGCGTGAGCGCATCAGCATTGCGTGGCAGCCGAGCGTGCACGTCACGGGCGCGCTCATCATTGCGCTCACGTTCCTCAAGCCCGAGCGCGTCGTCGCGTGGCTCCAAGTCGCGCTCTTTGCGCTCTTTGTGCTCGGGTGTCTTGACGTCGCACTTGCGCGGTACCACAAGTGGCAGTTCGAGCCCACGACGCCGCAAGCAAAGCGGTATGCGCTCGTGACTGGGGCGTCGTCTGGCATTGGCCGCGCAATGGCGTACTTGCTTGCGGAGAAGCGGTACTCGCTCATCATCGCGGCGCGGTCCAAGGAGATCCTCGAGCGCATGCGCGCCGAGATCGAGCTCGTGAACAAACCGGTCGACGTCGAGGTCTGCGTGTGCGACTTGAGCACCGCAGACGGCGTCGCAAAGCTCGTGGCGTTCGTGCACAAGAAGGCGCTCGTCGTCGACATCCTCGTCAACAACGCCGGCGCGTCATGGGTGAGCGACTTTGCGGCGATCGACGACGCCAAGCTCGAGGAGCAGATCAGCTTGAACGTCACGGCGATGGTCAAGCTCACGCGCGCGCTCGTGCCGCAGATGACCGAGCGCGGCATTGGTCGCGTGCTCAACATTAGCTCGACCGTTGCGTCCGTGCCAATGCCGTACATGGCGCTGTACGCCGCGTCCAAGGCGTTCGTGCTGTCGTGGAGCCAAGCGATCAACTACGAGCTCCGGGGCTCGGGCGTGACCGTCACGTGCTACTGCCCCGGACCGGTCGACACGAACTTTAACCACGCAGCGAACCTCGCGACGCCGTTCTTCTCGTTCGTCCCAGGCGCGACGATCGACGCGAAGGACTGCGCGACGCAGGCGCTCGCGGCGATGTTTGACGCAGACGACGTCACGTACGACTCGGCGTTCTACATCTTCGTCACGACGTGCTTCCGAAGTCTCGTGCCCTCTCGCCTCGGCATGTTCCTCGCCGCGGTGGCCACGAGCGAGCTCAAGAAGATCCCAGCGCTGCTCAAGCGCTAAGGAGAGTGTGAAGACAGTGAGAGATCGCCACAGTCGACTGGTTGGATGGAGAGAGAGAGGAAGCGATGATGGCAGTGTGACGATCAACAGTGTGACGAATGGATGAGCGCGTGTCTAGCGTCGCTCGTCTGTGACGAACGCCTGCGCGAGGGTCTGGACCGTGTGGATCACACCGAGCAGCGGCGTCGCCGTCTCGCGCGCAATCGCCTGAGCATCGTGGCGACCAAGTGAGTGTGTGAGAGAGAGACCCAAGACGCATAGTACAGCGTCGTTAGCTCGAAGGCAACAGGACGCACCTTGCAGTGCTCGTACTCGGGGTAGACGTTCACGAGCGTCTGGCCGTAGTAGCCGAGCTTCACGTCGACGCTGCGGTCGAATGCGCGGATCGAGACGACTTTGCGACGCAGGAACACGCGCTGGAGCGAGTGTCTTTGCGTCAGAGAAGAGCAGGAGACCCGTACGTCGTCAGTCGATCAGACGTAGCGTCCTGACAACAAGCGAGAGAGAGAGCGAACGCACTTGCGCACGCCGAGCGTCGTCGTCTCTCGGAACAGCGCGCGCAGGACGGCGTCTTGGTGCTGCGGCCGGCAGAGCACACTGGCGAGCCATGACGCATTCGCATTCGCAGCAGCACAAGCAAGCGAGCAGCGAGCATCTGCGGTGAGGTCTCACGTCTCTCTCTCTCTCTGCCTCGCAACGCTCACTATGGCGACGCACCTCACACAGAGTCCTGGTCGACTCTTCTTCATCTGGATCGGCTGCGTCCAGACGTCGAGCGCAGGTCCACGCGGCGCGAGCAGCTGCTCCAACACAAAGCCAATGACCTGCGGGTTCACGTCGTCGACGTTCGTCTCGAGCACGACGACGTCTTCGTGGCTGTATGGCGCGGTCTCTGGTGTCACGACTGGAGGAGGAGGACGCAGCGCACTTGAGACTGTTGTAGTTGTTGCGTGCGGGCTCACGAGGGTCCCGATCGCCACGCGCACAATGTTGGCGTGGTGCGGGAACTCTTTCGTGCCGGCGCCGACGCCCGTGTGCGTCGGAACGAACGCCGGCGGCTCACCGAACGCCGTCGCAAGCGCCTTGACGAGACTGATGCCAGTCGGTGTCACGAGCTCGCCCGTGGCGCTGCATGGACACGTCAGAGAGAGAGAGAGAGAGAGAGCGCTGTGCGTCAGTACAAAGCGAGCGAACAGACAGGAGACAGAGACATCACGTCTTCTGCTCGCCTCTAGTGCGCATCAGCATCGCCATCATCAACGGACGCACCCGTGCGGAGCTGGACAGACTGGGACGCCGATCATGAGCCGGAACGTCGCAGGCGGCGGCACCGGCAAGACGCCGTGCAAGCACTTGACGGTGCCAGACGAGAACGGCAGGAACGAGCTGTAGACGCGCCGGACGCCGAGGAGATCGAGCGCGAGGACGCTCCCGACCGTGTCGACGATGCTGTCGACCGCGCCGACTTCGTGGAAGTGGACTGCGTCGACCGTCGTGCCGTGCGTGTGCGCCTCGGCTTGCGCGAGGAGCGTGAAGACTGCGACGCTCCGCGCTTTCGCCCACGCCGACAGCTCGCTCTCGAGCACGAGGCGCGTGATGTCGTCCAAGTTGCGCATCGGCTCTTTGCCAGAGCGTTCAGCGTGGTTATGGCTGTGGCCGTGGCTGTGGTCGTGATCGTGGTCATGACCGTGGTCATGGCTGTGGCTGTGGTCGTGGCTGTGACTGTGGCTGTGGTCGTGACTGTGATCATGGTCGTGGTCATGGACGTGACTGTGATCGTGGCTGTGGTCGTGACCTGGTGAGCTTGTGGGCTCTGACGCGACAGCAGCTGCAGGTGCCTCGGAGCTGCTACTTGTGCTGTTGCTTCCAGGCGGCGGCAGCTCGCGATGGCTGTAGATCGAGTCGACGTGGGCTTTGGTGCCAGCGATGCGACCTGGTCCTTTCCACACGCGACTCGTGCGCAGTGTCCACTCGCCGTCGATGCCGCGCAGCGAGCGCAGTCCACTCACGATATCGTCGAGCGGCGCTCCCTGTTTGTTCAAGTAGCGCAGATACATGTACACAAGTGTACACAGAGACACACACATATGCTCAGACACACCAGCAGTAGTAGTGCTGTCAAAGAAGCGCTGTACAAGGCACAACGAAACACACAAGCACACCAAATGCTCTCTCGCTATTGTGAGAGAGAACACACATGTCGGTACGTACTGCGTCAATGAGCGCGCCGAGGAGCATGTCGCCTGCGACGCCCGCAGAGCAGTCGATGAACGCGATCGTGTCTGCCATGCTCGTCGTCGTCGCGTATCCTCTTGACGGTCTGCGTCGGTCGATCGATCGATGCGCTGATGGTGGTCAAGGGATCCGTTGAAGCTGGCGATCTTGTTGTGCTTTGCGTGTCACTCCGCCCTTGTTTATCGCACTCCAAAATCAACGCTGTCTTGTGTTTGTTTTCTCTCGTACACTTTGATGTATGTAAGAGGACAGCGAAACTAAATCCAAAGCGGATCTACCTGAAACAATTAAATCACAACACAACATCACAAAATCATGACCACCGCCCGATCAATCATGAGCATTGACATCTCTCACTCTCTCTCTCGAGCTATCAATCAACTCAACTCACATCACATCACATCACATCACATCACATCACGACTCGATCGACTCGTTCCTTGCAAGATGCTGTCGTTAAACTTGATCGTACTGACGGTGCACCAACCATTCAAGAGCGAACGCGAGGGCCAACTGGCGTTTGCTTCAACTGCACAGCTCCAGCTCTCGTCATTCATCAACTCGCCGACTCGTGCTCCAGTACGATTCAGCTACCGTACAGCTTCCTCACCAGTACTCAACGCAAACGCTGATGTTGTCGCCACACTCGCCGTCTTCAGCGCTACTGCTGCCAATAGCCGAGTCCACGCCGACGACCCACGACTGCGTCGACAACGACGCGAGCCGACCGGCAACAACGCCAACGACAACGCCGACAACGCAAGCAAGCTCTGCCACGAGCTCGTCTCTTGCCGCCACTGGACAGCGCGAGCGAGTCTGTCTGAGCGTCGGCGCTGTTTTGCTCGTGTTGTTCGCCGAGATCATTACAGGCATCCACAGTTTTGGGTTCTATCTGTATGACGGAGCGATACTGAGAATGGGGTTCTGGGATGTTCTCATGCTACAGTCCGCCTTAACGCTGGGCTGGTGCAACGTCCTGGTAAACTTCACTATGATCGTACCAATGCTCGTCGCCGGCACAGTGCTCAACGACGACCGCTACTTCGACTCCAATCGCGTGCGACGGTGGCTGCTCTGTTTCGCGTGCGCAATCTACATCGCGCTGTTGGCGCTTGGCAATGCGATCAGCGTGATCACAGCGCGGTGCGAGTTTGATCCCCAGTTCGCTGGCCGGTTCAACGCGCTCTACTGCGACGCCCGCACGGCGCGCGCGTGTCTCAAAGGCGACGGCAAGCGGATGCTCGAGCTCATGTACGGCAACGCGTCGACAACTGCTCCGGTCGTCAAGTCTGGTGAGAACGTGGCAGATGTTGCGGCGTCGATATGGAGTCGCTGTCGGAGCTTGCCGCCGTGGCGAGCCGACAAGACCGAGAGCAGTTCTTCACGACGACATTCGAGACCGACTCGATCGATGGCGACGCGGTTCGGATCGACTTGCTAAGCACTCGCGACGACTCGAAAGCGGTCGACACGTGGTGCGGCAACGTCTACCATCGCAACACGACGCTGACTGACGCGGACCAGCGAGCGCTCCCGTCGCCGTTTGCATCGAGACGGGAGATCTTTGTCTCGTACGCGCGCGAGTGGAAGAGCCGCATGACGATCTCGAACGTGGTGCTCGGCATTGCAGTCGCGTGTCTGCTGCTCGCGATCGTGAGGCCCTAAGACCCTAAGACCCAGACAAGCTCGAGTCGTAGCGTGGTTGTGAGTGTGTGTTTGCATGTGAACGAGACCTTTGTGCGTTATGTGTCGTGTCGAGGTCCTGTCTAGTCGTGGAGACATGTATCATCAGTGAATAGCAGCATTGCACTCGCGAGGCAAGCGTCGTGTTGTAGTTGTTGCAGTCGACCAAGTGAGAGCCGTCAGTCCGCCAGGCTCTACGTTCCAAGACTCAAGTCAGACAGCACACACAAGGACACAAGTTAGACCAACAAGTATGAGCAAGGCGAGTCGTTGCAAGTGAGCTGTGTACTTCATTTGATTGATGAAGCAAGATGGAGCAGAGCGCAGAGCAGCAGCAACAGGAGTGGAGCGAGACCCAAGAGCTACGACAGCGCGAGATACTGTTGTACGTGCATGCTTGCATTGGCATCATGCTGGCAGTGCGACGAGCTGGAGTTGTGCATCAATACCAACGCAAGCCAACCGAGCAAGCCACAAGAACAAGCAAACTGTGAAGGAAGACCAAGCAAGGGCTTGTTGAAGTGAGATGGATGCTCAATCGGTCGCTTTGACTTTGTCAATCGACAATCACTCGGTGTAGCCAAGTGTGTGAGTGCTGGTGTCCAAGTGTGTGGTGTGACCCACACGATTTAATCACACACAGCCAACAGCAACAGCAACAGCTGAAGGCGAACGAGTGAGATCAAGCGCATCGAAATGACAGCGTCCTGTGAGCAGCAGCATCGCTCGAGAGCAGCACTTCGAGCACAACCACTTGCATACATGTGCATCGAGGAGGCAGTAGCAGCATAGTGTTGTTGTACCAGTGTGATCACACCATAGTGCAGTCGTCTCGATATACTCGGGCAAGCAACAACGCGAGTGATCTGCGAAGCGAAGCCACCTCGAGCTCTCAATCGATCTGTCGGTCCGTCCATCGGTCCAATTTGCTGCTGACTCCATGACGCGATCTGTGTTCGCGACAACAACAACAACAACGAGGAGGAGGAGGAGGAGGAGGAGATGAGAAGCCGACTTGCGACGCACGTGCGCGTCGTCCGCGAGATGTCGCGCACGTTCGAGAGACCGCACGCAGCTTCGCGATGTGTTCGATCATGAACACGTTCATGAACGCATGATCGAACGAGGTCATGAGAACGCATTGCGCTCTTGTGCTGATTGGCATTGGGAGTGCGATGAAGGCGACATGCGGTCTATCAGTCAGTCAGTCAGTCACAGCAGCCAATGTGGCGCACGAGATCAGCTGCGTTTGCGTTGCTTTGCGTTTGTTTTTGCTTTTGCTTTGCTTTGCTTGTTTGCTTAGGAAGCGTGGTGGTTCAAATCACATCCTAACATGCAACGTGCTTGCTTGCAACCAGGACTTCAAGGACATATGCGCGACATGCATCCATTCTATGAGCGCTGAGCAGCAACGTGGCCTCGGTGCAACCACGACACGCTTTTGGGTTGCTCACTCACTCTCAAGCGCTTTGCTGTTGCTGCTGCTGTGTTATGAGCTGGAGCGTTCGAGCGTGCACTCTTGTTGATTCACACGCGCACTTGAAAGCGAGTGATGAAGTCATGGTTGTTGTTGCTCTTGCTGCTGCTCATTTGTTGTTGTTATTGTTGTTGTTGTTGTTGTTGCTGCTGCTGCTTTCTCTGAGATAGCTACACCCAGTCCGTCCGTCCGTCCGTCCGTCCGTCCGTCAAAGGGTCAATCGGTCATTTGAAGAGAGTATGCTGCTCTCGTTGTGTCTCGATTGCAAAAGGTATTTCGTAGAAAGAAGCGCACTCTCGCGTGCTCGGTGTGAGCGAGCGAGTGATGTGTCGTGAGTGATGACAGAGACTGACGCGACTTCGAGACGACGACGGCGCTTTGACTCGTCTTGGGCGCACAGGTCTCCACATGCTAGAGCTTGAGGGTATGAATCGACTGCTGTTCACATAGCACACAACAACAACAGCAACAACAACAGCAAGCAGAAGCAAGCGCGCACCTAGAATCGACTCGAGAGCAAGAGCAAGCTCGAAGCAGCGAGTCGTCCTGCACAAGGAATGTGTGAGAGAGTGAGTGGCTGCTCTCGATTTTGAGAGTGGTTGTTGGTGGCAGTCAGTCTTGTTTTCGAGAGAGAGAGAAGGCACGAAAATGTCCATCTGCGACATTTTCAGATGTGTGGTGCAAGAGAACAGCCATTGATTGTAAAAACTAACCAATCCGCGTGCGCGATCGAGTCGATACATTCGTCAAGAGACACAGATACACAGCGCTTCAAGATCGATTGAATCGTACTTTAGTGCGTTAACTTAGTAATACCAAAACTTGCTGACCTTGACGAGTACTCCGGCGTACTCAATCAACACTTCATGAGCTTGCCAAGGACAACAGACCAGCAACGTGAACACATGGATCCGATACAAACGCTACGTGTGCATTACAAGTTCACTAGTTCTCACTACTTTTCGAGCTTCTCGACGTGGTGGCGTACAGTGCGAACTTCGAGTAGGACCGAGTCAAAGCCTTCGCGCATGTCGCGCCAGCGCTGCAGCTCCAAGTCGCGATGGCGCAGCACCATCTTGAGCAACTCGCCCCAGAACGTCGTGTTGAGCGCCACGGCGACGACCACGAGCCACTGGAACCACGAGAGGTACGCAAAGCCAAAGACGTCGTCCATCACAACGGGCACGTGCGTCACGAGGAGCGTGAGCGAGACCGAGAGCCCGGCAGCGAGCTGCATGAACTTGTTCGCAAACATGCGCGCAAACACGGGCTCGGTGAAGCTCCGGATCGTGTACGCGCGCAGCACTTCCGTGAACGCGAGGCCGACAAACGTCATCGTCTGCGCACGCGCGAGGCCTTCCGAGACGCACTCGAAGAGCGGGTCGACGCGGCACTGGAGCGCATTCGTGTCGACGCCTGTCAAGCGGTAGTCGCCAAAGATGTACGACCCGTCGCTGCGCTGCGCGTTGCAGTTCCCAATCACTTGCCAGCCGAGCGTCATGCCGTTCCAGCGCGTGCATGTGACGTTCGTGAGGTCCGTGCCGTTCGCGCCGCCGCCAGCTGCGAGGATGTCGTCTTGCAAGAGCAAGCCAAAGTTCCAGTAGAGTCCGAGGAGGAACGTCGTCATGGCGCCGACTGCGAGGATCGCAGCGTTGCAGCCGACGAGGAGCCACAGTCGACCGTGGATGAGCGGCTGCTTCTGCGGGCGCGGACGCTCTTCCATGATCGTCGGGTCGCCCTTCTCGAGACTCAGTGCGACTGCTGGCATGCCGTCCGAGAACAGGTTCAAGACCAGGATCTGCAGCGGCTCGAGCGGCATCGGCAGCCCAACTGCGATTGACGTCACGATCAAGAAGATCTCGCCAATGTTCGTCGAGAGCAGGAACATGACGAACTTCTGGATGTTGGCGTAGATCACGCGACCGCGCTCGACTGCAGCGACGATGCTCACAAAGTTGTCGTCCGTGAGGATCATGTCGGACGCACCCTTGGCGACTTCTGTGCCAGAGATACCCATCGCGACGCCAATGTCCGCCTCTTTCAGCGCCGGCGCGTCGTTCACGCCGTCGCCCGTCATCGCAGCGATGAGACCCTGGCGCTGGAGCGACTTGACGATCTCGATCTTGTCCTCGGGCTTCGCGCGCGCAAACACGAGCGTGCGTGATGTGATCTCGTCAATGTCTGGCTCTGGCAAGTACACGTCGCCGCGCGGTCGGAGCTGCGAGCAGTCGGTCGCTTCGTCGTCCACGTCTGCGCCGACTTGGAGCAAGTCGATCTTCTTTGCGATCGCAATCGCAGTCTTGAGGTAGTCGCCCGTGATCATGACGGTGCGCACAGACGCCATGCGCGCACTCGCGATCGCCTCGCGCACACCGTCGCGCTCCGGATCGATCGACGCAACAAGACCGAGGAACACGAGCGGGTGCGACAGCGTTGCAAACTTCTCGTCCACGTCGTCGCAGTCTGGCGCGTACGGGAGACTCGCGAGCGGCTGGATCGCAACCGCCAAGACGCGCAGCGCTTGCGACGACAGGTGGTCGACTGCACCGAGGATTTGGTGACGCTGCTGGTCCAAGAGCGGGATCATGACGCCGTCTGTGCGGCAGTAGCGCGTGCAGTTGTCGAGGATGTAGTTCGGTGCGCCTTTGACGCACGCGACGTACTTGGCTTTCGCTTCGAGCTGGAGCGTCCCGAGCTTCGCGCCTGGCGGGAGCTGGTTCACTGTGATCATCATCTTGCGCGACGAGCTGAACGGCACTTCGACCACGCGCTTGTACTCGTCCGCGACGTAGTCCTCCCAGATCCCAGCCTTTGCTGCTGCGACGACGAGCGGCGCCTCCGATGAGTTGCCAAACGGCACCCACGAGAGCACGCCGTCAGCATCTTCGTGCTGCTTGAGCTGCGTGTTGCTGCAGAGCACGCTCGCAAGCAGTGTTGTGCGCACTTGGACGTTGCCATTTCCCGGCGCAGTTTGGTTCACGCCGTCGAGGAAGATGCCGCCTTCCGGCGTGAAGCCTTTGCCTGTGATGTCGTACTCTTTGAAGTCGCCCCAGAGCTTCACGGCCGTCATCTTGCCTTCCGTGAGCGTCCCAGTCTTGTCGGTGCAGATCACAGACGCCGCGCCGAGCGTCTCGACGGCTGCGAGCTTGCGCACGAGCACGCTCTTGCGCGCCATCTCGGCCGTGCCGGTCGAGAGGCAGATCGTCACGACCATCGGGAGTCCTTCTGGCACAGCGCTAACTGCGACTGAGACGGCAAACATAATCATCGTGAGCCAGCCAGGACGCTCCGGGTGCTTTGGGTCGACGTAGCCGCGCGCAATGCCAATCACAAACACGAGCGCTGAGACCGTGAGCGCGATCATGCCCATGATGTAGCCGAGCTTGTGCAGCGATCGCTGCAGCGGCGTCTGCTTGGGCTTGTAGCGCGCGATGCAGTCTGCGAGTGGGTTGCGGCACCACGTCTTCTTGCCTGAGCTGCTGCTCGGTGTCTTGGCTTTCAAGAGCGCTGCGATCGACCCGACGCGCGTGTCCATGCCAGTCTCAACGACGACGCCGCGCGCATTGCCGGCAGTGATCGTCGTGGACGAGAAGACCATGTTGTCGGCCGTGAGCTTCTGATTCGCGCCGCTTGCGCCAGTCGCCATGACCGCGTTGAACTTCTTCGACACGTCCTCCGACTCGCCCGTGAGCAGCATCTCGTTCGCTTTGAGGTCGACGCTGTGGATGAGTCGGATGTCTGCCGGCACGACGTCGCCGGTCACGAGCAAGACAATGTCGCCTGGCACAAGGTCTTTGCTGTCAACGACGAGCTGCGCGCCGTCGCGCACGACGACAGACTGCGGACTCGAGAGCTGCGCAAGCGCTTCGAGCGCATTCCCAGCGCTATACTCTTGCACCGTCGCGATCACAGCGTTGAGCACGACGATGAAGAGGATCGCAATGCCTTCGACCCACTCTTGGAACGCGAGCGACGCAAGCGCTGCGAACAGCAGCATCGCAATGATGAGGTTGTAGAACTGGAGCAAGAAGATGATCGCGAGTGGTGTGCGCGGGTCTTCATCGAGCTGGTTCAGACCAAACTGCGCGCACTTTGCTGGGATCTGCGACGACGCAAGGCCGTTCGCAAAGTGCGTCTCGAGCGCCGAGGCAATGCGCTCGAGTGGCGCAACATGCCAGTGCTTGGACGTCGTTGTTTCGAGCTCAATGAACGACTGCTTCGTCTCGCGCGGGTGGTCAGCGAGCAGGCGCTCAGCGTCGCTCAGGAACCGCGTGCGGTGGTCCGACGCTGCGTCGCTTGGACGCGTGGCATCGATGTCGTCGTCGCCTGACGATGTGTTGAGTGTGCTCTCACGACGCAAGAGCGCGTGGCGAGACGCCGTGTGGCGTGGCGTGGACGTGAGTGCAGTCATGTCCATGTAGTCGGACGAGAGGCGCGGAGACTGGAGCGGCGCGCTCAGAGACGCAAACGAGTGCGCCGAGCTCTTGCGCTGCGAAGTGTCGCTGCTGAAGAACATCATCAGCGGTCAGTGAGGAACGTCCACGGCCGAGTTGTCGTCGTCGTGGCGCAGAGTCGAAGAGACCGAGCGAGCGTCGTGGTCGAGATCAGAGTGACGGTCGCCGTCACGCGTGCAAGCAGGTGCCGAGAGAGAGAGAAGACGAGGCGCCGCGCGCGTGAGAGCGAGTAGCAGGTGGAAGAAGTCGGCTGCTGCTTGCGCGCGAGGAGGCAAATTTGCAAGTGAGCACAACGCACGACGACTGAGAGGACGCAGGTGCGTTGCAAGAACGTTTGATTCGAATAAGTACGATTCAATCGATCTTGAAGCGCTGTGTATCTGTGTCTCTTGACGAATGTATCGACTCGATCGCGCACGCGGATTGGTTAGTTTTTACAATCAATGGCTGTTCTCTTGCACCACACATCTGAAAATGTCGCAGATGGACATTTTCGTGCCTTCTCTCTCTCTCGAAAACAAGACTGACTGCCACCAACAACCACTCTCAAAATCGAGAGCAGCCACTCACTCTCTCACACATTCCTTGTGCAGGACGACTCGCTGCTTCGAGCTTGCTCTTGCTCTCGAGTCGATTCTAGGTGCGCGCTTGCTTCTGCTTGCTGTTGTTGTTGCTGTTGTTGTTGTGTGCTATGTGAACAGCAGTCGATTCATACCCTCAAGCTCTAGCATGTGGAGACCTGTGCGCCCAAGACGAGTCAAAGCGCCGTCGTCGTCTCGAAGTCGCGTCAGTCTCTGTCATCACTCACGACACATCACTCGCTCGCTCACACCGAGCACGCGAGAGTGCGCTTCTTTCTACGAAATACCTTTTGCAATCGAGACACAACGAGAGCAGCATACTCTCTTCAAATGACCGATTGACCCTTTGACGGACGGACGGACGGACGGACGGACGGACTGGGTGTAGCTATCTCAGAGAAAGCAGCAGCAGCAACAACAACAACAACAACAATAACAACAACAAATGAGCAGCAGCAAGAGCAACAACAACCATGACTTCATCACTCGCTTTCAAGTGCGCGTGTGAATCAACAAGAGTGCACGCTCGAACGCTCCAGCTCATAACACAGCAGCAGCAACAGCAAAGCGCTTGAGAGTGAGTGAGCAACCCAAAAGCGTGTCGTGGTTGCACCGAGGCCACGTTGCTGCTCAGCGCTCATAGAATGGATGCATGTCGCGCATATGTCCTTGAAGTCCTGGTTGCAAGCAAGCACGTTGCATGTTAGGATGTGATTTGAACCACCACGCTTCCTAAGCAAACAAGCAAAGCAAAGCAAAAGCAAAAACAAACGCAAAGCAACGCAAACGCAGCTGATCTCGTGCGCCACATTGGCTGCTGTGACTGACTGACTGACTGATAGACCGCATGTCGCCTTCATCGCACTCCCAATGCCAATCAGCACAAGAGCGCAATGCGTTCTCATGACCTCGTTCGATCATGCGTTCATGAACGTGTTCATGATCGAACACATCGCGAAGCTGCGTGCGGTCTCTCGAACGTGCGCGACATCTCGCGGACGACGCGCACGTGCGTCGCAAGTCGGCTTCTCATCTCCTCCTCCTCCTCCTCCTCCTCGTTGTTGTTGTTGTTGTCGCGAACACAGATCGCGTCATGGAGTCAGCAGCAAATTGGACCGATGGACGGACCGACAGATCGATTGAGAGCTCGAGGTGGCTTCGCTTCGCAGATCACTCGCGTTGTTGCTTGCCCGAGTATATCGAGACGACTGCACTATGGTGTGATCACACTGGTACAACAACACTATGCTGCTACTGCCTCCTCGATGCACATGTATGCAAGTGGTTGTGCTCGAAGTGCTGCTCTCGAGCGATGCTGCTGCTCACAGGACGCTGTCATTTCGATGCGCTTGATCTCACTCGTTCGCCTTCAGCTGTTGCTGTTGCTGTTGGCTGTGTGTGATTAAATCGTGTGGGTCACACCACACACTTGGACACCAGCACTCACACACTTGGCTACACCGAGTGATTGTCGATTGACAAAGTCAAAGCGACCGATTGAGCATCCATCTCACTTCAACAAGCCCTTGCTTGGTCTTCCTTCACAGTTTGCTTGTTCTTGTGGCTTGCTCGGTTGGCTTGCGTTGGTATTGATGCACAACTCCAGCTCGTCGCACTGCCAGCATGATGCCAATGCAAGCATGCACGTACAACAGTATCTCGCGCTGTCGTAGCTCTTGGGTCTCGCTCCACTCCTGTTGCTGCTGCTCTGCGCTCTGCTCCATCTTGCTTCATCAATCAAATGAAGTACACAGCTCACTTGCAACGACTCGCCTTGCTCATACTTGTTGGTCTAACTTGTGTCCTTGTGTGTGCTGTCTGACTTGAGTCTTGGAACGTAGAGCCTGGCGGACTGACGGCTCTCACTTGGTCGACTGCAACAACTACAACACGACGCTTGCCTCGCGAGTGCAATGCTGCTATTCACTGATGATACATGTCTCCACGACTAGACAGGACCTCGACACGACACATAACGCACAAAGGTCTCGTTCACATGCAAACACACACTCACAACCACGCTACGACTCGAGCTTGTCTGGGTCTTAGGGTCTTAGGGCCTCACGATCGCGAGCAGCAGACACGCGACTGCAATGCCGAGCACCACGTTCGAGATCGTCATGCGGCTCTTCCACTCGCGCGCGTACGAGACAAAGATCTCCCGTCTCGATGCAAACGGCGACGGGAGCGCTCGCTGGTCCGCGTCAGTCAGCGTCGTGTTGCGATGGTAGACGTTGCCGCACCACGTGTCGACCGCTTTCGAGTCGTCGCGAGTGCTTAGCAAGTCGATCCGAACCGCGTCGCCATCGATCGAGTCGGTCTCGAATGTCGTCGTGAAGAACTGCTCTCGGTCTTGTCGGCTCGCCACGGCGGCAAGCTCCGACAGCGACTCCATATCGACGCCGCAACATCTGCCACGTTCTCACCAGACTTGACGACCGGAGCAGTTGTCGACGCGTTGCCGTACATGAGCTCGAGCATCCGCTTGCCGTCGCCTTTGAGACACGCGCGCGCCGTGCGGGCGTCGCAGTAGAGCGCGTTGAACCGGCCAGCGAACTGGGGATCAAACTCGCACCGCGCTGTGATCACGCTGATCGCATTGCCAAGCGCCAACAGCGCGATGTAGATTGCGCACGCGAAACAGAGCAGCCACCGTCGCACGCGATTGGAGTCGAAGTAGCGGTCGTCGTTGAGCACTGTGCCGGCGACGAGCATTGGTACGATCATAGTGAAGTTTACCAGGACGTTGCACCAGCCCAGCGTTAAGGCGGACTGTAGCATGAGAACATCCCAGAACCCCATTCTCAGTATCGCTCCGTCATACAGATAGAACCCAAAACTGTGGATGCCTGTAATGATCTCGGCGAACAACACGAGCAAAACAGCGCCGACGCTCAGACAGACTCGCTCGCGCTGTCCAGTGGCGGCAAGAGACGAGCTCGTGGCAGAGCTTGCTTGCGTTGTCGGCGTTGTCGTTGGCGTTGTTGCCGGTCGGCTCGCGTCGTTGTCGACGCAGTCGTGGGTCGTCGGCGTGGACTCGGCTATTGGCAGCAGTAGCGCTGAAGACGGCGAGTGTGGCGACAACATCAGCGTTTGCGTTGAGTACTGGTGAGGAAGCTGTACGGTAGCTGAATCGTACTGGAGCACGAGTCGGCGAGTTGATGAATGACGAGAGCTGGAGCTGTGCAGTTGAAGCAAACGCCAGTTGGCCCTCGCGTTCGCTCTTGAATGGTTGGTGCACCGTCAGTACGATCAAGTTTAACGACAGCATCTTGCAAGGAACGAGTCGATCGAGTCGTGATGTGATGTGATGTGATGTGATGTGATGTGAGTTGAGTTGATTGATAGCTCGAGAGAGAGTGAGAGATGTCAATGCTCATGATTGATCGGGCGGTGGTCATGATTTTGTGATGTTGTGTTGTGATTTAATTGTTTCAGGTAGATCCGCTTTGGATTTAGTTTCGCTGTCCTCTTACATACATCAAAGTGTACGAGAGAAAACAAACACAAGACAGCGTTGATTTTGGAGTGCGATAAACAAGGGCGGAGTGACACGCAAAGCACAACAAGATCGCCAGCTTCAACGGATCCCTTGACCACCATCAGCGCATCGATCGATCGACCGACGCAGACCGTCAAGAGGATACGCGACGACGACGAGCATGGCAGACACGATCGCGTTCATCGACTGCTCTGCGGGCGTCGCAGGCGACATGCTCCTCGGCGCGCTCATTGACGCAGTACGTACCGACATGTGTGTTCTCTCTCACAATAGCGAGAGAGCATTTGGTGTGCTTGTGTGTTTCGTTGTGCCTTGTACAGCGCTTCTTTGACAGCACTACTACTGCTGGTGTGTCTGAGCATATGTGTGTGTCTCTGTGTACACTTGTGTACATGTATCTGCGCTACTTGAACAAACAGGGAGCGCCGCTCGACGATATCGTGAGTGGACTGCGCTCGCTGCGCGGCATCGACGGCGAGTGGACACTGCGCACGAGTCGCGTGTGGAAAGGACCAGGTCGCATCGCTGGCACCAAAGCCCACGTCGACTCGATCTACAGCCATCGCGAGCTGCCGCCGCCTGGAAGCAACAGCACAAGTAGCAGCTCCGAGGCACCTGCAGCTGCTGTCGCGTCAGAGCCCACAAGCTCACCAGGTCACGACCACAGCCACGATCACAGTCACGTCCATGACCACGACCATGATCACAGTCACGACCACAGCCACAGTCACAGCCACGACCACAGCCACAGCCATGACCACGGTCATGACCACGATCACGACCACAGCCACGGCCACAGCCATAACCACGCTGAACGCTCTGGCAAAGAGCCGATGCGCAACTTGGACGACATCACGCGCCTCGTGCTCGAGAGCGAGCTGTCGGCGTGGGCGAAAGCGCGGAGCGTCGCAGTCTTCACGCTCCTCGCGCAAGCCGAGGCGCACACGCACGGCACGACGGTCGACGCAGTCCACTTCCACGAAGTCGGCGCGGTCGACAGCATCGTCGACACGGTCGGGAGCGTCCTCGCGCTCGATCTCCTCGGCGTCCGGCGCGTCTACAGCTCGTTCCTGCCGTTCTCGTCTGGCACCGTCAAGTGCTTGCACGGCGTCTTGCCGGTGCCGCCGCCTGCGACGTTCCGGCTCATGATCGGCGTCCCAGTCTGTCCAGCTCCGCACGGGTGCGTCCGTTGATGATGGCGATGCTGATGCGCACTAGAGGCGAGCAGAAGACGTGATGTCTCTGTCTCCTGTCTGTTCGCTCGCTTTGTACTGACGCACAGCGCTCTCTCTCTCTCTCTCTCTCTGACGTGTCCATGCAGCGCCACGGGCGAGCTCGTGACACCGACTGGCATCAGTCTCGTCAAGGCGCTTGCGACGGCGTTCGGTGAGCCGCCGGCGTTCGTTCCGACGCACACGGGCGTCGGCGCCGGCACGAAAGAGTTCCCGCACCACGCCAACATTGTGCGCGTGGCGATCGGGACCCTCGTGAGCCCGCACGCAACAACTACAACAGTCTCAAGTGCGCTGCGTCCTCCTCCTCCAGTCGTGACACCAGAGACCGCGCCATACAGCCACGAAGACGTCGTCGTGCTCGAGACGAACGTCGACGACGTGAACCCGCAGGTCATTGGCTTTGTGTTGGAGCAGCTGCTCGCGCCGCGTGGACCTGCGCTCGACGTCTGGACGCAGCCGATCCAGATGAAGAAGAGTCGACCAGGACTCTGTGTGAGGTGCGTCGCCATAGTGAGCGTTGCGAGGCAGAGAGAGAGAGAGACGTGAGACCTCACCGCAGATGCTCGCTGCTCGCTTGCTTGTGCTGCTGCGAATGCGAATGCGTCATGGCTCGCCAGTGTGCTCTGCCGGCCGCAGCACCAAGACGCCGTCCTGCGCGCGCTGTTCCGAGAGACGACGACGCTCGGCGTGCGCAAGTGCGTTCGCTCTCTCTCTCGCTTGTTGTCAGGACGCTACGTCTGATCGACTGACGACGTACGGGTCTCCTGCTCTTCTCTGACGCAAAGACACTCGCTCCAGCGCGTGTTCCTGCGTCGCAAAGTCGTCTCGATCCGCGCATTCGACCGCAGCGTCGACGTGAAGCTCGGCTACTACGGCCAGACGCTCGTGAACGTCTACCCCGAGTACGAGCACTGCAAGGTGCGTCCTGTTGCCTTCGAGCTAACGACGCTGTACTATGCGTCTTGGGTCTCTCTCTCACACACTCACTTGGTCGCCACGATGCTCAGGCGATTGCGCGCGAGACGGCGACGCCGCTGCTCGGTGTGATCCACACGGTCCAGACCCTCGCGCAGGCGTTCGTCACAGACGAGCGACGCTAGACACGCGCTCATCCATTCGTCACACTGTTGATCGTCACACTGCCATCATCGCTTCCTCTCTCTCTCCATCCAACCAGTCGACTGTGGCGATCTCTCACTGTCTTCACACTCTCCTTAGCGCTTGAGCAGCGCTGGGATCTTCTTGAGCTCTAGAACGGAGAACTCCGTATTAGAGAAATATAGTGTGAAACAAGACAAGGTATGTATGCTTGTAATTGCTATACAGTATAACCATATCTTTGTATTTAATGCTAGGATTGTTCATTTGAAGTTGAATATGGAAGCAATAACGACATTTTGATTTTGATAGCGCTTTGGTATGGACAATCTATAATCATTTATGAAGACTTCGTGTTTGTGTAACTCGCATTCATTCCGCCCAGAAACACAGATCGCTCGAAGCTCGAAGCACGAATCACGTAGTACTTCAGTTCTTGTGTAGCGTGTGCCGTAGTACATCATACACACACTGTCGTCTCGCAACCACGGTGAACGAGCAACCACTAGTGCTCATGCTTGAGAAGCCAGCTTGTGTGTGCGCTCCTCGCACTGTGGACAGCACCACCGAAACGAAAACTGGCAATGCCTCGCTCGCGTGTAGCACACGGGCTGCTTGAACATGGTCGCGTCCTAACGCGAGTTCGCGACACACCCACCCACTCGCATATGCACACGGCTCAATACGATCGTCGTCGGCAACATGCCTAACTTTGGTTGTTTGGCCGTTCGCGGTCACTTCGACGGCTCTGTCGTCTCTGTCGTGAGCTCCCCCACCACACAGCAGCACACTGTCACAGCCAGCGCTGCGTTTGCATACTCGCAGACAACACCTTGTATGTGATCATCAATGTCGTTTGTTTGCTTGTGCGCGTAGGTCGTTCTAGCGCGTCGTTCATATGGACGCTAGATCGTCTACATCACTCCAAGCCATTTCGCGGGGTCCAGTCGTCTCGCCTTGTGCTAATAGATCTTGATAGCTCCAATATGCATCAAACACTATCCTACTGGTGCACTAGCAGCAAGAACATGGCGCGCTCGAGCATCTCGATGCTGCACACACACACGCACACGCATGAGCTCGCTCGCAGATGCATCACGTTCGAGGCCAAGGTCAAGGTCGAGCTAGCTGGCTGTGCGCATTACAGTCTTGCAGCCCATTCAAAGTCCTCGATCGCCTCCAGTTCGTCCTCGGTCAGAAGGACCTGAAGAGGTACGCGCTCGTCGCCTCGAACGACGCGCTGCTGCTGCTGGGGGCGTGGTGCGGGAGGTCGCCCAACCACTCGCTGTACGTTGCCGATCCGGTTTCTTCGTGTCGTCTCAAAGAGACGAACGCTCTCTTCCCAAACAGCATCAAAGAACTCCAGCGAGTCCGTCAGCTCTTGACCGCGGCCGTGAACAAACACAAGCTCGCGGCTCGTGGTTGCGCCGCGCAAACTCCAATTCATCGAGCCGTGCCATACCATGGCACGGTCGACGATGCAGAGCTGCACAGCAAAAGAACCAAGAGCGCAGTCAGCACAGTTCGCCCCCGACTCGCTCACAACTCTGGCTCACGAACCTTGGTGTGGAGGACGCCGTAGCGCGTGCGCACCTCGAGCTTCTTGTACCGCGCTTGAGCGCGCACCAGACCAAGCACCACAGACGACGGATGCAATGCTTGTGCAAAATTGCAGATGATCTTGACGGTGACGTTGCGTCGGAGCGCAGCGTAGATAGCTTGAGCAACCTACATTGCAACAAGAACAGCAAATAGTTAGAGCTTGGCACAGTTTGATCGATTGATCGTTGTTCGCACCTCATCAATCGTCATCAAGTACAGCGCGATGTGGATGGTCTCTGTAGCCTCGTCGATGAACTCCAGCAGACGCTGAAGTCCATGTGTCGGCTCGTCGAAAGGGAACGAGAACGTCAAGAGATGCTGGGAGCGACGGCGTTGGCGTCTGTACTGTGCGAGCTGGCGGCGGAGGCGCCGACTCTGCAGAGCGTGCTGAGTGCGCTGTAGATCGCGCTCCCGAATGGCGCTCGCTCGTTCGGACTCGTCTCTGCGCAGCAGCTCTCTGGCTTGCGTTAATGAAGCGCGCATACACGCTAAAAGCTGTTGTTGTTGAAGCAACTGCGACTGGAGATCGCTGCTCATGCTCTCCAGTCGTTGTAGCTGCGCTTGTCGCTCGCTCTCTTGCGCTTGTCGGCGCTGTAGAACTTGCTCTTGCTCTAGCTGCTGGAGTCGTTCACGCTGGTGTCGTTGGGTTCGCTCGGCTTCCCACAGCGGCCAACGTCCCTTGATTGTCGATGCGGCAACAGCTCGTTGGCTCGCACATAGGATGGACGTCACGGCGTCTATTGTAGCGCCGTCTTCGACAGCGAGGAAGCGTGCTGCCTTGACAGCTGCCGTCGTTAGCTCGCTCTTCGTCGGCGTCGCCATTGTTGTTGTTGTTGTTGTTGTTGTGTCTCTGTTCTCGTTGTGAGAATGGAGAAGAGAACTGCGAGCTTCCAGCGTGTTGAGACCTGATGTGGTGTGGTTTGATGTGGTTGATATGGTCTGTTGACATACGTTATACGTTGTTCTTTGCACGTTATATGTGTATGGTTATATGTTATATGTATATACAAAACGCGAGACTAAAATGAAAGTGGAAATAGACTTGCCTATTGTATGCGAGGCTCAATTATATTGGCTTTTGTATAGATAGGACCACCGAAAAACGCTGAATGCCATCCAAAGACAAAAGTATACTGAAGCAAAAAACCTCGCGGCAATCTTCACAAAATTTTCTCGTTTCTCTACATTTGAGGTTAAATAAGGTTTTTCGAGGAAAATATTGAGGTGTATTGAAATTTTGTGAAACAAAAATCGATTTTTTGGTTTTCTAAACGGTAAAATACAAAGGTACTGAAAGAAGTTATTTTGCTGTATATTTTACTAAATTTTGTGATCACGTCAAATAGGATCGCACTTAGCCGCGCAAATCAGGTTTACAGCGCATGCTGAGGTAAGTACGAATCTTGCGCGTGGGTTCGATCTGCTTGTCAGTATAGGGTCCACTAATCGGGCCAAAAGCTCCCCTGAGTTTTTCATCTCTCACTCACTCACTCTCACTCACTCACTCACTTGCCCTCATTCGGCCGACGCACGCAGCAGCAGCAGCGCCATCGCAGTCGCCGCATCATCCGCCGCAGCGAGAGCCGCCGTCGCCGCAGCCGCTTCCGGAGCGTCTAGCGCGCGAGCAACAGCACAGCCACTGCGCTGTCGCATCACCATCGCACACTCTACACACTAACAGCAATCGCAACAACAACACACCATGCCGGAGCTCCACGTCACGCTCATCAAAGCCACAGACTTGCCGGCGGCCGATAGTGGCTTCCACGGCCGCAGCAGCGACCCGTACGTGACGTTCACGGTCGGCGACGAGTGCGTCCGGAGCACGGGCTTTAAGAACCAGCTCAATCCAGTGTGGCGACCAGCGGAGCGCTTTGAGTTTGAAGTGCTCGACATTGACTCGGAGAAGCTCCGCGTCGTCGTCATGGACCACGACACGATGAACCAAGACGACGTCGTCGGGACGCTCACGCTCCCGATCGCGCGCTTTGCAAAGCACGCAAACAACCCTGTAGTCGAGACGTTCCAGCTCGACATCCCCGAGGAGTTCTCGCGCCAGCACTGCGACGCGACGATCGAGATCGAAGTGTGCCTCAAGGTCGAAGACGACGGGCAGAAGACGCTGCACATTTGGGAGAACGAGCTCTGGGCCGGCGGCGCGTGGGTGCCTGCAAACAACCACGAGCGCAAGCACTGGTCGTCGTACGACCAAAAAGTGTCGTCGAACACGTTTGAAGACGTTGCGCCCGAGGTCCCGGACGGTCTCGAAGGTCAAGGCTGGGCGTACTCGACACGAAAGGGCGACGAGCACGGCTGGTCGTACGCGAGCTCGTTCACGGGTCCGTGGTCTGCGTCAAAGGGGTCGTCGAGCTACGCGCGCCGTCGTCTGTGGCAGAACAACTGCCGCCCAGCGATCGCATGCGAGTAGTGCCGAGGCGCGACGACGGACTACTGGCACCGACCGACTACCCGACTGCATGCATGAACGAACGAACGAGTGACCCACAACAACAACGACGACAACGACGACAAGGACGACGAGAACGAGGACTACCACAGCGAGACGCGCGCGCAGGAGGAGACTGCGCAGTCGACTGTAGCGAGCAGCAGCGGACTGCTGCGTTTTGTATGTACGTGCGAGTGCGAGGCGCGTGCCAGTGGTGTGCGTCGTCGCTTGTGTGACGCACCACGCTCGAGCAGCACGCGCTTCGCTCGACAGTCTCTAATATAAACTCAGAGCACTATAGCAGTAGTTCGCATCGATCGAGACCGCGGACATAGTGCGTCTCGGCAGCAAAGTAGTGCGTCCTTCTGCGGAGTAACCGCGCGTCAAAGTCCGCAGGCAACAACGTCGCGCCCATGTCGTCCATGCACTCAAACGACTGCTCGGATGCGCGCGCGCGACGCTCGTACCGCGGCGTCACGTGCGTCGGGTGGACGTTGAACATGCGCGACTTGTCGGCCGTGAGGCTCTTTTCGAGACCGAGCGGGAATGGCGCAAGGAGCGCTTTGCCGTTCACGTACAACAGCTCAGGAGTGTCTGTGACGTCTTCGTTCGGGACAAAGTGCGCCATACTACCGCAGAGCGTGTCGCGATGGCGTTGGAGGTCTTGATTCGGGACCGAGTCAACAAGACTCAAGCCGTACGGTGAGAAGAAGTAGTCGACGTGCGCGAGCTCAAACGCGAGCCAGAACGCCTCTTTGTCGCCCCACGAGAACGCCACGTCCAAGCGCACGACGGTCACGAGGTGCTTGAGGACTGCGAGCACGTCGGAGCCCGCGCGTGCTTTGTCAATAAACACCATCGACGAGTCCATCTCGTGTGCTGTCAAGCGCTTGTACGCGAGCGACGCAAGCAAGTGCGGCGACGGCGCAGAGCCAGCGAGCCCAAACGCTGCGTAGTCGAACGTCGCGACGAGGTGCTCAAGCAGCGTCGTGCCGCTTGGGTCGTCGTCCGACACAGTGCGCGTGAGGAACTTGTTCATCGGCGCGACGCGGTCGTAGAAGAACGTCGTGCCAGTGCGGACATAGCCGCTCATGGCGCGGATGTCAGCCGGATTGCGCATGAGCACAGCGTCTGCATCCAAGAGCACGACCTCTTGGAGCTTGGTGTGGTACAGCGCAAGTGGCTTGAGCCAGTAGCTCTGGAACGACCGCGCGAGCTTTTCGTCGCCGTGAAAGACGTCGTCGACGTCGCCATCGCGACCGGAGCGACTGAGGATCTCGGTGCACACGTCAATGATCTCGACGTCCGTGTCGTTGTACGTGAGCAGCGCTTGCGCGTCCACTGAGAGCTCGTCTGGGAAGCAGTGGTACACTTGGATGATCTCGTTGTTCCCGAGACACCGGAGCTCGCGAATGAGCGACACGCCCATCGACACGATGTCGTTGTGCAGACTGATGATCACGCCACGGTCGTATCGAGAAGACGAGCTGCTGCTGTTGTTGGCGTCGCGATTGTTGGTAGCGGATGTGGCGGGCGACGGCGCCGACCGCAGGAGCTCAAACCGCGAGCTCTGCGCGTCGGCGAACACGCGCAGCGATGTCGAGAGGTGCGGCATGTAGTGCGCAGTCGAGAGCGACGCAATCGAGCCGAGCGCGAGACAGCAGAGACATGCAAAGACCCACGCAATCGTGCGGCGATGGTGTGACGCTGGCGCTGGTGGAGGCGACGACGACGCTGCGAGCGCCATCTCGATCGAGCCGTCGAGTGCGCTTGACGCTGCGAGATTAAAAGTGCGCAGCGAGCGCAGCAGCAGCAGTGGCCATCACGAGCGCGTCTAGCGCACATCGTCGTCGTCCGCGAGCAGTCAAAGCAGTGCCATTCGGATCACATTGATGATCTGTTTGGACTATCGCACTTTAACGAATCGAGTCATTCGTTAAAGTACGATTGTATCCGCTCAAGTACGAAGTCATGCCACTCAATACCAGAGCTCGTTATCATGCCGCTTGTTCGTATGTACATGTCGATTCGAATGGCGCTGTCGTGTCGCTACGCTCGCGCTCACGTCTCTAGACAGCAGCTGTCGCAGTCACTGTCGCCTCGGACGCAGTTGCAGTCGTCAGTGCAGCGCGCTTTGCGCCGCCGTCGTAGGCTGGGAAGCGCTCTTGGAAGATCGCGTCCGAGATCATGATCCACGACGACTTCTCTGTCAGCGTGACGCGATCGACTGCGAACGTCTTTGTGAGGAACTCGAAGCGCGGACGCGTGATGCGATCGACGCTGCGCATGATCACGCCGACGTTGCGCACGACGCGCTCGTGCGGCATCCCAACGACGTTCACGAGGTACGCGTACGCGCGCTCAAGTGGCTCGGACTTGCACATGATCACGCGCGGGTTCGTCGACCAGGCGAGGATCGTCGCGTCGCGGCTGCCGAGGAGCGCGTCGAGCGCACTGAGCTTTGCGTCGACCGAGTTGGGCGAGAGCCCGAGGACTTCGGGCGTGCTCGCAATCAGCTTTGTGATCGCATCGGCCGACAGGCCGCGCTTCTTGAGGAACACCACCTTCGACTCGAGGCAGTCGAGGCTCAGCGACATGAACTGCGGACAGCGCTGGAGCACGCCGACGACCTGCCGGTGGCTCAGCCCTTGCTCGATCAGGAACTGCCGCTTCGGCTCGAGGTTCTCGCGAATGCTTGTCGACACGGCGTGTGGGAAGACCGAGATGAGGAACGGCAGCTGCGTGGCGTTCGTTGTGAATAAGACGATAGTCAGCGCATGTGTGCGTGTGACGGCAAGAGGAGAGCGCGTTGGAGACGCACCTTGCGCGGCGCCACGCCGTGCGCGATGTACCACTCCTTGACGTCCAAGAGCGCTTGCTCGCGCACGCCGAGGATGTTCGGGTGGCGCGCAATCGCGCGCACGAGCAGCGGACCCGAGACGCCGTTCGCACGGAGCCAGTTCACCTACAAGCAGCACATTGCGTGAGTCTCGCGACCAAGTTGACAGTGTGCGTATGACGATCGAGCGCGAGCAAACCTTCTCGTCCATCGTCGAGGCCAAGTAGCCGATCATCTAGCGACCGTACGAGTACATACACAGAGAGAGTGCGTGCGTCGTTGTGAACCGAGTGCGATCGATCAGCGCTGATCAACAGCGACGAGCAGACCAAGCCAAGGAATCGCTAGCGTGGACGTACCATCGGGTGCATCGCAACCGCCGAGAGCGCGAGGCTCTTTGTGAGTCCAACGTCTTGCAAGTACGTGATCGTGCGGTCGATTGCGTCCATCGACACGGCGTTGTTTGTCTTCTCGAGCTTCGCAGCGATGCGACTGTAGCACGCGTCGGTCTCCTTTTTGTTCATCGGGCGATCGATCGAGAAGCGCGACGACGAGATCTGACGCGCGAGCGCTGCGACCGCCATCTTCGTCGTCGTGTTTTGCTGCTGCTGCGCACGTGGCGCTGCGGCCGCGACGCTCGCACGCGCGCCTCGAACGACTGCGCTCAACATGCTGCTTGTCGCCGGCGAATCGAGGCTGAGTGAGGAGGATTGGCGTGGACTGGTATTACAGTACTCTATCGATTCAATAAAGTACGATGCATGCCAATCAAAAGGCAACATGCACATGCGTTGCTCTTGAGCTTGAGCTGCTGATCAAGCTGCCTGACAGACACCAGACGCTTGAGAAGACGACCGTGCGTGTGTGTGGACCTACGTGTACATGTGCAATGTGTGCGCTACAGATATGCAGTCAACGTCCTAGTGTGTGTGTGTGTCTCGTGTCCAAGTGCAGCGTCTCGAAAAGCGAACGATGCGACTCGATCCAAGTTGCATCCAGTGCATCGCTCTCTTCCAAGATGCTGCTAATGCGTCTATGGTGCGTTCTCGGCTTCACCCCTGTCTTCGTCGTCTCCTGCGTCGTGCTCGTCGTCTTCTGTCTCTGCTTGTGCGTCGTTTCGCGGTGGCGGCAACGCGTCGGTCGTGCGATCCAAAGGCGCTGTGATCGTGTCGCTCATATGAACGACAGCCGTCGCTACTGGGACTGGAAACATCACGTTCTCGCACTGGTCGAACGGCGCGAGGTACCCTGTCTCGAGCGCAAACATGTGTGTGCGACGCCGGAGCAAGCGCTGGAAGAACACATCAGGCAATGGCACGGCGCCGAAGCCTGCGAGGCACTCTTGCTGCTTGTACGGCCGGTCTGGCACCTTCTTCCACGGCTGCCGCGTCCGTCGCGGCGAGACGTACCGCGGGCTAAAGTTGAACAGGTTCAGGTGCTGCTGCTGCTTGAGCGCTTTCTCTTTTCCGACCGGGTACGCTTCGAGGAGGCTCCGGCCATTGACGTAGAAGAGCTCTGGTGCTGTCGAGTTGACTGGGAGGTAGTGCGCCATGTTCCCACAGAGCGTATCGGCGTGCTTGAGCATGTCGTCGTGCGGCGCCGACTCGATCGCGCTCACGCCCCAGGGCGAGAACGAGTAGTTCGCGTGCCCAAACTCCCACGAGAGCCAGAACGCCTCTTTGTCGCCCCACGAGAACTTGTACCGGAACCGCTTCTCCGTGATCATGTACCAGAGCACATCGAGCGCTTTCCCAGCGCGCGCTTTGTTCACTGCGAGCATCGACGAGTCCTGCTCGTGGCACGTCTTGCCTTCGAACGACAGCGACTGCTTCATGTGCGCCGACAGCTGCGGACCTGTGAGGTTGAACCGCGCGTACGGGAACTTGCGGATCCAGACCTCGAGGTAGCGATACCGCTGCGCGTCGTCGCCTTGACCGAGCCGGATGATCTTGTTAAAGTTGCGGTGCTTCTTCACGACGCGGTCGTAGAAGAACGTTGCGCCAGTGCTCACGTAGCCAGGCAGTGTGCGGATCACGCCTGGGTCTCGCATCGCGAGCACGTCTGCGTCCAGGAGCAGCACTTCTGTGATGTTGGTGTGGTGGAGCGCAAGCGGCTTGATCCAGTAGCTCGCAAACGTCTTGGCGATCTTGAGCGTCAGGATCTTCTTCTCGACCATCTCAGTGCACACGTCGACGAGCTGCACTGGGCTCTCGGGCGTACTTACTCTCGCCAGGAGCTCGCGCGACCGCGCCGACATCTCGTTCGGGAAGCAGTGGTACACCTGCACGAGCTCTTTGTTCCCGAGACACCGGAGCTCTTTGATGAGCGATACGCCCATGGCAATGATACCGTCGTGGAGACACATGATGATGCCTTTCTGGTACAGGTTCACAGGAGGAGGAGCAGACGACGATGATATCAGCGTCGGCGCGAGTGTGCTCGATGTGCTTGCGGCTCCAGGTTCGCGCTCTTCGTCACCGACAGTGTCCAGTGGCACTGGCAAGTCGTCCTCCAGCGTGCTCTCGACAATTGCTGGGATGCGCTGGACTTCCTCTGGTGCTGCGCGCACTGCGAGGCGCACGAGGTCGCTCGCATGATCAACGACAGACGTTGGGAGCTTCTGAAGGATGATGCGGTCGGATGTGAGATGGGAGTTGATGAGCGCAAAGCTAACGAGCGCGTAGCCGATCACAACAAGCGTGACGCTAACAGTCATGCGGAGCACGCGATGGCGGCGCCACCATCCGCTTGCACCGACAGCGTCCGAGGCATCCGAGCCTCCGAGCATGTCGCTGTCGCTCACCGTGACTTTGGTCTCCATGGGAGCACAAGCGCGTGCGTGTGCGTGTATAAGAGCGAACGAGGAGCTGTCGAGTCGAGGTCGAGTAGTAGTCGAAGGCGCAGTCGTCAAGGTACGTGCGTGGCGGTAGAGAGGATCCGAGCGAGTCAGTCGCAGCAACGCGAGCACTCGTGTCGTGAGCAGGTCAAGATGCGCGATGTGCTCGCGCACGGAGCAGCAGCAGCAAGTAGCAAGTAGTCGGGCGGGGATTAACAGGAGCAGGCGCCGCCTCCTCGACTGGGCGCGCCAGAGATTCTCTCGCACACACCCTGCTACAACAGCAAATGGCTCAGAGGGACGTCCTAGAAACTCTCGGACGAGCGACAGCAGCGCAATGACTCTCGAGCCGAGCAAAGCGCAGAATCGCGGTCGCTCCGTCCAGTACCAACAGCAAAGCCGATACAACACCCACCCTCGCGCTCCAAGGATGTCGTTTCGAGCCATTTTCTATTCAAGTTGGACGAAACGACGCTCGTCGAAAGTTGGTGTCTAAACACCAAGTCGACTTTCGACGAGAGCAAAGCGTGGTGCTGATCGGCGCTGCTGAGGTGAGTCGCCTCCGTTGTCGAGAGTGTGCGTAGCGCCAGGAGACTTGACGTTCGCTCGTGGAGGTCCTGGAGTCCACCTGCTCGATGACGATCTTCATCTTCATCTTCGCGATCGTCTTCATCATCGTCGCTCAGGAAATTGAAGTTGTCGAGATCTGCGACTTCGTTCAAGTGCCGGTGAGCTCGTTGAGAAGAGGAAACTTGTTCTGCTCTGATGCTTGACCTCTGCTCCAGTCGTTCTGCGCGTCCGACGACTGTATCCGAGTGTAGGTGGCGCACGCTCTCGCGATGGTTCTCCTCCATCCTGCGTACTCGCGCATAGAAGGCTGGGTCACGCGTCACGAGTGTCGACAGCTCGATGCGCTGGTCGCGTTCGCTGCGGGGGTTGGTAGGCCTTGCTGGCTTGCCTGTTGTTCGCGCGCGCTCTGCTGCCTCGATAGCCTCGAACCGCAAGTCCTCGTACATCAAAGTCAGGCACCTGTGCGCCCAACCACCGACGAACACGAGCGACACCTCAGTGTTGTTGTAAAAGCCGGCGTCGGTCATGTTGTTGGAACCACAGATGGCAATGGCGTCGTCGATCAAGATGAAATGTAGCACGGGATATGGCTACACTTCACCCTGTCAGTCTGAAGCAAAACATGGCTACGTCTTAGTCTCACGTCTCACACTCACTCTTATCTTCCGACGGTACCTATGTACCACAACAAGATAGAGTGGTGTGAGCTCGTCGAACCCGATCCAGTCTGGAGGCTCGCGTATTCTGGTCGGTCGGATCAGCTCCGTCTCGATGTCGCAGTCTAGCACAGGACGTGAGTCTCCTGTGCTCCCCCAGCGCAACTACTCGTGTATGAGATTGCTCGCTTTAGTAAGGTTAGTCGTAAACGCGCGTTGCTGTTGTACCTCTCACAATCAACCGAGTCGCGCGATCAGTCTTCTCCCACTTGGCAGAGATGCTCACTTTCAAAGTCGCTCCAGCGTCTCCACATCTCGAGTCGCTCCAGCAACATGACGGCGCACAGTCGGCGGGCAAGCGACGACAACGCACTCGAGCACGCTTCAGAGCGACACGAGCCTACGCACCGCTCATTGGTGTCGACTGCAGTCCGCACGCGTGACAGCGACCTGACTCAAGGCGTATCACCAATGACCACTCTCAGTCGATTCCTCCAGCAAAGGCGCGCGCTCGTGCTGGTTGCGATCGTGTGCACAGCAGCTCTGTGTGTGATTGAGATCACTGTTGTTTCCACGCTGATCCGCTCGCTCGAGCAGACTGGACACCACAAAGCGCTTCGCTCGTCCAACGACCAGAGGCTCATCCAGATCTCTCGTCCCAGCGCACCAAGGAGCGACCAAGATGGCTCTCCGTCCTCAACTTCCGACATTGACACGGCAGACGGACCCAGCCAACGCAGCGAGCTGCTTCTCGCGCATACTGATAGCAACACACCGCAACATGACCGAGTCCTTGAGCAAGCGCCGCCGACGCCGTCGTTGAGCAGTGACAGCGCAACGAGTCGAGGCACGCTTGCACCGTCTCCACCGCTGGTCAATCCACCGACGACGACCAAGCCAGCGGGTGTGCCGACAACGCCAGCACCACAAGCGACCGCACTCGCCTTCAAAGAACATGCATCTGCAGCGCTGCGTACGCGTGAGAAGCACACGGTGGACAAACAAGCCCAGACAAACGCACAACGAAGCAGCACACCGACTGTATCTGGAGCAACACGAACGCCCCCAAGAGACCTCCGCACTCGAAGCGAAGACTTTGACACTTCCGTGTCGCGCTCGAAAGGCGTGATCATCTGTCTCCACGACGCGCTCGTGGCCATGGGGCTCTCGCTCATTCGCGACCTCCGATGCATGGGCAACACGGAGCTGATCCAGATCTACCACTGCTCCCCAAACGAGCTCTCAGCTGCGTCTCGCGAGGCACTCACGAAGCACGACCCGCGCGTCGAGATCGTCGACGTCTGCACGCACTACACCGAGCACGGCGCACTATCGAAAGCCCAGGCGACAAAGTTCCGTAACTGGTGGATCAAGCCGCTCGCGCTCATTCACACCGACATTCAAGAGGTGATCCTGCTCGACGCAGACGTTGTCTTGATGCACGACCCAGCGAGCGTGCGCACACTGCTTGGGTACGTCCGCACTGGCACGACGTTCTTCTACGACCGAGTGCTCGGAGGCAAAGTGTTCCTCAATCACCCAGCGACTGGTGGCGCCAACTACATCCAGAACTGGGTCAAGACGTTCCCGTACGGAGCGTTCAACTTGACTGGACCAGCGCCATCGAGCCACTTGCTCTCGTCGTTCGTCTACGCTGGCAAGTCGTGTCACGAACAAGACTCCTCTATGGTGGTCGTCGACAAGCGGCGCGCTGGCAAAGCGCTCGAAGTGCTCTGGTTCCTGATCACGAAGCAGCGCTTTGCGTTCGAGTTCTCGTGGGGCGACAAAGAGAGCTTCTGGCTCGCGTTCGAGTTTGCTCACGTCCCGTACTTCTTCTCGCCATGGGGAGCAAGCGTCATTGCCTCTGCGCCGAACGAAGACGTGAAGAATCACCCGGACACGCTCTGCGGCAGCCTTGCGCACTATGTCCCAAGCGGTGATGAAGAACCAACGAGCGTCGCGAGAACGAGTAGCAGTAGCACTGGTGACTCCGTCATTGGCGAAGGTGGCGCAAGCAACTCTGAGGCGTCTCTGCCCGAGCTGCTCTACGTGAACGGCAAAGCACTGCTGTCAGCACAACGTGAAGACATCACAGCGATGCGCCGCGCAAGTCCAAACTTGTGGTACAACGCAAACCCGACACACGTGACGCCGCGACAGCATCGACGACCAAACAGCGTCTCAAGCGCGCGGCAGTACCGGAGGTTCCCACCCGAGTGCCTCATTGGGCTCGGGTCGACGCCGTTGTCCGAGCACTTTCAACTCCGGTTATTGCAGCGGCGACTCGTGTACCTCGCCGTTGAAGCGAACTTGCCTGCGATCGCGTACACCTGTCCTCGGTTCTGAGTACGCGAGACGTAGGGAGACAAGGGAACAGAGCTAGGCTTGATTCCATACAGCTACGATTGATCATACCTTGCGATGCTCTTGCGAGGCCTCACATCGTCGAGCCTGCTTAGTGTTTGCTTGAGTGTCTTCACTACTAGTCTGCAATGCCTCGAACCTGGCTATCACTGTGTTGAAGCAGACCAGTGTCTCGTGCCCAGCGCTAGTCTGACCTCTGGATGGACTTGTGGCTTGTGCGTCTCAAGCATGGAGCAGACTCGATGAGCGAAGAGGATCCTTCATCGCGCAGTGTGTGTGTGTGATGGCGAGCGTCCAAGTGGGTGTTTGAACTGTCATATTCCTCACGTGACAATGATGTCGAATGTGGAGACATCCTGCTCGGCATCATTGCGCTCTGTCTGCTTATCGCGGGTATCGGGCTCAAGGTCGCTGAAAGACTTCAATAGTAAGACTCGCATCCAGTAAGCAGCTTGATCAATGCCATCACGGCCTTCCATTGCCTTTCCGACATCTTTCCAAGGTAGCGTGCCTGCACTCGTATGGAGACGACGGCGTCGCTGTCTGAATGATTGGCGCGAGCTGCTGCGAGAGGTCTACGCGACCGAGCGTGGAGACAGCGACGCTGAGTCGTCTACAGCGCATCAGAGCGTCCAACGCTATCGTCTACTCGCGACGGGCGAACCGCGCACGAGTCAGATCGACAGCAAACGAGCGGTCTGTCGCATTGTCAGGACGTCCAGGACATCGTCCAGCGACCATGGCCAAGACTTGAGCTTGAACTCGACCTGGAGCTCTTCGAGGGGTCCATCTTGATAGACCAGTCGATCAGCTCAATCGACACTCGAGTTGATGCGCTTGAGGCGCAAGCCACGGGTGCGTTGGTGCTGGATCAACCAACGCGCGGCGCAGAGCACTCGGGCGCTCTTGCAGTTGACCGATCGACGACCAGCGTCCTGATATCTCGCAGGGGAACGCTTGAAGACCTCGACTGCGGCTTCGATTTCTCCTGCTCGGTCTGTCCATCAGGTGCCACTGACAAGGGGATCTCGTGTCTCGCCAGCGCTCCTATCCACTCGAGATCCTGTGACTGCAGTCGCATCTTGCTTTCACGCTGCTTCACTCCCGGTTCTCCGCTCTTGAGCACAAGTCCAAGTCCAAGTCCGCGACCGATTGCACGGGACGATGAAGACAGCATGGCTCGCGCTCGTAGCCTCCACCGTATTGTTTGCCAGCGCGGTCAATAGCTCCGCTGTGAATGCCGCCGAGCAGCCAGAAGCCATCGCGCCGCTCATCGTCGGAGGCAAAGTAGTGCCGCCTGGATCGAAGACGTACGTCGTTGGGCTTCGCAGCTCAGCAGACGACACCAGCTTTTGCGGCGGCTCGCTTATCGGTCCAAAGCACGTGCTCACAGCCGCGCAGTGCGCTGATCTTCCGATCTACTACGTGTCGATCGGGACGCACTTCGCCAGCGGCGCATCGGACGGCGAGCGGATCAAGGTCGTGAAGCATACGGAGCACCCATATTTCAACGAGATCGGGTTCAGCGAGTACGACTTCCTCATCCTCGAGCTTGAGCGCGAGAGCAAGTTCGCGCCGGTTGCACTTGGAGTCGCGTCCGACATCCAAGAAGGCGCGGTGGCGACAACACTCGGCTGGGGCAAGACGGCAAGCAATGCGAAGCCATCGGAAGAGCTTCTGTCGGTGGACGTACCGATCGTCAGCGACGATAAGTGCGAAGCCGCATACCCCCTTTACGAGATCGACCTCGAGTCGATGTTCTGCGCAGGCGGCGAGAAGGACAAGGACTCGTGCAATGGCGACCTGGGTGGTCCCCTCATCGTCTCAAAGAACGGCAAGGACACCCAAGTTGGTGTTGAGAGCGCAGGAAACAACTGCGGCCAAGAAGGTCTCCCTAGTATCTACGCACGCATCCCAGAAGTCTTGAGCTGGATCCAAGAGGTACTGACAGCGCCGACAACGCCACCAACTCAACCTCCGACCAACCCACCGACGCCACCGCCCACGGAAGCGCCGACGCCGAGCCCGAATCCGTTTGCGAACGACCGCTGCCAGCCTCTGAGCGAGACGATGTGCAACGAGCTTCTGTGCGAGTGGATCGCAGCAACAAGCACATGTGCGAGCATCCAGTAGAGTCACAGCGATCGCTTAGTAGGAGCAGATCCCACCTCCTTCTCCATTCCACTCAGGAGCGAATAGCCGATCCTCATCGCATCAAGTGTGCTGTGTCTCTCTCGATCACTTGCTCTCGCACGCACGACTGAAGAGCGATCACGCACAGCTCCTACCAGCGCATGGCAATCACGCGAGCACAGAGGATCGCGTTGTTAGCAACGCGAGCGATTCAGCGCGTGGCTGCAAATCACGCGTCGTCCATCTCGGTGCAACGGCGAGTCACGCACTCGACAACTGTGGTGCCGACTGGATGGGGAACGCGAGCGATACGATCACTCGCTCGCTCACGCTTGGCGATCTCGCCATTCGCGCATTCGCCAGACACGAGCGATGACAACCGACTCGACATCCGCTGCAACGAGCCCGAGTGCATCGACTGGAGCTGCGGCCGCACACGTGCAAGAATGGACAAGCACGCTGCTGCACTATGCGCTGCGTCTTGAGCACGTCGCAGTCGACATCTCGACCGACCGGATCCTGTACCACCTCGAGTGCGAGCTCGCACAGCCATTGCCACCGACGCACCTTGCGCAGTGCGAGTTCCTCACGCTCGGGTGGCCGCTCGGCGGTATCTGGAAGATCATCAACGTCAGCAACGACCGCCGCGTTCTCCACTGCCTCGCATGGCGCAAGACGGAGCTCAATCACAAACACATCGAGGCGATGAACGACGAGCTCCAGGCACGACAGCGCGCGGCAGTGCCCGATTCGCCACTCACGGTCTTTGGATGGAAGATGCAGCTCGGTGTGTGGCGAGACCAGCGCCACTGGTTCCTCCGCGACACATTGCCGCCGCCTCCAGTGGTGGAGTTGACAGGCACTACAACTGCGTCAGCAGCTGCGCCACTGCCGCCGCTCGACACTCCTGTGACAGCCCACTTGCTCGCAGGACTCGCTCCGATCGAAGTGTACCTGAGCGTGAACAGCATCACGTCGGTCGACACCGTTGCGCAGACGTTCACGGCCGACGTGACGTGGGACGCCACGATCCCTGGCGTCACTGCGATCCGCGAAGACTCGGTCCTGACCGAGCTCCTCGACTTGCTCGAGTTCAGCGAAGACGCGTTCGAGTTCACGAACGTCACGAGCGTGCAAGAGGAGCGGCCGATCACGACGGTCCTGTCGTTTGCAGGCGATGTCGCGTTCTACGATGACTTGGCGCCGCAGACGCGCGCGAGCGCCGTGCTGAGCCACCTCACGTACTCGCGCCGGACGATCGCAGTCTTTAGCGAAGAGAT
This sequence comes from Pythium guiyangense, assembly GCA_003730235.1. Taxonomy (NCBI): domain Eukaryota; phylum Oomycota; class Peronosporomycetes; order Pythiales; family Pythiaceae; genus Pythium; species Pythium guiyangense. The sequence continues at coordinate 934,863 of QXDM01000039.1, forward strand.
GTCGCTCTACAACTTCCCGCACGACCAGCAGAAGCTCACGTTCGCGCTCTCGCTCGGCTCGGGCGTCCGGCCGTCACTTGGCGTTGTGCCAGCGCCAGTCGACGTTGGACGCTTTGCGCTCGACAACTTTAAGCTCGGGAACGTCTGGCACGTCGTCTACGGCGACCGCGTCTTCCTCGACGACGCAGCAGTCGACGCCACGACGTCCAAGAAAGCGCTGACGTTTGCGCTTGTGCTCGAGCGCCGCAGTGCGTACTACCTCACGAACGTCGCGCTCCCAGCTGCGAGCATCACGTACTTGTGCTTCGCGACGTTCGCACCTGTTGACGACACTGGCGCGCTCATGGACACGAGTTCGCGGCTCCAGATCGTCTTGACGCTCCTGCTCACGGCCGTGACGTTCAAGTCGCAAGTCGCAGCGCTCCTTCCGCAAGTCTCGTACTTCACGACGCTCGACGCGTACGTCTTTGTGTGCTTTGTCGTCACGTGCTGCGTCACGCTCGAGAACGCGCTCTTCCCGACGCTCGTGCAGCTCTTCCCGACGTGGCGCGAAGACGGACTCCTCGGCTTCTCGGTCGGCGCGTTCACGCTCGTGAACGTCGTCTGGGGCGTCTACCTCGTGCTCTGGCTCCGGCTGCGAGCGCACCGTGCGAACGTGCTGCTCCAAGTCGAAGCCTACGTGCGCGTCATCGCAGCGACCGTTCCAGCGAGTCACCGCGACGTCGTGCTCCGTGAACACCTCGCTGGGCTCCAGTTCAAAGCCTGGGAGCTCCCGACGATCGCGACGATCGCAGACACCGGCGTGCTGTACATTGAGCTCCCAGACGACGTGCCGAGCGAGCGCAAGCGCCGCAGTGCTGACGAGACTGCGCACGAGCGCTTCCGCACCGACGCCAAGCAGGACGCATTGGCGATCCAAGCGCTGTACCGCAAGCTCGATCCACCTGCTGCTGGTGCGATGACAGGCGCACCAACATGGCTCAGTGTGCCTATGGAGCGGCTCGGCCACGCACGTCTCGCAACGCAAGCAACCAAGCGGCAGCAGCGGTTGTCGAGCTCGCGCTTTGTCGTTCAGATGCAAGACGTCGCGGACGCTGTGTCGCTGCGCCAGAGCATGACGCACTACCGCCGTCAGTCGCAGTCATGACGATGTGTATGCGAGCAATGGAGCATCATGTTGGGATCATAAGACACGGACCCACATCTCGCTGGCTCGAGGACTTCGACTCGACTGCTTTGCAGTGTCTGCTGTACTGGTACGCTTCATCGCGAGAGGTTGCTATCAAGCTCGAACAGCGTTCGCCACAGTGTCCTTGCTTGCTCTTGCGAAGCGCACTCACTTTGCCGAGTCTGCTGAAGTGCACAAGATCAACACATACACCTACATACTCGGGCAGCATGACGACCGACACGCGCATACGCAGTCGATGCACTCAGGCTCGCTAAGTCAACTGGAGGTGGGTGTGTCGAACTCCTGGTCAAGATACTTGTCTATAATAGGAACGCGACAGCTACAATAGACGATTGTCGTCTACAATATATCGTCTAGTCCAAAAGATATATAGTCTGGATTGCAAATTAGTCTGTCCAGACTACTGTATTTAATCATCAGAGCAATTCAAATCGACGTTCAGATTTAGTCTGGACAAGATTAAAATCAGCCGATATACAGCGTTGTCTTATAATCCAGAATATCTTCGTCCAAATGCATGACAATATTCTGACAGACTCCAACTCAACAATGATTGGTCTGATTCAGCAGCAAAACATAGATTCAGAAAGCACAAAACAAGGAGAACATCATGTAATGATAGAGTTTTTTCAAAAACACTGTTAGAACCAACGATTATTATCACAATATGCAACGCCTCGATTAAGTCCGGTGAAAAAGTAAGCGTCTAAGAAAATATACTTGGATTTTGTATTGATTACTCATCACGAATACATGACACATGGTATGTTCTGCAATGTTTGTTAATTTGCAAATGCCTATCAGATTGAATGGAGTGCACAATGCACACCAACTACAACAGCAATGAGTACTTTACCAATATATGGTCTTTCGCGTTCGTTCGCTTTCATTCGAGCGAGTTAACCAGCTTTCAAATCATGTCACATCATGAAACTATTTTTGTATATATAATCATGCCCAAAACCAATCTTTTTCTTGACGGTCGGATTAAGGCAATGTTTGCGAATGAATGGTGATGAACTGATGGCATGCAAGGCATACACAGAATGCCAATCGTTATGTCTTACTACTGATCCATCCGTCTCGCGAGCATTCACCTTGAAGCGTTCGATAACCGTGATTATTTACGAACCTCAGGTTGTTTAGCCGCACAGAATCAGATATTCGATACAATAACCAAGTCTATTTTCTTGGTCGATTCGTTTTTGATCGTACTTAATCGAGGTGTCGTACATTTTTTATTGAAACAAACGATCCAGTCTCCCACTGACAATACAACCTTGTATACCGCAATCCCCGAATCGGCCACTTTTCCATTGGTCTATGATTTGTTGTCAGGTGTTGTGTGTTTTGCATCTGTGAAGTCTCATATCGTACTTTTCTTGGGCATGGACGAAGACTTTCTGGGGCAACTGTACATAGGATCGCGGAAGAGGAAATTGTCGTCTACAATATATCAACTAGTACAAAACAAACGAATGTAAATATCGTACAAAGGACAACATCACCAAACACAGCATGTACGCAATATCCTACTAGCGAATATTGACCGTACAAAATGAAATGCTACAAAATGTAGGAATACAGGACAGATCTCAATGAAATAGAGATATATCTTCTACCTTAAAACTGGTATCAATGCCAAACCTTGAGCACCGTGTGAAACATCACTCGCTACAAATTTTTTCGGTCTGATCAGATAGTGAACTGACAAATATTGCGCCTACGATCACATTTTTGGGTCAGGAGACGAATCATGTAGATGGCTACATTGGCAACAAGAACGATGCTCAAGTTGTCGATCGAGAAGTGATCTCTGGAGAAGCCTGACCTCATCGTCGCCACGCACAAACGTGAGCAAACTACACAAGCAAATTGCACATTGTTGCACCTTCGTATCACGATCGCGATTGCCTCGACCTTGCTCTGGCCTCGACGTTGGCCGCCGCTAGACGGTCAGTGCGCTCTCAAGACCCAAGGCGTGTACGTCGCGTGCGCGCTCTCTCTTGCTACTGGTGCATGCGCATGCATGAGCGAGTCGCGTCAGTAGCTCACATGCACACACTTTGCCTCTGTATGTGTTCGCAGTCCCCCATGGGAGTTGCGCGCCACTGATCGAAATGAAGACTGATGAATTGAAGCGAGCAAGCTCGCTGTATGCAAATAGCCTAGACTGTTATGAGCGAGTGAGCGAGCGAGCACGACCTCCCATGCTCCTACGATCGGTCGCAACAGACACGACTCTCCAATGTAGGCCACCGTGTGGCAATAGTGGCAGCAGCCAACACTAGCGGTGCTCAGAGCACTACGACGAGAGTTGACACTAAACAGTCGACACTCGAGCGTTGCACTCGCATGACCGCGGCGTGTCGAGGCAAGAACTCAACAGTATGTGAGTGGCTAGGCGCATCCAGGACCTGTCGGTCAAGCCAACGCGCTCTAGCACCAGTGGAAGTGCTAGTCCGCCGCCGGCCGCACCGATCGCAGAGCCCCATGTCGAGCAGCAGGACGATTCAGAGCAGCCTACACGCTCGCACGCTGCGCTCGTCGCCACTCCAGCGCAAGAACAAGCGCATGAGTTTGAGTTCGACAGCCAAGAAGAAGACGTCACTGAGCGACGTCGTCGTCGCTGATGGCGAGCTCGTGGTCGCAGAAGAGCACGGCCGGGACTCGGTCGTGCTCCTGACGCTCGGATCGGTGCGTTTGCTTGTGAGTGATGACATTACAGAGTGTGGAAGTGCTCGCTGCTCGACACGTGCGCTGACTGTGTGTGGCCTGCCTCTCGTCAGATCTTCTGCGTGGTCGTCGTGAAGAACGGTGCGTCGCTGCATCTCGAGACCGTGTCGGACCAGCGCCACCACTTTCCCGACCTCACGTCGCGGCGATGGACGTCGTGCATCAAGACGCGCTCCAGGACGCGCGCAAGTTCAAGCTCCAAGCGCGCTGCACATCGCCAGGTCGACCGTCGGCGTACGTCTTTGAGTGTCCAACGCCAGCGACGTAGGCCAAGTGGATCGACGCGATCCTGAGCTTTCGCGACCGAAGCGAGCTCCACAGCAGCAGCACAAGCAGCAGTAGTACGAATGACACAACGACGAGCAGCAGCAGCACCAATAGCGCGAGTCGCTCGTGTCAACATGTCGACGGCGTGCAGCGTCGCCGTGACCGACGAGTTCGAGGCGTACACTGGCGGGATCTTTGACAACAAGACGAACCAGACGGATGTGGACCACGCGATCTTGGTCGTGGGCTGGGGCGAAGAGAAGAACACCAAGTTCTGGGTCGTGCGCAGCAGTTGGGGGAGCTACTGGGGCGAAGACGGCTGGTTCCGCATCGTGCGCGGCGTCAACAACCTCGGGATCGAAGGCGAGTGCGCGTTCGGCGTGCCGAAAGACAACGGCTGGCCGACCGCTGTCGTCGTCCCCAAGCACGCGATCGAAGCCGAACAAGCAGCAGCAGCAGTCCCAGCGGTTGCCAAGCCGGTCGAGACCATGCGCACGGCAGAGCCGATCGCCAAGTCGACGTGTCGCGAGAAGCTTTGCTTTGACGGTGGCGAGAAGGTGCTCTCGCCGCTGCCGCACGAGACGGTCGAGCTCAAGGACTTGCCGAAAGCCTGGGACTGGCGCAACGTCGACGGCAAGAACTACGTCACGTGGGACAGGAACCAGCACATCCCGCAGTACTGCGGCAGCTGCTGGGTGCAAGGCACGACGAGTGCGCTCTCGGATCGCATCTCGATCCTGCGGAACGGTACGCTCTCTCTCCTTCGACATTTGCATGCGCTGACGCTTCGACTGGGTCTGCTGACACTGTTGATGTCTCGTGGTTGTTCGTTTGACTGCAGCGACGTGGCCAGAGATCGCGCTTGCGCCACAAGTGCTGATCAACTGCCACGGCGGAGGCACGTGCCAGGGCGGGAACCCAGGCTTTGTGTACGAGTACGCGCACCGCCACGGCATTCCGGACCAGACGTGTCAAGCGTACCAGGCGAAGAACCTCGCGTGCGACCAGTACGCGATCTGCGAGACGTACGTCTGTGTTGTGGCAGAGCAGTGATGGACTTGGTGCTCTTGGTGTTGATACTGTGGCTTGCGTGAGTGACGCCATACTGACACTGTCGGGATGTACTGCTGCTGCTACTAAACCACACAGGTGCTGGCCGTCAAACACGTCGTTCACGCCTGGCGCGTGCGAGCCCGTGAAGACGTTCACCAAGTACTACGTGTCCGAGTACGGGTCTGTGAGCGGCGCGAACCGCATGAAGGCCGAGATCTACAAGCGTGGGTCCATTGGCTGCGGCGTGCACGCGACCGACAAGTTTGAAGCCTACAGCGGCGGGATCTACGAGGAGAACGTCTGGTTCCCGATGATCAACCACGAGATCTCGGTCGCTGGCTGGGGCTTTGACGAGGAGACGCAGACCGAGTACTGTACGTGATGCGCTGTGGCTGAGTGTCTGTGGCTCTGCTGCAGTCGAGCGACTGACTGACTGACTGACGACACTGTTGCTTTGTGTGTGTGACTGTGCAGGGATTGGTCGCAACTCGTGGGAACGTATGTACTTGGAGCGTCTGCTACTGTCTTGGTCTTGGCAATCGAGCCACTCGCACACACTCAGCGCATACGATCGCATGCTCGCTCTTGACTGCGCCATGTGCTGCAGGTACTGGGGCGAGAACGGCTGGTTCCGCATCAAGATGCACCACCACAACCTCGGGATCGAGCAGGACTGCGACTGGGGCGTGCCGATCCCAGACGGCTCCAAGCCCGACGACGCGATCGACCTCGTGCACCGCGACGCCGATCTCGATGCGTTTGACATCGCAATGGCGCGCGTCATGGATGCGCAGACCGCAGTTGCGAGTGTCGAGTGAGTGAGTGAGTGAGAGGAGCGAGTGCGTCCTGGACGTGACGTGCAGACAACGTACATTGAGAGGAGCGTCGTGAAGCGACGTGAACATGAACTCGACCTGGTACTCTGCGCTACTATGAGCCTCGTTGTCAATCTGCAGGAAGTGCTCGCGGCGCTGGCTCTGTGGCGCTTGAGCACACAGCGCACGACTCTCGGTCGAGTCACTTCTACCGCTGCGTCTTGTTCGCCCACAGCTGCTCATTGCGCTTGTTGATCTTGCGGATGCGCGGACGATCCGAGCGAATCTCCCAGCGCTGGTCAAACGGACGCACTGCGGATCGGTCGACGATGATGTGGATGTCGCCGCTGCATCCGCGTCGACGGTGCATGTGGCGCGTGCACGTTCGGTCTCGACTGCTCGTGTCGTCACGGCGTTCGCCCTTGATCGCAGTCGCGACAGTCTTGACGTCCGTCTCACAGTCGCCATCATCGCACGAGCAGCTACTGTCGCTGTCAGAAGCATCATCGTCATCGTCGAAGTCGTCGCGCTCACTTGCGACGCTGTGGTCAAAGTACGCATCGAGGCGCTGGTTCTCGCGCAGACGCAGTTCGCGGCGCACGAACTTGCGCTTCGTCATCGCCACTTCGATGGCTTTGAACGTCTGAAGGAGCGGCACACAGCTGTCTGTGCGGTGAATGTACTTCCGTGCGCGTGTGTGCGCACTGGTACCAGCGGCAGCAGCAGCGATTCCAGTGCTACTACGGTCGTCCAAGTCGACTGGCGCTGCGCAGTACAGACTCAAGTCCGACCACTTGAGACGCACCAAGTCGAGGTGGCGCGCTTTGATCGCGCGCATGAGGTCGCTCACTGGTTGACTGCCGTCCATCTTGACGCAGTGCACGCCCGGCTTGCCAATGAACACGTAGTGGAGCTCGAGCATGCTGTTTCTCGTGTGTGTGTATGTGGGTGAGAATGAGACAGAGATGACGATAGAGAGAGAACGACTTGAGAGCTCACGACTCGAGCAACCAACTGCCTCAAGTGCAAGCGAACGAGAGCCATTGGACTCTATCACACACACTATCGCTTTCTCCCTCTCTCACACACACACACTTCGCTCGTTGCTCCGCTGCGTGACGACGCACTTGCTCAACCAGCAGCGGCCATGGCGACTGTGAAGACAGAGCTGCTCAAGACTACACCGCCACCGTCTGCGCCTCGGTTGTCTCGTGAACAGGACGCAGTGGCAGCAGAGCCTGAGCGAGCGATCGCCTTCAGCCTCCGACGGAGCCTGTTCATCACGCGCGTGCTGACCGACGCGACACAGTGGCGCCGCATCACAAACTTCATCTACATGTGGCCGCAATGGGTCGTCGACTTTCATCGCCGAGAGCTCGCCAAGCGAAGCAACTGGCCGCTTGAGTTGAAGATGGCGCCGGATATGTACCCTCGCAGCATCGGTTTGCTACCGCAGATGGCGATCTTGGCGAACGACGAGGACATGTTCCGTTCGCTGCGCACACTCGCGCGCGAGAACCCCGCACTTCAGCGCCACGCGAAGCTCCAGTTTGTCGATGTCATGAAGGTCGCGGTGTACAATCAGAACGTCGACACCCTCGCATGGACGTTCGCGGTCATGCGCGAGGATCCAGACTGGGTCTGCGAGCAGAACTTGATGCAGGCAGCTCTCATATGCCCGAGTGCAAAGATCGTCAAGTGGCTCCTCGAGAACCTCCCGCGAGAGTACACAGACGTCGCGCCGGGGGTCGTGGATAGCGTAGTGTGTGACCGCATATCGGTGCTGCGATGTGTCATCAAGAGCGCACGGTACCAGTTCTCGGACTACGCGCTGTCGGAAGCCGCAGTGCACGAAGAAGGAGATTATCAGGAGGCATGGATCAAGGAGCTGAAGCTCTTGCTGCGCAGCCACAAGACGCTGCAATGGTCACCGCTCGCGTACGCCCGCGCGCTCGAGAGTGCTTGCAGCACCGGCAACCTGGACGCTGTCGTCCTTCTCCATGCGAAGATGCAGCAGCTCCGTCTGAGCTGCACGACGCGAGCGATGGACGACGCCGCGCAGCATGGACAGCTTCACGTCGTCGAGTTTCTCCACGCAAATCGACCCGAGGGCTGCACGACTCGAGCGATGGACGGCGCGGCAAAGCGAGGACACTTGGACATCGTGCAGTTCTTGCACGAGCATCGAACTGAAGGCTGCACGCGCGCAGCGATCAACATGGCGGCGCGGAGACTACACTACTACGTTCTCAAGTTCCTGATCGAGAATCGTCGCGAAGAGCTCTTTACCGGCATATTGCGGCGCGCTGTTGTGCCTGATAAGTACTGCTCGCACTTGCGGCCTCTCGATACAATCGAGATCCTGTGCGAGCACTCGACACTGATCGAAGTGCTCGACGCGAGACGCGCAGTGATGCAGACACGGTGGCACTATCTGACCAACGTTTTGACCGACTACATCTGGAAGATCGTCTCGCAAGAGCAAGCGCTGAGTGACACGTCTGGGCGTCGTCGACGCGAGCGAGCTGGCAGCGGTGAAGACAAGCCCAAACACAGCAACAGCAGCGTCGGCAGTCGCGCGTCGCCGCTCAAGCGCCAGTGCCAGGAGTAGCTATCAGTTTGTTTCCTTTCGCTAGTTTGTCGTTGCATACTTTGACCAAGTTCGTTCCGTGCCACACCACGTGCACACCAATGCACATGATGTAGTCCACACACACTCTGTCAGGACATTGAAGCAGCAAACGTCGCGAGATCGACTTGCACACGCGTGCGGTGGTGGTGACGACAGACAGCACGACACACACGACACACGATCGAGTGCTCGAGAGCGCGTGGCTGCACGTGATTCTTGTAGCCGCGGCGATGGACAACGCAGCATACGGCGGTCACCTCGACGTCCTCAAGTGGCTTCACGAGCATCGGTCCGAAGGCTGCACGCCCACGGCGATGGACATCGCGGCCATGGAAGGGCACCTCGAGGTCATCCAGTGGCTCGACAGCCATCGCACCGATGGCTGCACGCCGTTTGCAATGGACCAAGCAGCTGAGAACGGCCACGTGGACATCGTCGCGTGGCTCCATGAGCACCGACGCGAAGGATGCTCGGCCGACGCGATGCGCGGGGCAGCAGACAACGGACACTTTGACACGCTGCGCTTTCTGCACGCGCACCGAAGCGAAGGCGTGGCGCCAGGTACGTTTGAGTTTGGCGTGAGCGCGACCAAGCACTTGGAGATCGTCCAGTGGCTCGCGTGTCACTACCCAGACGCTTTGGACATGGCGGTACTTCACAGTCGCTGTGCTTCAGGCGTGTTCGCGTTTGCACTTGCAAGGAGCGCTCGAGTGTGAGCGAGTCCGCTGTGAGTGAGTGAGCATGGGCAGTCGCCTACGCCTTGCGACGTACTCGCGACACCTCAAGCAGACTCGCTCGGATGTTTGCCAAATATTGTCTGATGTCGACACTGTTGTCTGCCGAGTCTGGCGTCGCTAGAGCGTCGAGACAGCGTTTCCAGATCGAGAGCGCTGCGACGTGCACGCGCTCGAACGAACGGATGATCGTGGGCTACCTTGTTCGAATGGCTGCCATCGCAAAGCGATGTACTGGTGCCGGCTACGACAACAACGAGACTACGCGAGTGGTGCTAGCAGCTGGACAACATGGGCACTTGTGTAGCGCTTTGTCTTACGAGCGTTGCGCATGCACTGCTGCCGCTAGACAACCACTTGGTCATCACTGATGTCCAGTGCGCGCTTCGTGGACTTTGGCAAACCAAGCCGTGAGCACCGTGCAGCCAATGGCGCTGCCGAGGAGCGGGTCCGTGTACTTGAGACGGCGAGCCCACTCGCCCGTGTACTTGGCAAACATGTGCGGGTTGGACGCAAATGGCGACGGCAGTGCGAGGTGCTCGTCGGTTGAGAGCGTCGCGTTCTGGAGACGGTAGTGGCCACACCACGCATCGATAGTGCGTGAGCGCTCGCAGTCGTCGAGGAGGTTGTAGACTGGTGCATTCGAGTACCCCTGGTCTTCAGACCGCGTGCTCACAAACGCGCTTGACACTCTCTGCTCGAGCATTGATGCATCGCTTCCAGATCGAGAATGCCGCCGTGCTGACGTTCTTGTCCTTGAGCAACAACGCCGCCGCACTGTTGTTGTTAGGTGTGGCGGTGGCTGGAGCGCGTCCAACGAGCGTGAGGATGTCGTGTTCGTTGCCTTCGACGCACGCCTGGAGCGTCCGTGCGCTGCAGTAGACGTCGTTGAACTCGGTCGCAAAGAGCGTCTTGGAGCCTTCGCGTTCGCTGGTCTGCGCAGTGGCGAGCAGGTGGCCGACCAAGAGCAAGATGCCGTAGATGGCGGCACCGATGTAGAGGATCCAGCGCCAGTGCGCTCGCCGTCGCCGAACACGTAGAGCCCCATCGGGACCCACATGAAGAGGAACGGCAGGATGATGAACATCGCAGTGGCCCAATCCCCGTACGCGCCAATTCTCATCGGGATAAACGAGTAGCGATAGGTCATCGCCTCGGCGTCGATGAAGAACAGCACGTAGATGTACCACACGATCGGCAGCACGACGGCTCCGATCGCGAACGGCACAGTGGCGAGCATGCACAAAGCCTTGCTCATCTTCTTGAGCGCAAGTGCTAGTCTTGCTTGGTCTCCGATGTGTTGTGAGCTTGCTCGCTCGCTTGTCTTGTGTCTTGCTTGATTTGCTTGTGTTTGCTTGTGTCTTGCTTGCTGTCGAGGAGGTTGCAAAGTGCTCTTGCGTTTGCTTGATTTGCTTGTCTGTTGTTGTTTGCTGCGAACGAATCTTGACTGTTTGAAGTGCAAAGTGCCAAAACAAGAGTGAAGCGTGTTTGTCGATTAGACACAACCATACTATTTGCAAGTACACATGCGAGTCTCACAGAACTCGAAAGCGACGACTCACACCGTGTTGCGAGAAATACCCACTTTGCCGATGGGTTCGCTCATTGTCAAGAGTGAGTGCGAGAGAATCGTGCAATACAACGCGAGTCTCAGCTGTCTGTCGACCAAGCCACACAACAAGACTTGCTTGCCGACGCTAACGCTCGCTTGTTCACACGACGAAGACGACCAAGACGAGCAGCGAACAACAAGCTCAAGCGCACATTCGCCGACTCGCTACACTCGACAAGAAGAAGCAACAAACAACAAGAAGCAAGCAAACATGATCAAGCGATGGTGGGACCTTCGCTCGCAACGAGACGCTGCTGCGACTGCGTACGCGTTCGCTGATGACAAGCCCGCTACTTGCAAGTCGACGTGTCGCCTCCGCGGTCGTGCACGAGTCGCATGAAGGACGCAGCGCTCGCAGTGCGCGCAGCACTCGCAAAGCTCATCTGCTTCCGCTCGTACTGGTACTCGGGTTCCACTCGCGATTGCGTCGATCGGACTCGCGATCGCGTGCTTTGTGCTGCTCCTCGTCGTCGACGCCGACACGATGGACTTGCGCTACGGATTCGCGCCGCTGCCGGCCAAGCCGTACTGGAAGTGGGGCCTCGCGATGTACATCATGGTGCCGATGCTGTGGTTCCTACCACTCTGCACGCTCTGCCTCCACACCAAACGACCTGCGCGCTGGATCATGTACTCTGTGAGCGCGATCTACGTCACGATGCTCGTGATCGGCAACGCCTTGAGCGTCTCGCGCACGCACGCGCGCCACATGATCGAGCCACAGTTCGCTGCTCAGTTCAACGCGTTCTACTGCAACGCGCGCTTGGTACGCCGTGTCGCGAGAACAAGCACGCGTGCTCGTGCTCGCTGGCGTCGGGAATGCAACAGCGCTGGACGCCGCGATGGACACA